>ML664226.1:3283296-3646383 GCA_007570785.1 Antilocapra americana
GCCCAAAACACCTCAAATCAGAATGTGGCCCTGGCTGCACATGAGAACCTGGAGTCTCTCACCAGTGAGCCCAGAAAACAAGGCATAGAGGGGTTGGCAAAATCTTCATCCTAGGCAATTACCCTGAAAAAGTGAAAGTCGCTCACTGTGTCCGATACTTTGTGACCCCATGGACTGTAGCCCGCTAGGCTCCTCTGTCCATGGAATTTGCCAGGCAAGAATATTGGAGTGGGTAGCCATTCCCTTCTCCAGGGGAATATTCCCAACCTAGGGATCAAACCTGGGTCTCTTGCACTGCAGGCGGGTTCTTTACTGTCTGAGTCACCAGGGAAGCCCTATTGCCCTGAAGGATGCCCCAAACCAGAGATTAAAGAACCAACCCCAGCCAAGCTGGCTGCTCAGAAGAAACAAGCTGATACCCCATTCTGAAGGGATGCTATCCTTAGCAAGTGTAGTGACTAGTAGACCCTGAAGCCTGCCACAGTGAGGGTTTTGGGTCCAATTGACTGGAGAAACTCCAAGCCTGTAAAACCAGTCCCAGCAGGGCTGACTGAGTCTGAGTCCCACAATGATTGCCTTTTCACAAATATCGAGCCCAAACCTCCGCCCCCGTGCAGCTGCCCACGGCCCTTGATTGTAGGTTTGAAGAATGTGACTGCTAATCCCGGTGAGAAACCCAGGTGAAGGAAGAGCCATCCCTGGCTGTGGGGCCAGCATTCACAAGCCCGTGTCCCACACCCAGCAACACGCACCTTCTGCTCCTCTGGCACCTGGATCTTCCGCGCCTTCTTCATGATTGGCTGGGGCTTGAGTTCCTCTTCAGAGAAGCGGTGTCTCCGAGGGTCAAAGGTCTCATGGCCAGGAATGCTGGACAGGGCTAAATCGGCTGGGTCAGGCTCAAAGGTCATCAGCACCTCCACGGTATCTGGGTCCACAGGGCTGGGTGTGTCCCGAGAGGTCAGGCCTTGGGGAAACAGAATGTGCCACCTGAGGGCATCTTTATTTGGGGAAGGAGGTTTCCCAGAGGCTACCAAGGAAGGTCCTTATGGGGTCAAACATAAAGCACACCCGGGATTAACCTCCCTAATATAAAATATGAAGATTCCCTAAGCCACAAAAATGCTTAGCAATCATGAAACCAACTCCCACTTGTCACACAGGAAAATCAAGGCCCAATCCCATGTAACTTGCCCTATGTAGCACAAGAACCTGGATCATTGCTTCTAAAAGCCTCAGGACTTTAGAGTTAACTTCGTTCCTACAGTCCTACCCTTCTTAACTGAATCCCCGACCAAAGCCTAGATCCCAGGGAAAAGTGTCCTGATGACACTTCAAGTTAGCTTCTTAAAAGTTATTAAGTCTGAAGAGTGAGGAAGCATAATAAGGTTGGTTCAAGCGTAAAGGCTGCCTGTATCTTTAAGAGAGAGCCAGCCGGGGCCAACTGAGGACACAGGTTCGGGGCCGAGTCACGTGCCAGCGCCTGCTTCCCGCTCCCCCCACTCCAGCCCCGCCGCCACGGGCGCCCTCACGTTTCTTCAGTCCCGCCCCCTCCCTGGAGATCGCGCGTGCGCAGAGCAGGGAGCAGGGAGGAGGGCTCACGTGGCCCGGGAATGTGCGGCTGGGAAGGGGAGGGCCTTAGTCCTGCGGGGAGGTCGGGACCAGGATCAGGTGTGTTTGGGAATCCCCGACCTGCTGTCCGCCCCTGGTAACCCCAGGGTGCCCACCTTTCCTCTTGCTCCCTGGGGTCTCAGCTCTCAACCTTAAGGCCCCTCTGCTCACTAGGGAACACTCGAGGACGCCCCCCCCCCCCCATATTCTCATGTCCCAGACATTCTCGCCACTGGGATAAACACCATTCTCAGACCCCAGGGCACCTCTTGCAGGAATATAGAAAGCTCAGTCCTTGCCCCAGTCAATGAAAGACCTAGGATGACGATCCCTTCTGAAGGACTCCCAGGATCCGGGGCTCCTGCCTCTCTCCACTAGGGGGACCGAGGAAGCAGGGCTGCCAGTCCTTTTTGTCCTGGAGAAACACGTCTGTGCCCGGCCCTGGTCTTTCTCTCTTGCAGAGGGCCTAGGAGTTCCGGCCCTACTCCAGTTGCACCGATTCCGGGCCCAGATTCTAGGGCGCAGTCCAGAATAAACTCCGGTAAATAACTCCAGTGTACTGGGATCTCAGTCCCGACTCCTCGAGTATCTAGACCCTTTGTCCTCACGTCCCTCATAAAAGTTCACACGACCTCACCTCTGGGCAGGCTTCCTAGAACTTGGGGTCCCAAGTCCCTCATCCCCTATAGGTCCAGGAGACCCAGTTCCCTGATCCATTAGTGAATGAGGGAGTGAAGTCGCTCAGTCGAGTCCGACTCTTTGCGACCCCATGGACTGTAGCCCACCAGGCTCCTCCGTCCATGGGATTCTCCAGGCAAGAATACTGGAGTGGATTGCCATTTTCTTCTCCAGGAGATCTTCCGGACCCAGGGATCGAACCCAGGTCTCCCGCATTGCGGGCATGCTTTAACCTCTGAGCCACCATGGAAGCCCATTAGGGAACACAAAATCTGGACACCTCTCTCGACGTCTCCCGGTCACGGACTTGGGGCATGCAGCCCCAGTCCCACTGTCCCAAACCCGCCCTCGAGCCCAAGCCCCGCCCAACCAGGGCCCTGCCTCACCCCCGCAGTCGCACCTGCGCGGTGGCCGCCGGCGGCCCCGAGGGCAGCCCGGGCGGGGGCGTGCCCAGGCGAAGAGCGAGGGGAGGCCGAGCCGCAGGAGCCGGGCCCCGGGGAGGGTGCGGGAGTGCGCACCGGTGAGGGCGCTGGCGACGGGCCGCCCGGGGGCGGCGGGCTGGGAGGGAGCCCATGCTCCAGCAGGAAGGCGTCCAGGTCCACGTACTCCACGTCGCCGAACGGCAGTGTCCGCTCCCACAGTAGCGGCGCCAACAAACCCGGGCCGGGCGCAGCCCCCGGGCGTCCCCTCGGGGACCCGCCGCCCCCCACCGCCCCAGCTGAAGCATCCGCCGGGCCCGCCGTCTCCAGCCCCGGCCCGGGGACTGTTGCTGCTGGTGGGGGCGCCTTGCGCTCCTTTTCCTTCAGGAGACCTGCAGGCCAGGGAAAGAGAAAGCAGGGTGGGGAGGAAGAGGAAGATAGAGATGAAGAATCAACTCCGAGTGGAGAGAAACGCGAGGAACGAGGGGGTAGATCCCCGCACCGCAGAGATCCAGAGAGCGGGGACACAGAAAGGAGGGAGAGAGACCGGAGAATGAGAGCAAGGACCCAGAGAGAGGAGGAGATAGAGGCTCAGAGAGGGAGAGAGACCCAGAAAGAAAGAACAGAGGCGGGGACGGTGAACCGAGAGGGAGGGAGGCTCAGAAAGAGCCGAGGACAGGGATGCCAAGAGGGATGGGGACAGAGAGGCAGGAAGGGGAGCGGAAGTTCAGACAGAGGTAGGTGGAGGGTTGGGCAGGTGAGAGAAAAAAAATGACAACTCTGTAATTCCTCTGTAATCTACAACCCCCTCCTCCGTCCCCATCCCTGACACCTGGCGCACAGTACCCCCTTCTCCCCGCCTCCACACTATTTAAGGGGGCAAGAAAGGGCTCTATTCCTGGGGCACATTCCTCATCGCTGGACGCCATGTGACCCCAGGAGGCCCCGCCCAAGCCCGTGTAACAACCTTGTGAGCCTTGGACACACCCCCTCCCTTCTCCCTGGACCCCAGGGGTCCAGGCGCTCGAAACCAAAAGGAAGACGGGGCTGGGGCCTAGAGTCTTGGGTGGACTGGCATGAGGGCCAGTACTTTTGGGTCCTGAGAGCTAGGGGTCTAAACACTTAAGTATTTGGGTATATAAAGGTTGGACTTTGGGTATTTAAAGAGGATGGACTCTTGGCATTTAGAAGGTAGCTAGGGACCCTCCCCGCACTTGAGTCCCTAAGGGAGTACGGTGTCTGAGTTGGGTGAGATGGGGGCTAGAACTCACAGCTAGTTGGCTCTTTGGGCTTGCTGGTCCCCTGCAGAAGGCCTCGCAGCCCAAGCAGCGCTCCCCCACCAGGGGGGGCTCCAGTCGGGCCGCCCAGCAGCAGGGGGGCCGGGGTCCTGTCGCTCACAGGCCGCGCCATCGCCCGGCACCTGCCTGCAGGCTCACGGATTCATGGAGAGGCGAACAGCTGGCTTGCCAGTCAGCGGCACACTCCGATGGTTCGGGCAAGTGTCTGCCCAGAGGCGGGCGAGAGTAGCTTGCAAGCCTCCAGTATCCAGAATACTGCAAATCCTAGGAGCGACGGGGATTTGCAGTCCTCGGTGCAGAAACGTGCAACTCAAGAGGGTCCCAGAAGAGCATACAGTCTGGGTGAGGGGGTGATCAAATCAGGCGGCAGGCTCTTTGCAACTGAGAGTTCAGGGGGACACAAGGCGCTCCTTCTACAAGGTGGGCGAGCCTGGCTCTTGCAAAATCTGCGGCTATCTCCAAGGAAGGAGCTTTGCAATCTGTACCGAGAGGTGTGCGCGGACCGCCGGGGGAGAGGGCAGAGGGAGGCGGCTGCCTTGAGGCGTGGCCAAAGCAAACTTCTTTCGCGGAAAAAAAAAAAAAAAAAGCCAAACCAAAACACCCGACGCCACAGAACCCACCCCTCCTCTCAGCCCCCACCCGACTCCAGCCTTGCACCCCAGCCGCGTGCCTCCCTTGAGCTGAAAGCGCGGGCCAATCGCGTCCTGACCCCTCGAGACGCACAGCCAATGGGACTCCTGGGTCCGCCAAGGCCCAGAAGTGCGAGAGAGGGGCTCAAAGCGTGAAGTTACCTTGCCTTTTGGAGGGAGGCGGGACCCTGACCTACATTTACCCAATGGGAGACGGCTCTGGGGGCGGGACCGTGACCCAGTTCGGGCCAATGAGACAGACGGGAGGGGGAAGCACATGGCTCTGCGCGTGCTGCCTGCCTAGGAGGGTAGGTAATTGGGTGGGAGGGGAGAAGCGCTGCTTAAAGGAGCCACACACCCAAGTAACTCTTTCGGGAGACCGGAAGCCATAAAACCGAATAGTGGGGTTTAGGAAGAGGGAGATGTTTTCTAGAAGGCTACTATCCTTTAATACCCAAATGTTTCCCCGCCGTGCCTAGAATGAGACCACTGAGATACAGGAAGTATTCTGTCCCTTTAATAGCTTTGTTTTGGGGGTGACCCCCTCCCCTTGCGGGGAGGCTTGGGAAAAGCAGGCGCAGTCCTCGATGGAGAGTCTCAGCCACCATGGGGGGCACCATCCACTGTAAGATGACACGGGTAGAGGACGTTAGTTTAGGGCAAGATAGGATGGACCTTGCAGGGGGCGTGCAAGGGGCGGGTAGGGGGCGGGTGGGTGTGGGCCACGCAGGGCTCTACCACTGGGAGGCTGCAAAGGGAGGAATCGGAATGTACCAGGCTGAGAAGCTGGGGGAAATGGCCAGGTTGCCTGGCACTGGGCTGAACCACAGGGAGGCAGCAGGAGGGTGGAAAGGGACATCCAGTTTCAGCATTAGGCTGAACTACGTGAAGGTATTCATGGGGAGGTCTGGGCTGTACCATGTTGAGAGAAGCCAGCGAGGTGGACTAGATCACGGGACTGAACCTCGAGGAGGCAGTAGGGGGAGAAGGGGAGTGTACCATGTTTTTTTTTTTTTTAGTAAGGGATGTGCCAGATTATGGAACAGTATAGGATTGTACCACATGAAAACAGGGGAAACGATCTGGGCTGTACCATTTCGGAAAACCCTGGTTACAAAAACCGCGGACCAGTACATGATCGTACCACAAGAAAACCTGGGGGCTCGGGTTATACACCAAGTTGCAAGTTGCAAGCAGTGAAGAATAGCAAAGCACGGACCTTCAGTGGTCTATGACAGGAAGGTGGGCTGTACCACTTTGACACAAAGGGAGAAAGAGCAAGGGAGAGTTCAGGAGCCTGGGTCACACAGAAGCAGCAAGGGAGGGGTTGGACTGCATCATATTGAAACATCAAGGGGAGACACATAGGTGGGTTAGACCAAGACGTGGAAGGGGTTGTAGACTGCATCATACCATGCAGGCGGTAGTTGGGGCCTCGGCAGCGCCTCTCGGGGTGCCGGGGGTCCCTGTTGCCCCTCAAGGCCCTGTGGGCCAAGGGCTGCAGGGGCCGGCCGTTACCGCTGAGGCTCTGGAAGATCTGGGACGGAGGATTCTGGCTCAGAAGTCTCAGGGAGTGCATCTGCCACGGAAGCGGGGTGGGAAACTGGGAGTGAGTACCGAATGGCCCCGGAGGCAGCGGGTGGGAGGAGTCTTTCTCAGCCCCATCCCCGACCGGGCTGTCGGACCCTGGAATCCCCTCCAGTTCTCTGTCAAGCTAGGGTAGCAGGGTAGGTGAGGCAAGGGGGCACCCAGGCCAAGGAACGGCTTGGGGGGTGGTAGGGAGGGGGGGCGGAAATGGGCTGACAGGGTCACCTGGAGGGAGGTGATATTGAGGGCCCTGTCGATGAGGATCCAGGTAACAGTCTCCGAGCAGGGTGGGGTGCTGAGAGAACCCTGATAGGTGATGAAGCCAAAGGATTCGGGGAACAGGAGCTCCAGGCTCAGGTCTTGAAGAAAGTAGGCATCATCTGTAGGAATATGAGGTCAGAGTGAAGAAGGGTGCCCCTGCCGAACTCACCTATGTGCATAAGGCATCCCCGGTCCACCCCCTACACCCCCCCCCACCCCCAGTGCCCAGGGACTTACTCTTATAGGAGATGCGGGTGATGGTGTCACGGTTAAGGAGGCGGCTGAGAAACGGGTTTGAGCTACCAGCCACCTGGGTGGAGGTATGGGGTGAGAAGAGAGGAGCCCAGAAATCCAAGCTTCACCAATCCCTTCCTCCCCTAGGACCCCAAAGACTGGGCCTCCTAGCTCCCTCTTCTCAGACCCCAGGTCCAGACCTTCCCTGGGCTCACATTGACAAAAAGGCTGAGAATGGCCAGGCCATTGGGGCCCCGGGTGGCGGCGCTGAGGTTCCCGTAGAGTTCTTGGTTGAAGTGGATGAGCTGCACCTAGGAGACAAGCACAGAGACTGGGGTCCCCCGGAAGAAGGGGAGGGCAGAATGGGCAATGGGAGCAACTTTGGGGTTCCAAGTCAGGTTAAGGATTAGTGCTCATGAGGTGGGGGGTGCTGTGGATTCTGTGGAGAAAGATGGGATCAGGCATGAACAGGAGGGTGACTATGGCTGATTCATGCTGATGTTCAACAGAAAACAACCAAATTCTGCAAAGCAATTATCCTTCAATTAAAAAATAAATAACTTTTTTTTTAAAAAAGGAAAATAAAAGAGGAAGGTGAGGTGGAAGAAGGGCTTCCCGGGTGGCACTAGTGGTAAAGAATCCACCTGCCAATGCAGGAGATGTGGGTTCAATCCCTGAGTTGGGAAGATCCCCTGGAGGGGGAAATGGCACTCCCCTCGGGTATTCTTGCAGGGAGGATCCCTTGGACAGAGGAGCCTGGTGGGCTACCGTCCGTGGGGTTGCAAAGAGTCAGACAAGATTGAGCATCTGAGCATGTATGCAGGAAGTAGGAGGAGCTTGGTTGACTCAGAGTGAAGGTCGAGGGTCAGAGGTCAGCGGCCATCACCTCAGCAGAGAAACTCTGATGGTTGATCTGGTGTTCAGAACCAGCTCCGTCACGTGCTCCAAATAGCAGCCGCAGTTCACTGAGTCTGTGGCTATAAAGGAGGGGCCCCCCAGACACATTAACCACAGGTCGGGGCGCAGGCAGGAAGGAGACATGGCGACCAGTGTTGTACAGAGTTCCGCGGAGCTGTGGGGGAGGTGGAGGCGGTCATGGGAATGCAGAGAAATCTTTTCCCAACTGTTTTCCATTCATACATTTCCCACAGCCAATATCCATTTAATCGTTCAGCATAGTTTGAACATTGGAAGACCCTGATGCAGGGAAAGACTGAAGGTGGGAGGAGAAGGGGATGACAGAGGATGAGATGGCTGGATGGCATCAGCAACTCAATGGACATGAATTTGCATAAACTCCGGAAGTTGGTGATGGACAGGGAGGCCTGGGTGCTGCACTCCATGGTGTCCCACGACTGAGCGGCTGAACTGAACCGAATAGTCTGAACACTAATGTCTTTCCAGGCTCTGGGCTATCCTTGGTAGGTGCTCAATAGTGGTGAATTTAATTAACAAGTGTTTACTGAGCTGCTACTATGTGCCATGGATGCCAGGGAGAGCCATGAGTAAGCAGACAAAAACTCTGGGGCTCATGGAGCTTCTGCTCAAATGAAAGAGAAACAATAAATACTATATCATGTAAGTAAATGCTTAATTGATTACATCCTATGCCCACACTGAGGAGAACTGGGAGTTCTAATAAATGGAAAATCCAGGGAATTCTCTGGCAGTCCAGTGGTTAGGACTCCTGTGCTCCCACTGATGGGGCCTGGGTGTCAATCCCTGGTTGGGGAACTAAGAAGTTGCAAGTAGCAGGGCCAAAAAAAAAAAAAAAGGAAACCCAGAGAATGGAGTAGGGGTGGGGTGTCAGGAAAGGCTTCCAAGAGGAAGTGACATTTGAATGGTGACCTGAAAGATAAAGACGGGTTATTTGCAAGGAATGAGAAGAGTATTCCAGAAGGGGGAACAGTCCATGCAAAGGCCCTGTGGTGGCCTATTTTAATAACAGTGAAGAAGCCTGGGACCAGAGCCCAGAAAGCAAAGGAGAGTGTGGTGATGGGAGCCCCCTGTGGGCAGTGATGGAGCATTTTGTGTTTTTAAACAACTGAAGAGATAAAACACATCTGGCACAGTGCCAGGCACATGCTAAGTGCTGTATAAGTGTATGCTGTCATTACTTAGCCTAACAAAAAGATTTTGAGTAGGAGAGAGTGGTGTGATCCAGTTTGTGTTTTTAAATATGTATCTGTGGGATGGAGAATGGGTTGCAGGAGGCAGAGAAGCAGGCCAGCAATGATGCTATAGTATCAGTCCAGATGCAAGATGACTGTGAGATCAATGGAGGGACAAGAAATGAAATGTTGTTTAGCAAGGAAACTAGAAGTGAGGGAGGAAATGGGATGGGGAAGCTCTGAGACTTCTGGCTGGGTGACGGGGGAGTGCCACTCTTCTAAAAAATAATATTGTAAAGCGGGCAAGAGAGTGGATTCTGGAACCACGCTGCCTCTGAATCCCAGCTCTGGCACTCTGGCTATGTGACCTCAGGTAAGTAGCTTAACCTCTGTGTGCCTCAGTTTCTGCATCCATAAAATAAGGATAATAATAGCACCTATTTCATGGTGCTGTGAAGATTAGAGGATTCATCAAGTTTGAAAACAGTGCCTGGCACAGGAGAAGGTCTGTTTTACCCTTGCTTCTAAGAGGGGGAAGACTAGGAGCCATGTTTGCGGAGGGAAGAATCGGTGATAATTTGCGAGTTTAAGTAGCTTCCTCTCCGCGGAGGGTAGACCTCCTCCCGCAAGGCTAGCCTTCCAACTCAAAGCTCCACCCCCGATCCCCACTCAGGCCCCGCCCCAGTGGATTCGGTAACCACTCCCACCAGGCTCCTTACCTTCTCTCCCCCGGTGCTGAGTCTCAGCGGGGGCAGAAAGGGGTCATAGAGGACCCTTTTCAGCTCCACATCCACGGGGCTCTGACGCTTCCCAACGGCACACAGACTCCAGGCAGCGTTCACCAGGCCCCAGAAGGGAGGTCCTGGGAGCCGAGGTGGGGTAGGGAGAAAAGCAAGTCAGAAATAAGGACTGGATCCCTAAACTGGGACCCGCTAGGAAGGCTGTCGTCTGGATTCCTGGATCCCAGGAGAGGAAGGGCTGGGAATCTGGATTCCTGGCTCTGAGAGAGGAGGGGGCTGAGATTCAGAATCCTGGGGTCCTAGAAGAATCTTGGAGGCGTTTCCTAAGTTTCCCTCCTTACCTCTCTAACACCTCCAGCTCTCTTTGATCAAACCTATCTTTAATTGTCATTGGGGGAAGAAACTACAACTCCCAGCAGGCCCCGAGACTGCCAAACTACCCATTCACTGCCTGCCTGCCCCTGAGGTCATGGGAGTTGTAGTTCTTTCAGTCTCCTTGTCCCACAGCAGGATAATGAATGAAGTGGGAAGAAGGAGTTGCAAGAGAGGGCCGCAGGCGGAAGGGGAACGGGGCCATTGAATCTCTGGTTCTCAGCAAGAACCAGGACCTACCTGCCTCTTTCCCAGGAAACACACACACTCTTCCACCCCCACACTCTCTTACCTTCCAGACACTCCCACTCACTACTTGAAATGCGCATGTATAATGTCCCTTGCTGAGCCACTAGGGTTCAAAAGCCGGGCCTCCAGAGGGAGGGAGGGAGGGAGGGGACGGGACTCTCGGGTCTGGGGCGTGGGGAGGGCGGGCGGGAAGGAGAGGACTTCTGGGTCTCAGGAAGAAAGCGCCCGGCAGCTCAGACTCCAGGGTTCCCGCCCCAGGTGCACCTGGCACGAAGTTTCCCTGGAGATTATCCTTGTAGCTCCACCAGTCCTCTGGGTCAGGTGCGGGTCCGATGTGAGCTGGGGAGACAGCAGCCTGCACCCCTCTCCTTGGCGCCCCACCCCACCCCTCCCTCAGGGGCTCCTTCCTGCCCCACCCCCCCAGGCCTTACCTGCCGCTCCCAGTGCGGCCCAGAGTACCAGCGCCCGAGGGGCGCTCAGACGAGCTGCAGCCCCCATCCCCAAGAGGCCTTGTGGTGACCCCTTCCCAATGTCCCGGCCGGCCCTCTCTCAGCTTCTCCCCCTCTTTGTGGAACCCTAACCCTTCCCAGGACTACTAGCCTTCCGCTTCTCCCCAGGGAGTCCCAGTTCCCCAGTTACTGAGGCAGGCAGGGACTGAGACCCCCACCCCCACCCCTCTCTCCTCTCTTCCCTCGCTTTCCTCCCTTTTCTCTCCTCTTTTCCCTAACCCTCCAGGCTCCCTCTACCTCAGGCTCCCTAACTCCATCCCTCCATCCTGCTTCCCTCACCTCCTCCTCCCTCCCTTCCTTCTCGGTCCCTGCCTCTCCCTTCTCCCCTTCTTCTCCTCCTCACTCTCTCCCTCTCAGCCTCCAGCTCCTCTCTCCCTCCCCACCTCCTCTTCTCCTGCCTCTTCAGTTTCTGTCTCTCTCCTCCCTTCCTCCCTCCTGCCCCCCCTTCTCTCTCTTGCAGTTATTTAATTTTTCTGTCGTTGTTTGGGGGTGGGGGCTCTCACAGCAGAGAACCCTCCTCTTCGGGCTGGTGCGGATGGAGTGGGGGCGCCCAAGGGGCAGGATGGAGGGGTCATTGGGGGGGCTGATCCCCAGCTCCCAGATGCGCTGGGGCCTTGGGGGCGGGGGTGGCCCGGACACCTGGGGCCCAAGAGCTGGCAGTTTCCATCCTCCGCAGAAGGGGGAAGGGGGGCGCTTAAGGTGGAGCTGGGAGAGTCCTCGAGGTCTCTGTGCCCAGAGCCGCTGGCCCCAGAGGATCAGGGGTTCCCCCAGCTCACAGGGACCCAAGTTGGAGCCTGCATCACTGCCTGCAGCCCCCCGCCCAGTGCATCACTCGGGTCTCCGCCAGGGGCTCCCTTAACTCGGCTAGGGGATCCCCTGGGAGACTTGAGTGCGGTGTGGGCGGCCGACCAGGAGAGGGAGGCAGAGACTTGGAGAGGGAGAGAGAGAGGCAGGAGGTGGAGCCGGAAAGGCAGAGAAGAGAGAGCCGAGGTGAGGTCAGGGAACTGTGGAGGCTGGGGAAGGGAAGGCGAGCCTGAGATCTGTACGGAGAGACGGGGCGGAGGGAGATGCAGGGTAGAGAAGAGAGGGCAGGGTGGGGCGGCTGCGGGTTTGGGCGGGGGGAGATGGCGGCAGGAGAGACAGACAGACTTCCATACCTTGAATGAAAGAGAGCCAGAAACTGATACACACATAGAAGAGGCAGAGATAGACACCCGCCTCCCTTCCGCCCCGGCGAATGACAGGGGAAAACAAAAATACAAAATGAGACAGATACAGATGGAGGCAGAAAAAGAGATACACAGAGAGAAAGACATAGACACACAAACTTAGAGATAGAAGCAGAGAGACCGAGAGAGAGAGCGCGTGCCTCAAACAGCAGGTTCGAGATGGAAGAGCAAGACGCCAGGCAGGAGGTGTGCAGGGAGAGACAGAAACAGAAAACAAGATCTGAAGACAGACATAGAAACTCCTAGAGAAAGCAGCAGAAAGAGGTGGGGACGGGGGGGGGGGGGGGGGGCAGACACCCATGCACATCTGTAAAGAGAGACCCTCATGTACAGGAAGAGGTTATCAACAAAGATAGAGACCCAGGTAGGGGGAGAGGGACCCAGAAACAGATCAACTGCCATGACAGTGAAAGTGAAGTTGCTCAGTCGTGTCCTACTCTTTGTGACCCTATGGACTGTAGCCCAACCAGGCTCCTCCATCCATGGGATTCTCCAGGAAAGAGTACTGGAGTGGGTTGCCATTTCCTTCTCTAGGGGATCTTCCTGACCCAGGAATCGAACCTAGGTCTCCTGCATTGCAGGCAGATGCTTTACCCTCTGAGCCACCAGGGAAGGTGGCATGAAGGATGAGACTAAAGAAGGTTGAGAAAGACAGAGGCATTCAGAGACAGAGAATTGGAAATGGATATGCAAGGACTGTGATGCAGAGAGACAGAGACGCCTGGGATAGCTGGAAGTGGAGAGAGACATCGAGAAAACACAAGAGAGGAAGGTATATTCATGATCTGTTGTCACATGACAAATTACCCTGAAACTCCGTGGCCTAGAGCTACACATGTTTATTGTCTCATGGTTTCTGAGGAGTGGAAACCGTGGAGCAGTTTAGTTGGTTGGGTCTGGCTCTGATAACAACAGAGACCTCAGTCTCTCATGAAGGGGCAATAGGCTATTCGCCAGGGCTGCAGTCATCCAGGGCTGCTTGACTGGGGCTGGAAGAGTACCTTCAAGCTCACCTACACAGCCCTTGGCAAGAGGCCTCAGCCACTCAATGTTAGGGTTCACAAGGGGCTCATGTGGGTGAAAGTCGCTCAGTCGTGTCCAACTCTTTGCGACCCCATGGAATGTACAGCCCATGGAATTCTCCAGGCCAGAATACTGGAGTGGGTAGCTGTTCTCTTCTCCAGGGGATCTTCCCCACCCAGGGATCGAACTCAGGTCTCCCACATTGCAGGCAGATTCTTTACCGCCTGAGCCACAAGGGAAGCTGTAGATGTGTATTCATTGGAGGTGAACTGCTCAATCTAACCCACATTCAAAGAGAAAAGGATTGATGCTTTTTTTTTTCTTTGTTGAGGACCCAGTGCAGCCAAAATAAATAAAACCTTAGGAAAACAAAGAGAAAGAGATTGAGCTCCTCCTCTTGAACAGAGGGATATCAAAAAATGTGGGCTTCTTTCAAAACCATCACAGAGGGACTTCCCTAGCAGTCCAGTGGTTAAGACTGCGCTTCCACTGCAGGAGCTGTGGGTTTGATCCCTGGTTGGGGAACTAAGATCCTGCATGCCACATGACATGGCCCAAAAAATAAAGTAAAATAAACTCATCATAAGTGGGGATAGGAAGAGAGGCAGCAAGGGAGAGAGATAGACTTTCAGTGACCCTCAAGGCTTAGAGATTGGTGAGGCACTTATTCAGAAAGGCAGGAATGTGTTGAGAGAGGGAAGACAGAGGCAAGATAAAGGAAACCAAAGCAGTAGTAGTAATAATAATGATGATGATAATAATAGCAATGACTACAGTGACAGCAGCTAGCAGGTAAAGCACCTGCTACATACCAGGCAAAGTTCTGAGTACTTTCTAAGAACTCACTCACATAATCATTATGGTCTCTTTATGAAAAGGAGGAAGTTATTATCCCATTTGACAGATGAGGAA
Organism: Antilocapra americana; assembly: GCA_007570785.1. Classification (NCBI taxonomy): domain Eukaryota; kingdom Metazoa; phylum Chordata; class Mammalia; order Artiodactyla; family Antilocapridae; genus Antilocapra; species Antilocapra americana. The sequence continues at coordinate 3,297,156 of ML664226.1, forward strand.
ACCAAGGCTCAAAGGGCATAAGTGACTTGCCCAAAATGACATAGGTCGGAAACAAAGAAGGGTGGGGAAATTATGACAGAGACATATGTGCAGAGAAATGGGGAAGTGGCAGGGAGAGACTGGCAGAAGAACCAAGCTCTGATGGAAAATAATCAATCAGCAAGAAATGGCAGCCACTCTGACTGAGGGTTTCCTAGACACTAGAGCTGGACCATGCACTCTTTAGGTTTTGTTAACCCTCAAAGTTGCCCCTTGAGATGGGGGTTGGTATTAGTTCCATTATACAGATAGAATCCCTGAAACTCAGAGAGGAAAGTGACTCACCCAAGATGTTGTGGGTTGACTGGTGCCCCCCATTCCCCACAAAAGAAACACATACCCCTGGAACCTGTAAATAGTATGTTATTTGGCAAGAGGGTCTTTGCAGTTGTAACCAAGATGGTGATCTTGAGATCAGATCATCCCATATTATCTGGGTGAACCCTAAATCCAATTACATGTGTTCTTTTAAAATAAAGACATAGATAAACAACAGGGATCTACTGTATAGGACAGGGAACTGTATTTTATATATATATATATATATAATTTTTTTTTTTGGTTGCGCTGCAAGGCATGTAGGATCACAGTTCCTGGACCAGGGACTGAACCCATGTCCTTTGCATTGGAAGTGCAGAGTCCTAACCACTGGACCACCAAAGAAGTCTCTCTTCAATATCTTCTAATGAACTATAATAGAAAAGAATCAGGAAAAAGTATATACATACATCTATGTGTATATACATCTAGGTGTTGCTGTTCAGTTGCTCAGTCATGTCTGACTCTTTGCCATTCCATGGACTGCAGCATGCCAGGCTTCTTTCTCCTTCACTGTCTCCCAGAGTTTGCTTAAACTCGTGTCCATTGAGTTGATGATGCCATCCAACCATCTCACCCTCTATCACCCCCTTTCCCTGCCCTCAAAACAGAATCGTTTCAGGCACACTTGAAACTAGCACAATATTGTAAATCAACTATACTTCAATTTCAAAAGAAGAGGGAAAAAAGAAAGGTTGAGAGGGATTTCAGACAGAGGAGACAGTATTGTAAAGACAGAGGCAGAGGGGACTTCCCTGGTGGTCCAGTGGCTAAGACTCTGAACTCCCAATGCAGGCATGTAGATCCCACACGCTGCAACTAAGAGTTTGCATGCCACAACTAAGACCTGGCACAGTCAAATTAATTAATTAATTAAAAAAAGAAAAGAAATGCGTAAGAGAAATTTCTTCTTATGTGGGGGTAAGAGGAAGTCTCCCCAGTGTAGGTGACATTTTTCTGACCCTCTTTCTGTCCCTATAAGCCCAGCCCTGGCTCAGAATGCATCTTTCCCCACCAGGATCCTCTCTCCAACCCCTCCCCCCACCCCCAGCCTCCCTCTCCCTCCAGTCTACCCTCTAGGAATCCCAGAGGAGTCTTCTACAACCAAAGGTGACCTTGCCTCTTCTCAAGTCACAGCCATCCCTTATCTCTCCAGCACCCCTAGACAAATTCCCCAACCCTCCGCCTTCCTAGTCATGACCAATTCCTTCCTCTGTCCTTCAAGACCTACCTCTGATGTCACTTCCTCTGAGAACCCAACTTGCAGTCTGGGTTCAAGGCCTTCTTTGGGCTCACTCAGTAAAGGGAGCCACCTCTGCGATTGTCCATATCACATCTGTTGCTCATACAGGGCTGACCCTGCCCCACCTCTGCTCATAGATCTCCCACAGCTCGCCAGTGCCCCTGGGGAAAAAACTCAGGCCCTCGGCCTGGTCTTAGAGGCCCCATATGTCCTGGTTACTGCCTATTCCAGCCTCAGACCTCTTCTCTGACCATACCGGGCCCTCTGGCTTCTGGATCTTTGCACAAACTGTGACTTTCTGAAAGTGTAGTCACTCAATCATGTCTGACTCTTTGCGACCCTGTGGACTATAGCTCGCCAGGCTCCTCTGTCCATGGAAAAAGCAAGGAATGCAGGTTCCACGGAGATTTGAACCCAGATTGCTGGATTCAGAGCCCAGAGTGCTAGCCGTTACAGCCGTTAACTTCTAACTTGGCCTTTCTTTCTACCTCCTCTGCTGGGCAAACTCCGTCCTCAGCTCACACGCGTTTTAGGAGTCTGCTCTTCCAGGAAGCCAACAATGATGCTGTGGAAGGCAGGGGCCTCTTCTGAGTTCTGGAAGCCACCTGTGCTGCCCTCATTATAGCACCAAGACAGACTGGGCTCGGCGCCCAGAGGCGGGAGGGAATGGCCAGGCCGGAGGTGGGGCCCAGATGTGGATTTCACGCCTATTCGTCTTGGGTGCTGGGAACAAAGTTTGGGTCATAAGGAACATATGGGGTTCGCCCTGTTCCTCACTTTCATCTCCTACCTCCCCGGCCCCTGGGTGGGAGGCAGCCGGGACAGGACTCTCTGAGCCTGGGTGGTTCCCACAGCCCTTCCTGTCCCCACTCTCAACTCCCACTCCCCAGGGGAGCCCAGCAAAAATCCTCCTGACCTGTGATCTCACCTTCTGGGTTCACCTCTCCTGGGGAATGTGTGGCCACCAGGTGTTTAAATCATGAAGACAAACTCCAAAAGCTCTTACTCTGTGGAGACACTATTTTAAGCTCATTACATACACATCTTTTAAAAATTAAGTATTTATTTATTTGGCTGCGCCAGGTCTTAGTTGCAGCACTCCAGATCTTTGTTGTGGCATGAGAGATCTTTAGTTGTGGCATTCGGGATCTAGTTCCCTGACCAGGGGTCAAACGCAGGACCCCTGCATTGGGAACTCCGAGTCTTAGCCACGGGACCACCAGGGAAGTCCCTCCATGTTCATGCATGCTCAGTCACTTCATTTGTGTCTGACTCTTTGTGACCCCATGGACTGTAGCCTGTCAGGCTCCTCTGTCCACAGGATTCTGCAGGCAAGAATACTGGAGTGGGTTGCCATTTCCTCCTCCAGAGGATCTTCCCAACCCAGGGATCGAATCCACATCTCCTGTGTCTCCTGTATTACAGGCAGATTCTTAACCACTGAGCCACTGGGGTAGCCTTACATACACATGTTAATTCATTTAATCCTCATAATATGCCCTGTAGGTTATTTCCTATTATCATCATCACCACTCCCATTTTACAGATGGGAAAACTTAGGGGACAGAGAGGGATTTGAACCCAGGCAGTCTGGCTCCAGAGTCCATGCATTTCATGAAAATCACCTCTAGAGCAGTGCCATCCAATAGCAGTTTCTGTGATAGTGGACATGTTCTTTATCTGCGCTGTCTGATATGTTAGTCATCAACTACCAATGTGGCAGTGGCTACTGACTGAGCAGCTCAGAGAACTAAGTCTGAATACTGGCTACTCGCTGTGTGATGGTTGTGAAGATTCCCAGCCTCTCCTGTTCAGTTTCTTTATGGAAGAGGTGGTTAAGGATTCCAGCCAAACCCAAACACATGTGGGTTTCAATCCTTGCTTCCATTTCAAGGTAGAGTCTCCCTGAGAGCCTCAATTTCTTCAGAAAAGGATGGAAAGAGCAAGATAAGGCATCCAGCGATTTCTGAAACGGAGAACTCTTCTTAGAAACCCCCTTGACATGCTAAGTTGCTCAGTCGTATCCGACTCTTTGCAACCCTATGGACTGCAAGACCGCCAGGCTCCTCTGTCCGTGTGATTCTCCAAGCAAGAACTGGAGTAGGTTGTCATGCCTCCTCCAGAGAATCTTCCTGAACCAGGAGCTGAATCCTCATCTCTTAAGTCTCCTGCATTGGCAGGTGGGTTCTTTACCACTAGTGCCACCTGGGTAGCCCTATAAAACCCCTTAAAGATTCCTAACTCCTGCTTCAGGTATGTCCACAGCCAGGGCCCTATTCGAGGCCAAAGACAAGCCTCCCTGTATACAGGATCATATTGGTAGCTTGGGGGTCTAACAATCACCTCCTGCAGGCTATTTTCTGGCTTTTTCAGCCTCCTCAGGAACATACCCAGAACACTGGCAGAAGAGCCTGTTCTCTCTGCCTAGCACCCAATGACATCATGGTGCAGCCAGACTCCCCATTGGCTCAGGCCTGCTTTTTCTCTCAGGGAAATAATAGGTTGCTCTCTAGGCCCCAATGAACCTTAAGTCATATCTCTTTGTCTGAGATTCCCTCAAAGTACTCACTGGCTCTCCTACAAAGTTCTCTCAAATTTGAAATTTTGCTCTTCATCGTGAGGTCAGAGGCCAAGGTGACGTGAAAAATCATAAGTTGCATAACCTTCCATTCCATAGTACTTACTACCTCCTGCCTTTTTTAACCCCATCCCTCTGGCCTGTTGGGTCTTCCCTGGTGGCTCAGACTGGTAAAGAATCTGTCTGCAATGCAGGAGGCCCAGGTTTGATCCCTGGGTGGGAAAGATACCCTGGAGAAGAGACAAGCAACCCACTCCAGTATTCTTGTCTGGACAATCTCATGGACAGAGGAGCCTGGCAGGCTACAATACATGGGGTTGCAAAGAGTCAGCATAACTGAGCAACAAACACTCTGGTCTGTAGGTACCCAAATGCTGGGTTGAATGCAATTCTGCTTAGCACCAAGTGAAGTCAGACTGCTCTGTGGCTCCCAATTGGCTGTTCCCTCAGGAAAGGGTTTAGGCTGCTTCAAGACCAGGTGTACCCAACAGAACCCTCCTCAGATAGTCACTCAAAGTTCTGTTATTTTCTAAAACCATCCTGGGGCCATTAGGAATCAAGTGTTTCTTAACTTGGAACTTTCTAGAAATCCGACACTGCTGTGCTTTCCTCAGGTTTGTTTCCCACCTCTTCTAGCCATCCTCCCTTCCACTGGCTTTAGCCAGTGGTTAAGCAACACAACTCTGACTAGCCTCTGTAGCCATGTTTGGTTTCACAACTTTTCCTCATGGCCTTCTTCATTTGCCCCCCCACCCCCACCCCACGCCAGACTCTCCCAGCGCAGATCAGGGGTCTGGAGCCGAGATTCCCCAAGAGTTGAGACTTTATTGAGGGGACTTGCTGCATAAGGCAAAGGTCAAGTGTCCGAGCCAGAGACCAAGATTTCTACCGCCTTTAGCTAAGGCCTTCCTGACTCCTGGGTGCTGGCGCATGCCAATGACGTCAGGCACTCTGCAGCGTCTGATTGGCTTGCTGAGGGTCGCCTCAGCGTCGAGGTAAAAGGCACGTGCAGTGGTTGCTTCTAGTTCCTTCGATGGCATTCGAGGCCGCGGGGTTTCGGCTCTAGAGCCTGGGTTCGGGGCTCGGGGTCGAAGGCCGCAGGCCGCGGCATCCCCCGGCGCGCTCTTCCTGCTGCAGTCGCCGCAGCGGCCGGGCCCAGCGCGGCCTCCAGAGCAGCGCGAGGCCGTGGCGGTCGAGGACGAGGCGTGTAGGATCTGGGCCGCCAGCTGTGCTGCCCAGCAGCAGGTAATGGTTGGCGGGCCGCAGGCGCAAGCATCCGCACATCAGATCAGCGCGGGGCACCCAGGCCGCCTGGCTGCCACGGCGCACTGGCCGCGCTCGCTGCTTGTACACGGCGAGCACGCGCACGGCCAGCCGCTGCCACGTCGTGTCCGTGGCCTCGGACGCCAGCACCTGCGCGTGGAGCACTGCGGGAAGGGGAGAGGTCAGGCCTGGGCCCGGGGGGAGCCTGAGGGCCCCATGAGGTTTGTCTTGGTGGGGGGAGGGGAGTTGGGACGCAAGGGTGGGCTTCCAGAATCGCATCAGGAAGAACAGAGACCTTGAAGCTTTGAGGGTGAGAGACCCTGTGCTTTCAGGGGTGAGATCTTTCTCAGGACACGGGTCAAAACAAGGAGGGCTGGGCTTTTGGAGTGTGAGGTTGGGTTCCAGGATTGTGATTGCGAAGGGGAGGAGTGGGTGGGCGGGTGGTCCCTATGGAGTGGCGGTCAGGCTGGGCAAGGAACTCAGGTGCCCACCAGGAAATATGCAAGCACCACCAGGGCTGATTTTGAGATCATATTAGAAACAGCAGGTATAGGAATGACTTAAAGGTTAGAGGTCTCCCGGGACCCTGCAGTGGGTAGGGCTGGAACAAGGCTGAAAAGGCAGGTCCAGGTCTCTAATGCCCAAGAGTCAGAAAGTATTAGGAGCACACGGAGCTCCTGGAAAGCAAGAGATATTGCTCTAGGAGGGATCTGCATCTAGGGTTATTTGGGGGCCAGAAGGAGATCAGTCCTTGGAAGCCCAGGGTCAAGATCTTACTAATGGTAATTCAAGGAAGTGTCCCCTCTAAGGGGGTGAGATGAGATCTGTTGGGAGCTGTGCTCTGGTGGGCAAGCTGGGTCTATGGGCCACAAGATCCCCGTAGGAGGTGGGGGGAGAAGCCGAGTTCAAGGATACTAGTGGCCAGACAATGAACCTCAGGGAGGGGAGGTCTGGGATCCTGTACCTTTGCGGGGAGTAACTGGGGCTGGGCTGAACTCCTGACTGTCCAAAAGAGCTGAGGTCATAGGCCCTGGACTGAGGGGACTGGTGTGGACTGGTGGATTAGGAAACTATGGGGGAGTCTGTGAGAATGAGGCTACAGCCCTGAAGGAGGGTCGAGGACCTGAGACAGACAAGACAGCACAAGGGTCCCCTGCATTCAACCAGTATGCCTTTCTCCTTCCATTCTCAGGAGGCCACCTCCCCCACTCGGGGATGTCAGGCTGAAGGAGACTGTGAAACTCTGCAAGGCCAAGAACGTGGGGAGAGAGAAGACCTAGGAAGGTAGGGAGTATCCCTCCCCACTTCCCCTTCTGCCCACTGTCTGCTGTCCTGTTAGGTTCTAGATCAGGAAAGGCCCTTTAGAGTTCAGCACCCCTTCCCATTTAAGATGAGGAGACTGAAGGCCAGAGAAGAGAGTGGCTTGGAGGCAAACCAGAGCCCGTGTACACCCGCTGGGCTCCCCAGCACTCACCGTAGTCCTGCTGGCAGTACCTCCGAAGGCTCATGTGTATCCTGGTGTCCGAGGTATTGCAATAGTTTTGACACTGAGGGTCTGGGGAGGGTCGGGCTCCTGAGGCCTGGACTACAGCTTTCTTCCCCTGCCCATCCCCCACAATCCATCTTGATGGACAGTTGGGGTGCCTGAACCCTTGGGACTGCGCTCAGTGGACCACCCTGGATCCCCGCCTGGTGGCCCAGTACCCCATCCCCGATCCTTTTTGCTACCAGGGATTTGTAGGCCAGCGTGTTTTACCCGAGTTGTAAGCATGAGGGGTTGTAGCAAGGGTGGTTGTCGCCTCTGGGATTCCTGTGAGAGAGCAGGGCCTCTTAGCACCTCGCATCAGCACCCCGCTGCCCCCAAGGAAGCCAGGCATCCTGACCCCGTAAGTCTGTTCCCTTGAGGCCCAAGAGTGGAAGCACACTTTGCCTTTCTCCCCCAGGACCTGGAGTTCTGGTCCCTCGCCACTTTCTGGACTCGGGAGTCCCGGTCTTAAGACCTCTCTCAGACCCAGGAATCCAGGCTCCTAGCCTGTTCCTCTGCAGGGTGAGAGACTGGACTTTAGTCTTCACCTCCCCAAGGCCACAGAGTCTGGCTTCCAGTCTCTGGCTTCCGTCTCCCAGGGACCCGGTCCTCACCCCTCTTGCCCCCTGGAGGTCTGGCTGTCTCCTTCCCGCCCCACTGGGGACTTGGGGCCCCGCCCCTCAGGACTCACGCTGGCAGGGCATCCTAGGGGAGCGGCTCTGCTGGTAGCCGAGACCACAGCGGTTGCAGGTCAGGCCAGTGACCCCTAACTTGCAGGAGCACTGCCCACTGGTCTGGTTGCAGGTACCACCTGTCGCCCCAATAGGATGGCACTGGCAGGCTGCGTGAGGAGAGGAGGTGGGGAGGTGCGTGCAGGCTCCCAGCCTCTTCCTCCCCAAGACTGGGGAGACTGGAAATCCCTGCCCCCTCCTCCCTCAGACCCAGGAGTCCAGGCCCCAGCTCCTCCTCCCACAGACCCTGGTCCCTGGCCCCCTCCTCCCTCAGACCTGCCTGCCCCCTTTCCCTCTAGGCTGGGCTTCACGCTGCACTCACCCCTGCAGGCCTTGCGGCTGTGGATGGGCTGGCCAGGGTCCCTCCAGAACCCCGGCTGGCAGTAGTGGCAGTGCCGCCCGGCTGTGTGGTGGCGGCACCGCTCACAAACACCCCCACTCCGGCCGCCTGACAGCCTGAACAGCTCAGAGTTGAACCTGCAGCGTCGTGAGTGCTGGTTGCAGGAGCAGGCTGGGGGCAGGAGGGGGTGAAGGCGCCTCAGGCCCGCTGTTCTGTTCCCTGCTCCCAGCTTTCTCCCCACCGCCCTCAGGAAAGAGACTGCCTGGGGTTCCCTGGGTAAGTGTGGGTCCCTGAAGCCCTCCATTCTCGTCTTTAAAGTGGGTGGTGCTCTGGACTGGAGCTGGGTGAGCCCGAGGGAACTGGTGAACACGTGGGGTGTAGAGAGTGGTAACTCTGGGCCTGGGCTACAGAGTCAGACCCCGCGTGGAAGTGTCTCATTCTTTCTGTGGGCAAGTGACATCTCCCTTTTGCAGCTCAGACTCCTTTGCTATAGGATGACATATATAGTATCCACTTCCTCGCAGGAGGACCACCTACCACGTACGTTTTGCTGAGGAGCATCGATCAGATTTCAAAGGCAGGGACTCTCAAACCTTACCACTTATTTGAGTTACTGGGGAAACGTTTAAAGAGAGCAACGCAGGACCTCCGTGGTAGGTCCTATATCAGGCTGTGTTCTAAGTATTTTATGTATATTCATCTTTTGAATTTCCACTGCAGCCTGTAGAGGAAGGATTGTTGTTTTCCTCACTTTACAGGTGAGGAGATGGAGGCACAGAGAGGTTTGGTCACTAGTTGGGGTCACACTGCCAGGAAGCCGATGAGCTGGGATTTGAACCCAAGCAGTCTGGCAGGCTCCTGAGGCCATGCCCTCATCTGCTGCCCTAGAATATCTAGTGTGACAGCATGTGTGGGACAAGCCAGGATCCTTGGGCTTATCCTCCTGAGCTCACATTTCAGCCCTGCCACCTGCTGACTGCATGTCCTTGTGCACAGAACTTCCAAGCTCTAGCCTCAGTCGTCTCATCTTTAAGATGGGCCTGATGCAATCCCTGCCCGGCACATAGTAGGTGCTGGATAAAAATATGTCTAATGAATAAAAGCTTCCCCCACCGTGGTTGATTTGATGAGTCCAAAAACATCCAGTTGCCCTGTTTTTCTGCAGCCTGTCACTAAATACCCCCTGAGTGCCTGTGCCAAGCCAGGCCCTGGGCAGGGGCTCAGAAAGTGTCATCCACATCACCATCACCGTGATCAGGTGTCACCGAGGGGCTGGAGCTCCCCGGTGAGCATGGAAGCAGCAGAGGTGTTGGGGAGCCAAGGGGGTGCTGCCAGAGGACAGTGTGGGGAGAAGCAAGGGGCAGGCGGCTCTAGGGCAGGAGAGCTGGGCTGCTGGACCATGGGCCCAGCTCCTCAGTGCAGGTTGGGGCGGGCCTGGGACTCACGCAGGCAAGGGTGAGGGTGCCGGGGTGTGGCAGGCCGCCAGGGCCAGTCGCGGTGGGATGGCCGGCAGCTCTCACAGCCCGGGCCGGTGGTGTGGTGGCGGCAGCGGCAGCGGGGTGGCCGGTCACGGGCAGCGCAGCGGGCTGCATGGCCGTGGCACTGGCAGCGGCCTCTCACTCCCGCAGCTGCCAGCCCCCCCCGGCCCCCGAGCTCCAGGCGGAGGTGACTGGCCACCACGCTGGCCTTAGGGCCTGCTGGGACCCGGAAGGTCACCCTCTCAGGGCCTCCCAACGCCCCCGGCCAGGCAGGCCTGCGCCACAGTGACCTCCAGGGCCCCCCGGTGGCCCAGGCGGCAGACAGGACCAGGGCTGGGGGTCCTGGGGTGCAGAAGCGCAGGCTGACAGATGACAGGAGGAAAGGGCCCCCCAGGCCCAGGGTCAGACTGCCATTGCAGGGGGCCCGTGGGCCAAGGTCCGCGCCCGGGGAGGGGCTGCAGGCCTGGGGACAGGAGGCAGCCATGCCAACCAGCTGGGTCACAGGTGGGAGGCAGAAGCGGGGGCGACCCCCGGGATGGTAACACGGGTCCGCGCTGGCCTGGCTCAGGAGGAGCCAGAGGGCAAAGGTCACGGGCATGGTTCCAGCAGAGGCGAGTCCCTGCAGAGGAGAGGAGTGGCGGGGCTGGGGCCTCAGGCTGCCCCCAGAGGTCAGCCTCCACCCCGCTCTCCAGGCTCCCTGAGGAACCCTGGCATTCCACCCTCGACCCTGCCCCAGACCTCGCCCGGCTGCTTCTGAGCGAGGAAAATAGTTCCATCTGGGGAGAATTACTGTTTACATAAGCCAAAGGGGAAAGAACGCAAGCAAAATCGAGAATTTTGCCTGAACTAATCTGTAGCTTAACACCCCGGCGTGTTATCAGTCAGTGTCGAGGGGCAGGGGGCCCGGGGGAGAGGGTGGGGAGGGGGTACAGATGGGGAAACCTCTAGCGGGGAGAAGTGGGGAGCAAGGCGGGGCAGGCGGAGTTACAGACAGATGAAGACTTAGTGACAAAGCAACAGAGACAGGGACAGATAGGGGCGCAGACAGCACAGACAGACAGATGGAGGGAGAGGGGGCGAGGCAAGCGTAGGGCAAGGGCCAGGCAGGGAGAGGAACCAGGAGGGGCGAGGAGGACGCAAGGGGAGACCACGAGGCCCAGAAAGATGGCGGCCGGGAAACCGGAGTCCACAGGGTGTCGGGGCAGCAGGTCCCTGGGAGCTGGGACAGACAGACAGACATGCACGGGATCTTCGAGACACCTGCAGAGCCGGAGGAGAGAGGGCAGTGCAGCAGGCCTGACCTCAGGGGAGAGCAGGGGTGCTGGGCTGGGGGATCAGAAGCAGGAGGCAGGCCCACGGGGGTCGGGGATCAGAGGGGAGGCCCCTCTCCCACATGGGGCCCTAACTTCGTTCTCCACACCCAGGGCACGGAGAGGGATTATCACCAAACAACCAGGCCTCCCTGCCACCCACCCCCAGCCTCCACCCACCCTTAACCCTTTCTCACCCAGACGCAGAACCCAGAGGACTGTGCTGTGGACCCTGGTGGGGATGCCTAGGGGCTGGAAGCCTGGGCTGGGAGGCTGGTGTGGAATGCCTGTGGGGCTGAGATGGTCAAGCCCTGGTGTCCTGCCTGGGATGGGAGGGCCCCGTGTGCTCGCATTTCTGAGGACGTCCTGATAATCTCAGCCCACCCGGCTCCCACTGCCATCCTAGGCCTCAGGGTTCAGGAATCAGAGCCCCCACATTCCCCACTGGTTGTAAAGTCCCCAGAGCAGAAGGGGGAATGGACGTTGGGTGTGGCGAATGCCAAGCAAGGAGAGGGGGAGGCTGGACAGGGCAGGGCTAGAGGCCAGGGCATCCACAGGGGCCGGAAGTCCAGGCCTGGGAGGGCACGACTGAGGAAGGACTTGGTGCTAGAATGCTCCCCTTTCCCTGTCCAGGTCTGGCAGCCCCCAGTGGGGAGCTCCCTCAGGTCTGGGGGCCTTGGAGCCCTTCTGGCCCCCCTGTCCAGGCCCCTGGGTCAGTCTGGACCTGGGTGTGGAACCCCGCTGGGAGTCTGTAAGGCACCAGTGGGTGCGGTGGGGTCACATCCCCCCCCCCAGCCTGATTTCATTGCCCCCAGGGACCCCACTGCAGATGCCTTGCATGCAGACCGTCTCCCCTGCCCCAGATGACTGCCATGGCCTCCAGCCCTCCTGAGGAGGAGCCTGGCGCCATTTTGAGCTCTAGCGTGGGGCATTTGCCCTGGTCCTCTGGCACCTGCCTTGTTAAGGCGCTCAGCCCATCTCCCACCTCTCCTCTCTCACCGGGGTGGTTCACGGGGCACTGCTTTCTGGCCTTAGTACTCTAAGCAAGCGGGTTGAATCCCCCGGTGTTCCTGGGGGATCGAGAAGCCAGCCCCTGCCACTGGGGAGCCCAGATGTCCGGCCCTCGGTCCCTGCCCCTTGTGGAAACTGTAGCCCACCCTGACCGCCCCCACCCCCATTTAAGGAACAGAGACTAGCTGTGTTCCCACCAGATCCAGAGTCAGGCCCCTCACCTGGGCAGTGTGGGGGTCCCTCCGGGACCCAGGTTTCTCTTGCCTGGTTTCTTTGGCACTTCTCCGACCCTTCACCCCGCCATCATCCAGACCTGTGCCCTGGAAGAGGTTGTCCTCTGCAGCTAGCTGCTCACATGTCCTTCTCTCCCGCAGGAGCTTGGCGGCCAGCATGGGCTCCGGGGAGTGAGTGCGGAGTGGCTGTTCTCAGGCCCCGGGCTAGTGGGGGTTCTGGGCGGGAGCTCAGAGCAGAGCCTAAGAATCCAACACCACCCCCGCCCCCCCACCCCGCCCCAATCCCCTTGCCAAGGCAGCCACGCTTTCCCCACAGGGACCCCTGGCAGCCAAGCCACCCAGGACTATGTGGGACCTTAGCGCCGTCGCCCCTCAGTGGCCTGCAGCTGGACATCCTCGAGCAGGCTGGCCCAGGAAGCTTAAGACAGGTAGGAGGGGACAGTGGCCAGATGGCCTTCCCAGGTCTGGGGTCTGCTCTCCACTCATACTCAGCCCCTGTCCCACTGCTCCTAAGGGCGGACAGGCTGGGGCTCAGCCCCGCCACGTGGTGGTGGCTGCAATCAGGAAGGGGCAGACCTTCTGGGGGTGGGGGCGGTGTCAGGGAAGCTCACACCGAGGTGGGACCCCACACCAGCCCCTCCTGCCCTCTGGAACCTTCTGCCAGCTGTAGGTTAACTGAGCATGAAGGTCAGGCGTTTTCAAGCCCAAAAGGCAGTGCCCTTTGAAGGGTCACACCAGCCACCTGGAAACCCAAAGACTTGGGCCGCTTTCTGAGTTGTTGGCGTGGGGGTGGGGGAGAAATGAATGCCTGGGACCTCGCTGGTTCTAGTGGCTGGAGGGACCCCCCAGGGGTTCAGAGCTCAAAGCAGCCTTCCCCATGACCAGTTCACTATGAGGCCTCAAGACTTCAGGGGTGAAATATTTGTACAAATGTTGCCCTCAACTCTATTAAATACCCAAATGGTTTTGACTAGAAAGATGACATTTTTCCTCACTTTGCACTGAGAAAGCAGGGGCCTTGGGACGATGGGGTACCATATTTGCTGCTGTGGCCTTGAGTGCACTGACTGGCACAGCATGGGCCCATGGGGTTTGGGGACCCACTGCTCTGGTGGGAGGGCATAGCCGAGGCAACCTGTGCTTCTGGTTCTGGGTGACCCGCACGGCGGCGGAGGCAGGATGGGGACAGAGAATTTGAATGTAAGCTGTGAAGAGGGGTTAGCTGCTAGGAAAAGAGACACCCCCCGATCAGAGGGAGACATATGGGACGGGGCAGGCGGCGTGAGGGGCAGGCTAACTCTTGGAGAAATTAGAAGTTTCTTAAAGCTAATGTTCCCTGGAGGAAAGCTTGCTTTCTCACTTTTGCTTTTAGTAACCTGAGCTTCCTGAGGTGATGATCATCTCTAAAGAAGCCAGTGAAAAATCCGCCTGCCAATGCAGGAGACGCAGGTTCGAACCCTGGGTTGGGAAGATTGCCTGGAGAAGGAAATTGGCAACCCACTCCAGTATTCTTGCCTGGGAAATCCCATGGGCAGCGGAGCCTGACGGGCTACAGTCCATGCAATCATAGAGTCAGACACGAATGAGCAACTCAGCAACAACAGCACTGAGAGTGTGCACCTGAGTTTCCCTTCCTCAGGGCAGAGTAGAGAAACTCAAGACAGTAATCAGGATACCAGATTCCTGAACCACACTGGTTTCAAATCCAGGCTTCACCTCTTTCCCAGCTGTGTGACCCAAAGCAAGTTTCTTAACCTCTCTGTGCCGTAGTTTCCTTTTCGGTTAAATCAGCATAAAAATGTACCTTCCTCATGGGAGATCATGAGGACCAAATGAGTGAGGATAAGCCTACAGTCTAATATCTGAAACTCTGTGGACCAGACACACTGCAGAATCTGTTCTGACACCACCATGGGATGTGCAGGTTATATATTATACACTCCTCCAGTGGAGTCTGGGCAGCATCCCATCAGTTCAGTTCAGTCGCTCAGTCGTGTCCAGCTCTTTGCGACACCATGGACTGCAGCATGCCAGGACCTCCTGTCCATCTCCAACTCCCAGAGTTTACTCACTCATGTCTGTTGAGTCGGTGATGCCATCCAACCATCTCATACTCTGTTGTTCCCTTCTCCCGCCTTCAATCTTTCCCAGCATCAAGGTCTTTTCCAATGAGTCAATTCTTCATATCAGGTGGCCAAAGTATTGGAGTTTCAGATTCAATATCAGTCCTTCCAATGACTGTTCAGGACTGATTTCCTTTAGGATGGATGGTTGGATCTCCTTGCAGTCCAGGGGACTCTCAAGAGTCTCCTCCAACACCACTGTTCAAAAGCATCAATTCTTTGGCACTCAGCTTTCTTTATAGTCCAACTCTCACATCCATACATAACTATTGGAAAAACAATAACCTTGACTAGACGGACCTTGGTTGGCAAAGGAATGTCTCTGCTTTTTAATATTCTGTCTAGGTTGGTCATAACTTTCCTTCCAAGGAGTAAGCGTCTTTTAATTTCACGGCTGCAGTCACCATCTGCAGTGGTTTTGGAGCCCCCCAAAATAAAGTCTGTCACTGTTTCCCCATCTATTTGCCATGAAGTGATGGGACCAGATGCCATGATCTTAGTTTTCTGAATGTTGAGCTTTAAGTCAACTTTTTCACTCTCCTCTTTCACATTCATCAAGAAGCTCTCTAGTTCTTCTTCACTTTCTGCCATAAGGGTGGTATCATCTGCATATCTGAGATTATTGATATTTCTCCCAGCGATCTTGATTCCATTTTGTGCTTCATCCAGCCCAGCATTTCTCGTGATGTACTCTGCATATATTTGATAAGCAGGGTGACATGGAAGCAACGTAGATGTCCCTCAGCAGACAAATGGATAAGAAAGCTGTGGTACATATACACAATGGAATATTACTCAGCCATTAAAAAGAATACATTTGACTCAGTTCTGATAAGGTGGATGAAACTGGAGCCTATTATACATATACATATATATACTAACGCATATATATGGAATTTAGAAACATGGTAACAATAATGCTATGTGCGAGATAGCAAAAGAAACACAGATGTATAAAACAGTCTTTTGGACTCTGTGGGAGAAGGCGAGGGGGGATGATTTGAGAGAATAGCATTGAAACATGTATATTATCATACGTGAAACAGATCGCCAGCCCAGGTTTGATGCATGAGACAGGGTGCTCTGGGCTGGAGCACTGGGATGACCCTGAGGGATGGGGATGGGGAGGGATGTGGGAGGGGGGTTCAGGATGGGGGAACACATGTACACCCATGGCTGATTCATGTCAATGTATGGCAAAACCACTACAATATTTTAAAGTAATTAGCCTCCAATTAAATAAATTAAAAAATAAGCAGGGTGACAATCTACAGCCTTGACATACTCCTTTTCCTATGAAACCAGTCTGTTGTTCCATGTCCAGTTGTAGCTGTTGCTTCCTGACCTGCATACAGGTTTCTCAAGAGGCAGCTCAGGTGGTCTGGTATTCCCATCTCTTTCAGAATTTTCCACAGTTTATTTTCATCCACACAGTCAAAGGCTTTGCCTTAGTCAGTAAAGCACAAATAGATGTTTTTCTGAAACTCTTTTGCTTTTTTGATGATTCAGCAGATGTTGGCAATTTGATCTCTGGTTCCTCTGCCTTTTCTAAAACTAGCTTGAACATGTGGAAGTTCAGAGTTCACATTTTGCTGAAGCCTGGCTTGGAGAATTTTGAGCATTACCTTACTAGCGTGTGAGGTGAGTACAATTGTGTGGTAGTTTGAGCATTCTTTGGCATTACTTTTCTTTGGGATTGGAATGAAAACTGACCTTTTCCAGTCCTGTGGCCACTGCTGAGTTTTCCAAATTTGCTGGCATATTGAGTGCAGCACTTTCACAGCATCATCTTTTAGGATTTGAAATAGCTCAACTGGAATTCCATCACCGCCACTAGCTTTGTTCATAGTGATGCTTCCTTAGGACCACTTGACTTCACATTCCAGGATGTCTGACTCTATGTGAGTGACCATACCATCGTGCTTATCTGGGTCATGAAGATCTTTTTTGTACAGTTCTTCTGTGTATTCTTGCCACTTCTTAATATCTTCTGCTTCTGTTACATCCATACCATTTCTGTCCTTTATTGAGCCCATCTTTGCCTGAAATGTTTCCTTGGTATCTCTAATTTTCTTGAAGAGATCTCTAGTCTTTCCCATTCTATTGTTTTCCTCTGTTTCTTTGCACTGATCACTGAGGAAGGCTTTCTTATCTCTCCTGCTGTTCTTTGGAATTCTGCATTCAAATGGGTATATCTTTCCTTTTCTCGTCTCTTCCTTTCACAGCTATTTGTAAGGCCTTCTCAGACAGCAATTTTGCTTTTTTTGCATTTCTTTTTCTTGGGGATGGTCTTGGTCCCTGCCCCTTGTACAGTGTCATGAACCTCTGTCCATAGTTCATCAAACACTCTGTCAGATCTAGTCCCTTAAATCTATTTCTCACTTCCACTGAATAATAGTTAGGGATTTGATTTAGGTCATACCTGAAAGGTCTAGTGGTTTTCCCTACTTTCTTCAATTTAAGTGTGAATTTAGCAGTAAGGAGTTCATGATTTAAGCCACAGTCCACTTCCGGTCTTGTTTTTGCTGACTTTTTTTGCTCTTTTTGCCAAAGAGCTTCTCCATCTTTGGCTACAAAGAATATAATTGTTCTGATTTCAGTGTTGACCATCTGGTGATGTCCATGTGTAGAGTCTTCTCTTGTGTTGTTGGAAGAGGGTGTCGGCTCTGACCAATGCGTTCTCTTGGCAGAACTCTATTAACCTTTGCCCTGCTTCATTCCGTACTCCGAGGCCAAATTTGCCTGTTACTCCAGGTGTTTCTTAACTTCCTATTTCTGCATTCTAGTGCTCTATAATGAAAACGACATCTTTTTTGGATGTTAGTTTTAAAAGGTCTTGTAGGTCTTCATAGAACCGTTCAACTTCACCATATCAAATGTTATCGTTTCTATAAGCAGAACAAGTGGGCATTCACTCCAAAATAAGTCTATGAATAGCCTCACATTGGTTAAAATTTTGTCTCCAGATGAGTTCAACTCAGGTTGGGGTTCACCTCCAATCTTCATAAAAGTGGTCGATAAGGAGTTGTGGACTGGAATATAAGCCCGGAAACTAGCCTGGGACTTCATCAGCTTTGATTCATTATTTCCCGTGGCTTTTCAGCTGTGTAGGCTGATGAGCGCCCAGGAGCGGGAGCTCTTGAGACTCAAAGAGTGACGTGGCAGGCAGACTGGCCACCTACCTGATTAGCAGTGTTAGTCGCTCTGTTGTGTCCAACTCTTTGCGACCTCATGAACTGTAGCCCGTCAGGCTCCTTTGTCCATGGGATTCTCCAGGAAAGAATACTGGAGTCGGTTGCCATTCCCTTCTCCAAAGGATCTTCTTGACCCAGGGATCGACCCTGCATCTCCTGCATCGCCGGCAGATCCTTTACCATCTGAGTCACCTGATTGGCAGAGCCCAGGGAAAAATAAAAACCGGCTGCCTTGCCCGTTTTCATGGAGAATTTCTAGATGGCTGGAGCAGAGCAGGGGCCCTGTGCAACTGCCTGGATCGCACATGGTGGAGGTGACCCTGAGTCAGGGCTCCTTCTGTCCTGAGTTGGTATCTCCTCCCTAGTACTCCTGGCTCCAATCCCTGCTCAGCTTGCTTGCTGGTTTGGGACCTGCTTGGGGCTCTGACTGAGCTGGGTGAGATGACCAGAGGCTCAAGTCCTGCCCCCACTGCCCCCCCATCCCGCCCCCGTATAGGACTCTAGGCAGGACCTGAGATGGGCAGGCTGTGGCACGGATTGGGACAGAGTATAGCTCAGTTAGTAAAGAATCTGCCTGCAATGCAGGAGACCCCGGTTCGATTCCTGGGTCAGGAAGATCCTTGGAGAAGGGATAGGCTACCCACTCGAGTGTTCTTCACCTTCCCTTGTGGCTCAGCTGGTAAAGAATCCTCCAGCAATGGGGGAGACCTGAGTTTGATCCCGGGGTTGGGAAGATCCCCTGGAGAAGGGAAAGGCTACCCACTACACTATTCTGGCCTTGAGAATTCCATGAACTGTATAGTTCATGGGGTCGCAGAGTCGGCTGAGTGACTTTCACTTCACTTCACACTTACCACCAGCCCAGAGAGCAGAGGGGCTCAGGGACAGATTTAATTGGCTTTTTAGAAATTAAAGCAGCCAGGCATTTCCTGTACCCCTTGGGCGGGGGGGAGCGTGTACAGGAGTCTTCATGTGGTAAGAGCCCGTTGACCTCATGGGAACCCACACTGAATGGGAGACCTTTGAGGAGGGCCTGAGAGTGTTCATATTTCCCAGAGGGGTCAGATTAATAAAGCGAGGGACCCTGGGATATAGGAGGAAGAGGAGGTGGAGAGTGAAGGCGAGGCCCACAGAGCCCTGACATGTAAGGGGACTGGTGGAGGGGCAGATGGGGAGGCCGTTGGGGGTTAGATGGAAGCCAGATGAGGAAGAGTGAGGGCCACGCAATCCAGGGCTCCTGTAAGGGCCTTGGGGGTCTCCTGGCCACCAGGAAACCACATATGGCTGGTCAGGGGAACAGAGGAGGGAAGGGGACATAGAGGGTCAGGACACACTGAAGACCCACTGTGAAGAGACCGCTTCTCAGAGCCCATGGGAGAGCAAGGGGAGAGATGGCCTGAAAAAGCAGCAGCCCCTGAAGAAGGGATCATCCGCCCCCTTACACGGAAGGGGAAGCTGAGGTTCATGGAGCCCAGTCAGAGCCGTGGAGCCAGGGCAGGAACTGCCAGGGACCTGGGTGAGCTCAAAAGTGTAGGCTTCACTGAGCTAGCATGGCACTCCCACTGTGGTCAAAAAGACAGACAGTGGCGAGTGTTGGCAAGGATGTGGGGAAATCAGAGCCCTCATATGCTGCTGGCGGGAATGGAAAATAAGGCAGCTGCTTGGAAACCAGTCTGCAGTTCCTGAAAGTGTTAAACACAGTTAGTTACCACACGACCCAGCAGTTCTACTCTCAGGTAAATCCCAGAGGTAAATGAAAACTTAGGTCCACACAAGGATTTGGACATGCATGTTCATAGCAGTGTTATTCCTGATAGCCCCAGAAGGAAAACAACCCAGATGTCTAGGAACTGATGAACTGATAAATAAAAGAAGGCAGAACCATGGAGGGGGACATCAAAAATCAGTGCCGTGCTAACACGTGCTGCTGCGTGGATGAGCCTGGGAAGTACAACATGGTGAAGGAAGCCAGTCACAAAGGGCCCCTTAATGTGTGAGGCTGAGTCAGAATGTAGATCAGCTGGCAGGAGGTGGGAGGAGGGGCAGATTGGGGGTGGGGATGGGTAAGGGGTGCAAAGTTTCATTTGAGGGTGATAAAAGTTTTCTAAAAGTAATTGTGATGGTTGCCCAACTCTGTGAATATACTAAAAGCTATTATACACTTTATATGGGAGAATTGTATTATTGGAATATTATCTCAGTAAAGTGGTTACCTACAAAAAAGAAGGGCTCATCAGAGACCTAATATAAAAGCTAAACCTAGGCAGCTTGAGGTGGCCGGGCAGAGAGAATGTTACAGAAGCAGGAGGGGGGAACCAGCAGACCCTTAAGTCCTAGTCCAGAAATGGCACCCTCCCCCTGCAAAAAATCCATTCTTTATGGGTCTTCCCCCATGGTCCAGAGGTTAAGACTCTGAACTTCCACTGCAGGGGCACCGGTTTGATCCCTGGTCAGGGAACTAAGATCCCACAGGCTGCATGGCACGGTTAAAAAAAAAGAGAGAGAGAGAGAGAAATGGCGCAGCATCACTGCCACCATATTTGAGTGGCCAAGGCCCACCACAGGCCCTGCCCGGAGTCAGAGGAATGGGCATCAAGGCCTCTGTAGGCGGCTCGAATCCACCACGTCCACTGACAGAAGCAGGGAGCACTTGCAGGGGGCCTTCCAGATACCCTTCATGCAGGCGCCATGGTTAACCCCATTTTATGGAGAAGACTGAGCTCCAAGAGTTAAATAACAGGCTCTGGGCTGCCCACAGGAGGAGGCCGAGTGTGCACGTGAACCTGGGCTCTCTGGCCTCAGAGTCTGTGCTCTGAACCTCTGCACTATGCAGCCTTGATGGATTGTGAGCTTTCAGGTTTACATATAGAAAATACTCCAGAAGTCTTTATTTTCCAAGTCTTACAGAATGCCTGCTGTGAGCTAAGCACAGTCTTAAAAGTCTTATAACTGAGGTAGTTCTGTAAGAAAGGACTGTGTAGGAAAAAAATACGGCTGAATGTTGGCACTTTCAAATGGTTCAACTTCGTCATCCTCCCAACTCTTTTTTTTATTTTTATTTTTTTGGCCCAATCACGTAGCACGAGGGGTCCTAATTCCCTGACCGGGGATCACACTCGCATCCCCTGCTTTGAAAGGCAGAGTCTAACCACTAAGCTGCCAGGGAAGTCCCAGTCACACCTTTTAATGGGCAAGGAAACTGGGATTCAGAGAGGTGGAATGACGTGACTAAAGTCACACAACTTTATAAAGGCTGGAGCTGAGATTTAAACCCAGATCAGAGGGGTTCAGGGTCTGTGCTCTAAAACCTCCATGGAGGAGGCCATCTGGAGGACACACCCCGATGGGCTGAGTGAGTGAATGAGCGACTGGTTTGGGCGGTGACGAATGAACTCATGCCAGCCCAGCCACCCCTCCTGAATTAAGTCATCTCTCCTCCCCACAGCTGCCACAAGATTCTGGGCCACTTGCCCTTCCTCGTCCACCCTCTACTTCCTCTTTGTCATCTTTGTGGTGTCCACTGTTTTCCACTGCCACCGGCGCCTGGCCCTGGTGCCCACCCCTTGGGCCTATGCAGGTCGCGTGGTATTGTTCCCCAGACACCTGCCAAGGGAGGGCGTGTTCACCATCAACGCCAAAGGCCGCCTGGGGAACCAGATGGGGGAGTACGCCACCCTGTACGCCCTTGCCAAGATGAATGGGCGCGCTGCCTTCATCCCGCCCCAGATGCACAGCACGCTGGCCCCCATCTTCCGAATCACCCTCCCAGTCCTGCATGACGCCACGGCCAGGAGCATCCCCTGGCAGAACTATTACCTGAACGACTGGATGGAGGAGCAGTACCGCCACATCCCAGGAGAGTACGTGCGCCTCACCGGCTACCCCTGCTCCTGGACCTTCTACCACCACCTCCGTGCCGAGATCCTCCAGGAGTTCACTCTGCACGCCCACGTGCGTGAAGAGGCCCAGAACTTTCTGCGGGGCCTGGGGGCCAAGTGGGCCCGGCAGGTCACCTTCGTGGGGGTCCATGTGCGCCGCGGGGACTACGTCCGAGTCATGCCCACCGTGTGGAAGGGCGTGCTCGCTGACCGGGGCTACCTGCAGCAGGCCCTGGACTGGTTCCGCGCTCGCCACCACAGCCCACTGTTCGTGATCACTAGCGACGACATGGCCTGGTGCCGGAGGAACATCAACAGCTCCCGCCAGGATGTGGTGTTTGCGGGCAATGGCTGGCAGGGCTCACCGGCCAGGGACTTCGCGCTCCTCACGCAGTGTAACCACACCGTCATCACCGTGGGCACCTTCGGCATCTGGGCCGCCTACCTCACCGGAGGGAATACCGTCTACCTGGCCAACTTCACCCTGCCCGGCTCCCGATTCCGTATGATCTTTAAGCCCCAGGCGGCCTTCCTACCCGAGTGGGTGGGCATCGCAGCCAACCTGGGGCAGGCCAGAGAAAGCCACTCCTAGCCCCGCTTGGGTCCCTGCCACCCCGTCAGGCCCAACAGGCTTGGACACCTGAGTCTAAATCCAAGCTGTTCAGCTTCCCAGCTGGGTGACCGTGGACAAGTGACTTAATCTCTCTGTGCCTTAGTGTTCTACCTGAGAAACGAACCTAACCTTCTGAGAACACAAGTTCATGTAGTTCCTTGGAAACACGTGTGAGGATTGGCCACTCACAAGTTTGTGATTGGTGGGCCTGGGCCTTTGGACTGCCTTGCAGTGGACACGTATTTTTGCCCTCTCCTTCTTATAGCTCCGGGAGCATGGAGCCCAAATATTTGGTACTTGGCCTCCTTGGAGGGTTTGACAATGAAACTCTTCCTGCCCTTGATTGGGGCATTTGAGGCAGCTAAAGAATTCAGGCTTTGGGTTTGATGGGTGCCGGGAGCCGTCAGGATGCCCCCTTGCTCGGATGACAATCGAGACTAAGAAAGTATTTGCAAAGCTGACTTTCTTTATCGGGGCATCCTGGGCAAGCCCCACCCTGGTATTTTTCTTGGAAGTTCTGTCCATGCTCGGAACATTGGCTCATCTCAGTAGGTCAGTCACAGTTGGAAAGAATTCGTCCTGAGATAATCCCCCCAGACCTTATCGACCAGAGGATCCGGGAAGGTGGATCACCTTCCCCGGGGGCTATGGAGGAATGAAAGGGACATTTAAATGGATTACTACTCATTACTGGGGAGTTTACCAAGAGTTCTCTGGGGGGTCATGGCAAGGCCACCACCAGAAAGGCTCGTACTTGGGTCACCTTTCCACCTTCCACTCCCCTGACCACTCCACAGAGGAGGCTTGCTTCCTTGAAGAAATCAGGCTTGACAGAGACTTAGGAATGCTCATAACTGTGGCCAGCATAGTTGGAGATATTGATTGCTTTAGAATAATGTAGACATAGGAATTCGTTATAGTAGTTATAAGGTTAATAGGGTCTTATTGCTAAAGCGGTGCTGCTAAACTGTCTCTTAGTTCTCTTTCCTCTCTCTAAACTGTCTCTTTGTCCTCTTTCCTCTTCTGTAAGAACTTGAGTAGGTTACTAGAATAAACAGTCTCAAGCTTAAGCCCTTCCCTCTAGCTTCTACATAGTTGTACCTGATAAGAGAATTGTAACCTTTCTACTTAGGTTGATGTACTTATGATTGACTGAAGTATACTGAAGACATTCAAATGGTAAACATACTATTGTTAAATCTAATTACATAGAAATCTGACTTCTGCAAAGGGAATGTTTCATGATAGTTTGGGGAATAAACTCAATGATAAGGTTGCTATGGGAGGTAGAAAACAAAAAATTGTATAGAATGATAGGTGATGTAATGATGTAATGGGGATGTCTTTTGGCTATAAAAACTGTAAACCAACAACAATAAACGAGAGACTTCTCCACCGCCTTTTGGAGAGACTTCTCCATCACCTCACAAAACTAACAGCAATAAAGAGAGACTGCTTCATCACCACACACCGACTCAGCTCAGTTCTTCCGCCGACGCCACCCATCCCTCAAGACCCCTGGACCCTGCCGAGGCTGGACCCCGGCAGATGGGGCCTTAGATCATGAAAGAATGGCAAAGAAAAGAGGATTTGAGAGGGAAGATCTCTGGGAAATAACCTTGGCTTTCTTGTGTTTGGTGTACTTCAAAGTATGGAGATAACCAATATATTTACTCCTTTTTGGATATTAACAAAATTAACATACAATTATTTATGTTCGCTTAAAATTTCCTCTGAACATAGCTGCACTGGCTTCGAAAACATTTCAGTCACATCTCTTTCCTGTTTGGAAACCCTCTTCAAGTGTCTTTTTTAATTTGAATTTCCATTTCTTGGCATCCTTGTGAGGCTGAACACCTTTCTGTTCATATATTGGTAATATTGTATCTCCTTAGAGCCATTTAGTGGCCCTGTTTACTTCCTTAGGGGCTTCCCAGGTGGCGCTAGTGGTAAAGAACCCACCTTTAGGAGACGTAAGAGACTGGTTCAATCCCTGGGTTGGGAAGATCCCCTGGAGGACAGCATGGCAACCCACTCCAGTATTCTTGCCAGGAGAACTCTGTGGACAGAGGAGCCTGGCAGGCTGCAGTCCATAGGGTCGCAAAGAGTCAGACATGACTGAAGTAACTTAGCATGGATGCGCATTACTTCCTTAAGGCCTTGATGGTGTCATCATGATGTGAGGTTAAGGATACGTGGATGTTAAAGCAGGAGAAGGTTCTGAAGGGGAAGGGAGTTGAGGAGGGAAGTTCTGTATTACAAGTTGTCTATTGCTGTGTAACAAATTACCCCAAAACTTGTTAGCTTAAAGTCATAACAATAATTTGTCATTACTTATAGTTTCTGTGGGCTTCCCTGATGCTTCAGTAGTGAAGAATCTGTGCCGATGCAGGAGACCCAGATTCTATCTCTGGGTCGCATAATATTCTTGCCTGGGAAATCCTATGGACAGAGGAGCCTGGTGGGCTACAGTCCATGATTCACAAAGAGTCAGACACAAATGAGGGACTAAACAACAATAACAACAGTTTCTGTGGGTCAGGAATTGAGGAGTGGCTTAGTCATGAAATTAAAAGATGCTTACTTCTTGGAAGGAAAGTTATGACCAACCTAGACAGCATATTAAAAAGCAGAGACATTCTTTTACCAACAAAGGTCTATCTAGTCAAGGCTATGGTTTTTTCCTTTGGTCATGTATGGATGTGAGAGTTGGACTATAAAGAAAGCTGAGCACAGAAGAATCGATGCTTTTGAACTGTGGTGTTGGAGAAGACTCTTGAGAGTCCCTTGGACTGCAAGGAGATCCAACCAGTCCATCCTAAAGGAGATCAGTCCTGATTGTTCACTGAAAGGACTGATGTTGAAGCTGAAACTCCCAATACTTTGGCCACCTGATGCAAAGAGCTGACTCACTGAAAAAGACCCTGATACTGGGAAAGGTTGAGGGCAGGAGAGAAGGGGACGACAGAGGATGAGATGGTTGGATGGCATCACCAATTCAGTGGACATGGGTTTGGGTAAACTCTGCGAGTTGGTGATGGACGTGGAGGCCTGACGTGCTTCGGTTCATGGGGTCACAAAGAGCCAGACACAACTGAGCAACTGAACTGAACTTACCTGAGTGGTTGTGTTTGGGATATCCAGGGAAGTTGCCGTCAGGTAGGACTACAGTCATCTGAAGGCTTGACTGGGGTCGACTTCCATGGCTGGAAAACTGTTGCCGGCTCTTGGCCAGATTCCTTTGATGCGGACCTCTGCGGGGTCGCTTGAGCATCCTTACAACATGGCAGCTGGATTCCTCCAGAGGGAGAAGCCCAAGAGACCAAGGTAGAAACTTAACCATGGAGCCTTACCTCTTCACAACAGCGTCACTTCTGTCATGCCCAGTCTGTCACACAGAGCAGCCCAATTTAGTGTGGGAGGGAACAACCCGAGGGCGTGATAGCCGGAGGTGAGGGGTATGTTTGGGGCCATATTGGAGGCTGCTGTGCCAGTTTGCTAGAGCTACTGGCAGAGTACCACAGGTGGGGTGGCTTAAACCACAGACATTCATGATCTCTCAGTTCTAGAGGCTTGAAGACTGAGATTAAGGTGTCGGCAGAGCTGGTTTCCTGGGGAGGGGGGTGGTCTGCTCCCGGCCCCTCCCCTTGCCTTGCAGACAACCACGCCCCACATGACTTTACGTCTTCCCTCGGTACATGTGTGTGTCCACAGATCCTCTTCTTGTAAGGACACCAGTCATAATGAACTGATGACCTCACTTTGATCACACCTGTAAATATCCTGTCTCCAAATACAATGGCACTCTGAGGTTCTAGGGGTAGGACTTCAACACAGGAATTGTTTTTTTAATTCATTAATTTTTTACTTTTGGTTGCACTAGCTCTCAGTTGCTGCATGAGGGCTTTCTCTGGTTGCAGCGAGCAGGGGCTACTCTCTAGTTGCAGTGGCTTCTCCTGTGGTGGAGCACAGGCTCCAGGCACACAGGCTTAGCTGCCCCACAGCAAGTGGCATCTTCTGGGACCAGGGATCAAACCCATCTCCCTGCATTGCCAGGCAGATTCTTACCCACTGTGCCACCAGGGAGGTCACAATACAGGGATTTCTGTAGCAACAAAGTTCAACCCATAACAGCTCCCAGCCTCCCTTCCAGCCCTGCCCCCTCCCCCCCTCCCCGAATCTGATGGGTTTTACTCCCTTTCTCTTTTTCCCTCCATTCTCTCGGGGCCAGCCCTTTCTCCTCAGGACAGTTTACCTGAGCCACGATCTTTTCCCCACGTTAACTCTGTGGGAGAGATTTGGGCCAGAAGGATAGAGGAAACGAAAACTTGACTTCTGGCTCTCTGTCAAGTGTGACGGCACCCAAGTACAGAGGTGGATGGCAACTGTACATCACATCTCAATAAAGTACTTACCTCTTCCTGTTGCTGGTCCAGAGCTCGTCTCCAGCGTTCTCCACCCTGCCCCGGGACCTGGGAGGCTGTCTGATGTCATCTGCTGCAGCCTGAATGCTTGTGTCCACCCCGCACCCCCAATTCATATGCTGAAGCCCGAATCTCCAATGTGCTGGTATTTGGAGGTGGGCCCTTGGGAAGGTATTGGAAGAATTATGTCGTAGGAAGGAGGCCCTCATAAGTAGGATTGGTGCCCTTATAAGAGAAGTGAGAGAAATGTCTGTCTCTGCTAACATTTTTATTTTTCCTACTGTTTTAAAATTTTTTTATTATTTATTTTTGGCTGGGCTGGATCTTCGTCCTTGCTGTGTGGGTTTCTCTCTAGCTGCTGTTGGCGGCCTGTCACTGCGGTGGCTTCCTGTGTCTGGAGCCTGGGCTCTCAGGGCACGCGGGCCTCGGCACTTGTAGCTCTCGGACTCAGTTGTGTTCCACAGGCTTAGTTCTTCCTCAGCCTGTGGGATCTTCCTGGACCAGGGCTCGAACCCCTGTCTGCTGCATTGGCAGGTGGATTCCTCACCAGTGAGCTGCCAGGGAAGTTCCCAGCTTTTATTTTTATAAGGGCAGTGGTGCAAGTTGGCCAGCTGCCAAAATGATTTCAGTTCAGTCGCCCAGTCATGTCTGACTCTTTGTGACCCCAGGGACTGCGGCACGGCAGGCCTCCCTGTCCATCACCAGCTCCCGGAGTTTACTCAAACTCTCATGTCCGTTGAGTCAGTGATGCCATCCAAGCATCTCATCCTCTGTCGTCCCCTTCTCCTCCTGCATCAGGGTCTTTCCCAGTGAGTCAGTTCTTTGCATCAGGTGCCCAGAGTATTGGAGTTTCAGCTTCAGCATCCGTCCTTCCAATGAACACCCAGGACTGATCTCCTTTAGGATGGACTGGTTGGATCTCCTTGCAGTCCAGAGGACTCTCACGAGTCTTCTCCAACACCATTCATCTAACAAATATATTTATCAGAGTGGACTCTCACTGGGAACACAATAGGCAGGTGTTGGGCTGGGAGGAAGACATTTCTGTCATTTAAGACACCTAGGCTGTGGCGTTTTTGTTATGGCAGCCTGGAACTGACCAACAGAGTGTCTGTGGGCTCCCCTGCCGGATGCCTTCTTGTTGGTTTGGACCAGTGAGATCAGTCCAGATATCAGAAGAGGAAAGAGGAAGCTGGGGTGTTTATACTCCAAGATTCATCCAGAAATCAGAAGAGGAAAGAGAGTGAAGTTGGCGTATGACTCTTTGTGACCCCATGAACTGAAGCACGTCAGGCCTCCATGTCCATCACCAACTCGCAGAGTTTACCCAAACCCATGTCCACTGAATTGGTGATGCCATCCAACCATCTCATCCTCTGTCATCCCCTTCTCTCCTGCCCTCAACCTTTCCCAGACGCATCCTCGCTGACCTAGAGGTGGTAACAGCTCCCTGCAGGTACATTCCTGGGAGCTGTACCATGTCCCATTGTTTTCCCTACACTCTGCTCATATTTTTTTAAATTATCCTATTTAACTCCTCTCACATCACCCCTATGAGTGTTCCATCACTCCTTGGGACTCTGAGCAATACCCCTGGATTTGGGGCTTTCACAAGAGAAATTCCTGCATTGACTCTGAAATTTTTGCAGTGCCCTGATGTTGAAACCACTAGCTGGGATTTCCCTGCTGGTCCATGGCTAAGACTCTGTGCTCCAAATGCAGGGGGCCTGGGTTCAATCCCTCGTAGGGGAACTTGATCTCAGATACAGCAACTAAGAACCAGTGCAACCAAGTAAGTATTTTTAAAAAGAGGGACATCCCTGGTGGCTCAGATAAGAATCTGCCTGCCAATGCAGGGAACACGGGTTCAATCCCAGGTTCGGGAAGATTCCACATGCCATGGAACGACTAAGCCCGTGCACCACAACTACAGAATCCACGCTCACCTAGAACCTGTGCTCCACGACAGGAGAAGCCACCACAATGGGAAGCCTGAGCACGGGGAGTTGCCCCGCTTGTTGCAACTAGAGAAAGACCGCACGCAGCAACGAAGACCCAGGCAACCAAAAAAAAAAAAAAAGAATATAAAGAAACTGCCAGCTAAGGTTAGTGGAACTGAGGACTTGTTCTCAGTCAAAGTCAGGTTGATTTACAGAAAATGATGAAGAGAGGTGACATTTCTTGCAGACCTGACTTGGAGGATGGAGGTGAAGTCTGTGTGGAGCTGTCATAGCACCCATGGGTGGGAAGCAGGGTGCTGTCTTCCTGCATGTCTTTTCTTGCACATCCTGGGGACCTTTAGGTGCTGGGGGAAAACCCAGGAGGTCTCCACGGAGAAAGGGTCCTGCCAGTGGACAGAACAGGCATGGGCTGGCTCTCGGGCACTGAGTGGGGTAGCACCATAGGCTGTTCTGAAGTGAAGGGAAAAGGATTAGTCATGTCTGACACTTTGCAACCCTATGGACTATAGCCGGCCCGGCTCCTCCCACCTTGGAATTCTCCAGGCAATAATACTGAAATGAGTTGCCATTTCCTTCTCCAGGGGATCTTCCCAACCGAGGAATGGAATCCAGGTCTCCC
Source organism: Antilocapra americana (assembly GCA_007570785.1). Classification (NCBI taxonomy): domain Eukaryota; kingdom Metazoa; phylum Chordata; class Mammalia; order Artiodactyla; family Antilocapridae; genus Antilocapra; species Antilocapra americana. The sequence goes on from ML664226.1 coordinate 3,326,037, forward strand.
ACATTCCAGGCAGATTCTTTACTGTCTGAGCCAGCAGGGAAGCCCACATGCTAGGCTGAGCTCTGTTTAATCTAGACACTCAGGGGACCCAGTTCCCTGGTCTGTGTTTGAAATGCCTTACTTGGAAGAGGAAGTTGACTTTTATTTTATCAGGGCCAAAGCAGGAGATGGCCAGCTGCTAATAATCTGAAGTTATTCCAAAGTGAAGTCGCTCAGTCATGTCCAACTCTTTGGGACTCCATGGACTGTAGCCTACAAGGCTCCTCTGTCCATGGAATTTTCCAGGCAAGAGTACTGGAGGTTGCCATTTCCTTCTCCAGGCTGCTAATAATAAATTACACTAATTCATTCATTAGTGGGTCTTTAGGGCTTCCTAGGTGGTGCTAAGTGGTAAAGCCCCCACCTGCCGATGCAGGAGACTTATCATCGTGAAGGCTCAATCCCTAGGTCAGGAAGATCCCCTGGAGGAGGACATGGCAGCCCACTCCAGACAGCATCAGCACGTCCTATGTGTTTGTTAGGAGCTGAAATGTAAATTGTGTCCCTTTAAAAGATGGGTTGAAATCCTAATCCCCCAGTACCTCAGGATGTAATATTTGGGGAAAGGGTCTTTCCACATGTAATGAGTTAAGATGAGGGCTTCCCTGGTGGCTCAGTGGTAAAGAATCTGCCTTCCAGTGCAGGAGACATGAGTTTGATCCCTGGGTGGGGAAAATCCCCTGGAAGAAGGCATGGCAACCAGCTCCAGTATTCTTGCCTGGAAAATTCCTGTCTCCAGAGGAGCCTGGAGGGCTACAGTCCATGGGGTTGCAAAGAGTCAGACACACACACAGTGAAGTAGGGTGGTCCTTTACTCCAACATGAAAGCCTGGGATGACGGAGGAGAGATTGGCTTTTGGTGTCCAAAACCGTGAGAGAAAAATTTCCTATTGTTTTAAGCCACCCGGTTTGCAGTATGCCGTTCTAATAACCCTGTAAAACAAATAGCAGTGATAAATGAATATTGACTGAATGGGCTGAAAGAGCGCTGGCTCAGCATTGAGTTCCTGGCTTAGGACACAAACAGATTACAGCTGGCAAGTCCTTGGATGCCCTGACCCAGGATCTGTGTTCCTGCTCAGAGTCTGGAAACCAGGAGCCATTAAGAGGACAGTGGGGCTGAGTCCAGCAGGGTGGGGCCTGGCTGAACCTGGGAAACTGCCAGAGACTATACAGGTGTGGCCCAGGGGTGACCTACAGCTTGTAAATAAGTCCCCGAAATGCTCAGAGCCCATTAGCATCACATGAGAATATCTTAATGGAAGCGACTCGAACTTAACAGTTAGATGCCTGGACCGGAACCAGACCAACCCAGCAGGGGGTGGGAGGGTGGGTCCCTTGGGTCCTCTGCCTGTGTTGATTTGAGTCCAACCAGAAATAGTTTCCAGGGTGGGACAACCCTCTTGGGCCTTCCGGGAATGAAAGGAGCCAGGTAGGCTGGGTCTGTTGAACAAGGTTCATTTGAGGCTCAGCTGGGGCCCAGGAAATTCAGTCTTATCGCCCACAAGCTCCAGATAAGGCCCCTTCCTCGTGGCCAATGAGAGAAGCCACCCCACTTCCGATTCAGCGCCCTGGCCCTCGGCAGCCACCAACTTTCTTTGTCTATGGATTTGCTTTTTCTGCACATTTCCTATTGTGGTGTGTAAACAAAACAGCTTCCGTGACAGGCTGCTGGGAGATACAGCAGGCCCTAGTTCCAGCGACCTCCTCCACCCTCACCTCATACCTCCCCCCCCACAAGCCAGGAAAGTCCCGCGCGCGCGCCAAGAGATAGACCATCCAGGGCAGATGCGCAGTTTAAACTGACCAAACATTGACTGCCAGCTATACCAATGCTGTAACAAAGAACTGCCTGTATAAAAGCAACTGTGATCTGGAGCGCGGGGCTCTTGTCGGATTCCACTTTTTGGATGAGACTTGCGCCCTAGCCCGGCTAGCAATAAACCCCTTTATGCTTTTGCATTGCTGTGTGGACTTGGTCTCTTCAGGGGCTTGGGACCCGGAGTTTGGACTTAACACCTATAATATGTGGTTCTTTGGCTAGGCATCATTTTTTGTTTTTAACATATTTTTAAGACATTATCCCTGTTTCTTTTTTTAAAATAGTTGTTTCTGGGTCTTGGTTGAGGGATGTAGATTCTCTCGCTGCAACACGAGGCTCAGTTGCTCCATGGCATGTGGGATGTTAGTTCTCTGATCAGGGATCCAACCCCTGTCCCCAGCATCTTGACCACTGGATCACCTGGGAAGTCCCCAGTCAGGCATTGTTTTAACCCTCAGAGAGGTGATGTCATTTGTCCAGGGTCGCACAGCAACTGAGGCTGAAATCGGCGTCCTGTGGCCAGAGGGTGTGCATTTACCTGTGAATCCTCTGAGTTGTCCCATGAAGTATGTTCTAGGCAGGGCCGAGTGACTGGAGACCGTCAGGTACCGCTCAGTGGGGTGATAAAAATGTTTCTGAAATAACACTGTGGGTGGATGCTGAGCTCTGAGTCCATTCTGATTTCAAAGCCACTCATCTACAGGCTGCTCAAAACCGTTCTTGTATGCTTTCTTTTTCTTCCAGTTTTGTTGGGATATAATTGTCATTCAGCACTGTATAGACTGAAGGTGTATCCAGAATGGTTGGATTTACATGCATCAAGAAGGGATGGTTACAGAGATACAACATTAAAGAAATAGAAAAAAAATTTTTCTCTTGTGAGAACTCTTAGAAATTACTCTTTGAATTGTATACTTTAAATGGGTGAATTTTAGAGTGTGTGAACTATATCTCAAAGCTGTTATTTATAAAAACCCTGCTCCTGTGCAGGGAATCCAAAGCTGGTGCTCTGTGACAACCTAGAGGAGTAGGATGGGGAGGGAGATGGAAGGAGTTTTCAAGAGGGAGGGGACATATGTATACCTTTGGCCAATTCACGTTGAGGTATGGCAGGAAACATCACAATATTGTAATTATCCTCTAATTAAAAAAAAAAGAAGGAAACAGCTCCTGGCACATATACACGTATCGTGAGGATTGGCCATCATCACACACAGCAAAGGGTGCTGGGAATTCCCTGGTTGCCCAGTGGTTAGGACTCTGTGCTTCCACTGCAGGGAGATGGGTTCCATCCCTGGTTGTAGAACTAAGATTTAAAATTTTTTTAAAAAGCACGGTGTACCATTACAGGTGGGCTCTGGGGCAAAGACCAGAGGATTTTCACTTTTGCATGAGGATGTATGTAGTTGGTGGTGGTTCAGAGGAAAAAGACAGCTTTGAGACCATCCAGGAAAGTATAAGGTAGGCTGGGTATTACATGATATTCAGAGATGACTGTTAATATTTAGATGTGGTTAACAGCAAGGTGCTTGTTACATATTTTTAAATATTCTCATCAGTCTGAGGAGCACCATGAAATGTTTACAGATGGAACGAGGAAGCCTGGGAAGGTGAGGTAAAGATGCCCAAGATTGGCAACGTGTTGAAAACAGCATTTGGTGGGGGTTTTAGTTCTGCAGATCTCAGAGATAATGTTATGTATATCCCTTGAGGGGGAACCAGGACCCTGTCCCAAGCCCACACTAATGATTCTTTTTTTTTTTTTAATAATGAGAATTTTCAAAATAAATATCTATTTATTTGGCTGCACCAGGTCTTTGCTGTGGCATGTAGGATCGTTAGTTGTGTGTGTGTGTGTGTGTGTGCGCGCACCCGCATGCACTCAGTCATGTCCGACTCTGTGACCCCCTGGACTGTAGCCCCCCAGGCTCCTCTGTCCATGGGATTCTCCAAGCTAGAATACTGGAGTAGGATGTCATTTCCTTCTCCAGAGGATCTTCTCAACCCAGGAATCGAACACGTGTCTCTTGCGTCTGCTGAGTGGGAGGGTGGATTCTTTATCTTCTGAACCGTAGTTAGTGGCATGCAAGCTCTTAGTTGAGGCATGTGAACTTTTAGCTGCAGCGTGTGGGATCTAGTTTCCAGGCAGGCGGTTAAACCCCGGCCTCCTACAGACCCTGAGAGCACAGAGTCTTAGCCACCGGACCACTCGGGAAGTCCCAGCACTTTTGTTCCTTGACTGGCCCTCCCTTCCCTTGTTGGCAACTGTTCGAACCTGCCCTTTGGAATGCAAGGAAGGGGACACAGAAAGGCTTCTGTGCCCCGGAGCCCTGCCACAGGGTCTGGCTTCATTTTGCTATGACAGGCTGACAACATCAAAGACCAGTTTGCCACTCTGAAGTTATGCGGCACTCACAATCTTGTACAACCATCACCCCGATCCTATTCCTGAACACTTCCTCGGCCACAAAAATAAGTTCCGTCAAGGGCACTCCCTGTTCCCTCCCTCCCCTCAGCCCTTGGCAACCACTTTCTGTCTTTCCGGACGTGCCTGTTCTGTTCGTTTCATACTGAAAATCATACCTGTGAAGCTATCAGTAAATGGTGAGACTTTATACACCATGGAAATTAATAAACGCAGGGTTTTCTTCTCCAGGAAGCTGGTTGCTAAGAGTTTGCCGGTGCACCCTAGTTCCTGAGACAGGAGAGTTAAAAGTCCTCAGGTCAGAAGTGCTGTCCCTGGGGGGCATTTTGGGAACAGGTGAGGGCGTTCTGAGTCGTCACAATCCAGCGGATAGATGGAGCGCCGGGTGGTCAGGACTGCTAAAAGGTGACAGAGTGAAGAATTATCCTGCACACCGTGACTTCTCAGCAGCCTGTTGGACATTCGTACCGCTGACAAAATCTGCTTGAGTCTCACATCTATTTTGCCTGTAGTATAAGCCCCCCCGCTTCTCTTTTTCCACGTCACTGAGTCTTTGGGGAAACAAGGTCATGCATCCTGGAGCCAGTGTTTCAGTCCCTGGACTTGGCCGACCTTGTCCTCGTGGTGTTGATTCACTGGCAATTTTATCCTCCTGTTTTCTGAAAATGGCTGATTACAGTGAGAGGCCTGATTGCATTCGGGTTCCTTTTTTTTTTTAAGCAGGGGAAGGCTGAGGAGGGACATCTGTAGAGGGTGAAGGGACCGCCTGTCACCTGATGGGCAGTGGGGGCGCTGCTTGTCCCTCTTTCAGTGTTTCGAGACTGCTGGGGGCTCTGGCGATGCCTGCCTCCCCCGCTCAGTAAAATTCTTCACCAATCTTGTGCCTGAATTTGGCAGCCATAGACAAGCGTTACCTGACATACCGTGTATGGGCTTCCCTGGTGGCTCAGTGGTGAAGAATGCAGGGGACATGGGTTCAGTCCCTGGTCTGGGAGCATCCCATATGCCTCGGAGAAACTAAGCCCATGTGCCACCACTGCGGAACCCACGTGCTGCAGCCACTGAAACCCGTGTGCCCTGAAGCCTGTGCTTCACAGCAAGAGAAGCCTCTGCAAGGAGAGGCCTGCTCGCTGCACCAGAGAAAATCCCTCCCAGCAATGAAGACCCAATGCGGCCACAACAGAAACAGTGTTTTTAAAAGTTAGTTACAATACAGCTCTGCTAAAACGAAGGGGAAGGGACTTCCTGCTGTCGATTTTAAAAAGATGCACAACGTGAGAGTTGCGAGTTAAGTTTTACTTGGGCCAAAATGAAGACTGCAGCGCGGGAGACAGCCCCTCAGATAGCTCTGAGACCCTGCTCTGAAGAGGTAGCCGGGGAAGGTCAATATATGTGATTTTGAAGAAGGAATTCATAGGGCCCGATCTCCATTTCAGGCCTGTTCATGCTGATCAAGCTCGGGCACCTCTCTGAACTCTGTGCTTAGTGCCTGTGGAAATTACAATGGAGGGATTAGGCCCCCCTCTGGACAGGAGAATCTGGAAGGTTAGATCCAGGATACTCAACACCTAAGTGATAACATGCACTAATCACTCCTGGCTCCTGACAGGCCATAAGCTTTCTGATAGTAACCTCGGGCTTATTGATTATCGACTGTTCTAACACATGATACTTGAATGATGGCATTATTGTGATTGTATTTACCTTTCCTTCGTTGATGTAAGTTCCGGGTGATTTGGGGTGGTGGGTTCAGACACGTACACATGGGGTATAAAAGATCCTCACAAATGCTGGTCGGGGTCCTTGGCTAAGAGGAGACTCTACCTTGGGCCCGCCGGGGTAATCAACTGCACTCCACTGTCTGTGTTGTCCTTCTGCGTGAGTTTGCTTCCCGGAGGGCGTGGCTACAACAATTTTGGTGAAGGGGGAGTTCATACAATGAAGCACTTATCTTACAAAAGGTCTTCTGCTAGTCTCCGAGGAGCAGATATCACCGTGAAGGCATTCAATGCTTTTCTAGATATGAGAAAATAATAATATCTAACTAATCTCAATCAGCTCAGTCACTCATTCATGTCCGACTCTGCAACCCCATGGACTGCAGCCTGCCAGGCTCCCCTGTCCTTCATCATCTCCTGGAGTTTGCTCAGACTCATGTCCATTGAGACGGTGATGCCATCCAACCATCTCATCCTGTCCCCCCCTTCTTCTTCTGCCCTCTGTCTTTAGCTGGCGTCAGCGTCTTTTCCAGGGAATTGGCTCTTCAGGGGCTTCAGCTTCAGCATCAGTCCTTCCAGTGAATATTCAGGATTGGGCCCAGAATGTACCAACAATCGTCAGGAATCTCCTTTGAACAAGGGAAACAGGAGACTTGCTACCTGCCAGGTGTCTTCCAAGGTTCTGGCCTGCCTGGCTTCATATTCCAGCTTCTCTGACTTCCTGGCCATGTGGCTTGGGCAAGTTACTTCACCTCTGTGCATCTAGGGTTTTTCCTCGCTGTACCTTAAGAGAGAATTGCTGTGAAGATGGGATGAGGCTGGTAGGCCAGGTAAGTGCTAATAGTTGGTTGCCAAAATAAATGAAGGACTCTGTCCCCCTCCTCCAGGCTGCCTTCCGGCCGGGCGGTGTCCTGGCACACCCCGGGAGAAGGGAGGGGCCCCGGCCTCACCTGTCAGGGCCATTCAGCCACCCCCGCCCACCCCGCCTCCCAGAGCCTCCGGAAGGCACAGTAGATCCTGGGCGGGGTTTTCGGCCACAGGTACTGGAAGGTTCAGGGAGCTTCTGATAGAGGAGCCTTCCCCGAGGGAAGGGTGTGCGCTGAGCTGCTGAGAGAGCCACCTTGTCCAGCCACGACCAGGTGAGAGATGGAATCCGGGATTTTTCTCTGCCCGCGGGCGCGCACACGCGCGCACATACACACACACACACACACACACACACACACACATACACATGCACACACTCGAGACTTGTTCCCAGGGATCCAGCAGCAGGTGGAGACTCGGGCTCTCCACTCCTTGACCTCTGATCCCCTCTGGGCTGCACCCCCACCTCCGGGCCACCGCAAGCCGGGCGTCCACCCCTCACAGCCCAGGCACCCACCACTCCTGCCCCCAGCACGTCTGCCACCTGATCTTGCCGTCAGCCCCCGAGCCGCAGCCCTCCTCAGCTCCCTTCACCTCCCTTGCTGGTAGATCTGATACTTGACCCTGTGAGGTATAGTCGGGGCGACAGTCGGCCTAACGACTGGGCTGAGCACAAGCGGGATCAGAGAGGCTTCGTATTTAAAGGGAGGTTTGTGGAAGCGATAAGGGAAATGTTAGTCAGGCGGGATGTTGTGGGTATTCTTTAGTTGAGATGGCGTTTTAGTTGGGCAGAGGGTGATAAGTCCTCTGGGCAGGGGGTGATAAGTCCCTGGCAGATGTAGGGGGTTGAAGGTTTCTGCACACAGGGTGATAAGTCCCAGATAGATACAACCAGCCTGGAGCATCCCCGGCGGGACCTAAAGTTCGGTTTTGTTTTCTCCGAAGTTAGATGATTCAGCAAGGGCCTTTGAGACTGTTGTTTTCTCTTCTAGGCCAAAAGACTCCTTCAGACTCCCCCATCCCCTCCGTCACCCCCGCTCTCCCCTTCCCCACCCAAGGCCACCTGCCGCCTCCCTCCCTCCCTCCTGTCGCCTGTTTTCTAGGAAGCAGCCTGAGAGTGAACGGCCAGGAGGGGGCCACAGTAACTGGACCGTCCGGGTCCCCCCTTGGAGACAGCCCCCCCACCTCCGGGAGGGGGAGACGGCAAGACCCTGGTCGGCAAGACCCTGGCCGGAGACCCCGGGTCGCGGCCCCGCCCCCGCCCGGGACGTGGCGTATCCCCGGCTCCCTAGCTCCATCCTGAGTCAGCGCTTCCATTCTAGGCTGGACCTAAAGTTGGGGATTTCAAAGCGGTAGCCCCACATTTTTCTCTTAAGCTCTTTCCCAGTGTTGTGATCACGGGGTGAATTTCAGGGAGAGGGGTGAAAGCGGCGAAGCTGCCCACGCCCAGCGTAGGTGTAGAGGGGGTCCTGCGGCTGGGCGGGCACTGAGCTGGGTACCTAAGCCGACCAGGGGGAGGAGGCGGGAAGGGGAGGAGCTTTCAGAGCTGACGGAGCCGGACATGCAAATTACAGGGTGAGCTCTGGTGTGAGGACAGATGCGGGCAACGAGGGCAGGCTGCAGGCTGCGGCCAGACTCCCAGAGCGGAGTGGATGAGGCCAGGCTTGGGACAAAGAGGCGTGGACGAGAACGTTTAAAAGGAGTCATGGGCAGATTTTGGCGACCTCACTTTTCTGAGGGACCTGGAGGCTGGATTCCCCCTGCAAAGCTGGGGCTCCTTTCAGTTCCCTATCCTGCCGCAATCCCCAGCGGGATGACCCCTCAGGGGTCCGTCCCCGTCTCATCCCTCCCTGAAGGGTGTGATGCAGCTGTAAGGACAGAGGGCAGATAAAGAGATGGACTTCCTGACCTCAGAGGGCTGGAGGGAAAGGCAGGCTCCTCCCACTTGCCTTGGATCAGGACTTTGCCCAGGACTCCAGCTGTAGGAATTTTTCCTGCTGGAGTGCACCCCGGAAGACATGGGGAAGGGGTATGGGGCAGGCCTGCTTTCTGGGTCTCCTCCTCTCCCCACCTCCCTCCCCAGCCTTGGCCCTTCAAGCCTGCCACTCACCCCCTCCCTGACCAGTCTCTGGGCCTCAGTTTCCTTAGCATTTGTTTTTTTGGTTGCCACTGGGTCTTCCGATGCTCCTAGGCTTTCTCTAGTTGTGGTAAGCAGAGGCTACTTTTCACTGGGATGTAAGGGCTTCTCATTGTGGTGGCTTCTCTTGTTTCAGTTCCTGAGTTCTAGAGTAACGTCTCAGTAGTTGTGGTGCACAAGCTGAGTTGCACATGGCATGTGAAATCTTCCCTGACCAGGGATCGAACCCATGTCTCCTGCATTGGCAGGTGGATTCTTAACTACTGGACCCCTAGGGAAGTCCTCAATTCTATTCTTTTTTAAATCAAACTTCAATCATGGCAGGTGAATCACAGACACTCACTCTCTACAATAATAGCCCCCAGAGTCAGCTCCATCCGTTGTGTCTGTATCTGCCCAATGCAGCTACTTTGTTGGTCTCAGAATTCTCAACCTCTGATGAAACTGATTGCTCCTCTAAGTCTGCCCTCCTCACAGTCATGTCTGACTTTTCCCAATGTTGTGTGTGATCTGTGGTCTAAATGCTAGATTTGACCATGACTCCTGCACCCAAAGGGGCTTCCCAGGGTGGCGTTAGTGGTAAAGAACCTGCCTGCCAGAGCAAGAGATGCAAGAGACATGAGTTCGATCCCTGGGTCCAGATGATCTCTTGGAGGTGGGCATGGCAACCCACTCCAGTATTCTTGCCTGGAGAATCCCATGGACAGAGGAGCCTGGCGGTCTACAGTCCGTAGGGTCACAAAGAGTTGGATATGACTGAAGTGGCTTAGTGTGCAAGCACACACACAACCAATAGGAAAAGTGGAAACCCACCGGTCACTTGCCCAGAGCCCATATGGAACACATGCTTTGTATGTGATAATATCAAAAATGTACCACAAATGTGTATGTGCCAGGGGCTGTTTTAGTCCTCAGAGAAGTCTGAGGATCCAGACACCAGGATTTCCTGGTGTCTGGAAATCACTTGTCCAGAATCACAGCTAATGACTTTAGGAGCCAGAAATTAATAGCCCGCAGCTGGAGAATGTACACCTAACAGAGCTGTGGTTACCGAGTCGAGTACACTGCAGGCTGGGCTGAGTGACTGGAGTCCTTCGGTTCAGTGGCTGTATCTGGAGCTTGTGAGCAATAGGGCTGAGACTCTGATGAGCAAAAGCTGAGCTTTGAAATGAAACTGTTTTTAAACAACAATGTGATCTCATTTTTGATAGTGCTGGATCTTTGTTGCTGCGCATTGGCTTTCTCTAGTTGCGGCAAGGGCAGAGGGAGCTACTCTTCACTGTGGCATGTGGGCTTCTCATTGCAGTGGCTTCTCTTGTTGCAGAGCATTGCCTCTAGAACACCAGCTCAGTGGTTGCAGTGAACAGGCTCCACGTGTGGAATCTTCCCGGACCAGGAATCGGACCTGTGTCCCCTGCATTGGTGAGTGGATTCTTATCCACTGTACCACCAGGGAAGTCCTTTGAAATGAACCTTACTCAGCAAACCCAGACTCCCTGGGTCCGCTCTTTCAATGCAAAAGGAGCTAGAGGAGGTCATATCACCCAGACATCTATTTCTGGCTGCGTTCAACACCTGGGGATTCCCAAAAGGATCACACCCCCAGCCGAGTTGATTTGATTCACATCTAGGCATCTAGTTGACAAGCGCGAGTCTCTTCTGGAAAGGGAGCCCTCCAGCGATCTTAATGGGTCAGAGGGTTTCAGTGACTTATGAATCAGAAGCGAGGCTGTGGCTCAACTGGGTCCTGTGGCAACTTTTCTCAGCCATAATCACCCCCAAAGGACCACATCTGCATGGCTTCTGGCAGCTTCCCAGCTTCAATCAGGTCACACCTAGCTTGATTAACCCCGACAGTCTCTTCTTAGTGGCCATTTAAAAAAATTTTTATTTACTTATGGCTGCACTGAATCTTCGTTGCTGCATGCAGGCTTTCTCTAGCTGCAGTGAGCAGGGGCTACTCCCCAGCTGAGGTGCGTGGGCTTCTCACTGCAGTGGCTTCACTTGTGTAGTGGAGCACAGGCTGTAGAGCTCAGGCTCAGTAGTTAGGGCACACGGGCTTAGTTGCTCCTTGGCACGTGGGATCTTCCTGAACCAAGGATCAAACCCATGTCTCCTGCATTGGCAGGAAGATTCTTATCCACCGAGCCACCAGGGGAAGCCCCCTTAATGGCCACTTGGTTCAACAGCTGGCCCAGGAACACAAGCCCGAGACCAAATCAAATAGAAACTTTTATCTCTAAGATACTGTGGTGCACAGCCTACCGGGTATGCTGTAATTAAAGCTTGCTCAGGAGGAGGAAATATATTTTAACCTGGGTGGGAACTCCGTGTTCACAGAGAAGGAAGAAGGAAGTCTTTGAAAGAGTCAAGAGAACAGAAAGCTGTCATTCCCAGCACTCTTCCCAGACACTGGCATTCCCATTCATTCAGCGTCCACACTTGCTTAAACAGTGGTCAGACCCAGATTTTCCCTGGGGCAATGTGTGTTGGCCCAGCCTAGACTTCAGAAGGACAAAGTCCATCAGTCTTTCTAGATGTAATCTTAGTAATGACAAGGTGTTCACTGTGATGACATTACTTAATTACATCCTTACGGGCTTCTAGCCACAAAATGGGGAGTCAGAACCAATTCCTTTCCCTGCTCTTCTTTCCTTACAGCTGCTTTTTTAAATGCTCAGCAACCGTACCTTCATCCTTTACGGAGGGGTCGGTCTTTGATTTGAAATAATCTCAGCCAACAACTTAATTAACTGCTCTTCTCTACAAACCACCAGGTCAAGGTGTATGATCCAGGATGGGGAATTCTCAATGCCCTGGACCTCCTCAAATGAGGTTGCAGAAGCATGCGGCATGAGAGGATGGTCATGTCCCAGGGACTGGCCACCAACTGAGGGTCTTCAGCTTTGAACGGGAAGAAATTCAAGAGAGAACCACAAAAAAGTGAAAGCAAGTTTATTCAGAGAGATACACAGTCCATGGGCTTCCCAGGTGGCATGGGTGATAAAGAACCACCTGCCAATGCAGGATACATAAGAGATATGGGTTGAATCCCTGGGTTGGGAAGATCCCCTGGAGGAGGGAATGGCAACCCACTCCAGGATTCTTGTCTGGAGAATCCTTTGGACAGAAGAGCCTGATAGGCTACAGTCCATAGGGTCACAAAGAGTTGGACACGACTGGAGCAAGTTAGCATGCACGCACACGTCCTATAGACAGAATACGGACCATCTCAGGACGTGAGAGCCACCCAGAGATACAGGGTGGTTAGTTTTTACAAGCTGGGGTGTTTCATAGGCTAAGAAGTGGAAAGATTATTCCAACTATCTTGGAGAAGGGAGAGAGAGTTCTAGGAACTGGGTCATCGCCTGCTTTTTTGACTGTATGTAGTCAGTCTCAGAACTGACACCTGTGGGTGTGTCATTTAGCATATGCTAATTATTCCAATGAGCGGATAATGAGGCTCAAGGTCTACTGGAAGTCAAATCTTCTGCCATCTTGGACCTAATTGGTTCTCACCAGTTCTTGTCGCATTCTGCTTTTCTCAACGTCTGTGGCATTCTTCAAGGGTGTGTCCTGCCCCCTTCCCTCCTGTCTCAATGCCAGAGGGAATCCCACATATTTTCAGAAGGTCTGTCTGACACAACCACTCTACTCCTGGAACTAACTTCTGTTGTAACCAGAGTTGAAAAGAACAGGTTGTATAGTTGTTCAAATATTAGCAGATTTTCTCAGATTTCTTTTTTTTAAATTTATTTACCTTTTAGCCTTTGGCTGTGCTGGGTCTTTGTTGCTGCATGCAAGGTTTCTCTAGTTGCACCAAGCAGGGACTATTCTCCAGTTGTGCACGGGCTTCTCATCGTGCCGGCTTCTCTTATTTCAGAGAATGGGCTCTAGAGCTTGGACTTCAGTAGTTGTGGCACGCAGCCTTAGTTGCCCCATGGCATGGGGGATCTTCCCGAACCAGGGATCAAACCCATGCCCTCTGCATTGCAAGGCAGATTCTTAACCACTGGACCACCAGGGAAGTCCTTTATGGGATCTCTTGACCAGTAATTGAAGTTCCTTTGAGATGCCTGCATGTCTCTTCAAGTATCTTCTGGTTACTGGCCCCTTGTGCTCCAGCCTGCATCTGATATGTCCAGCCACACCAATGCAAACCCTCCCTTTCCAAACTGCCTGCCGTGGTTTCACAGTATGAACTTTGGGTCTTTGTTCCCAGTTCCTAGCCTGGCAGGCTGCAGTCCGAGGGGTCACAAAGAGTCAGACACGACTGAGCATGCACACACACATGCATATTCACAGTCAATAAACATCCACACTTCAACATACAGTTTGTATATGCATAGTGTACACATGTGCTCACACATACACATGTGGCATTTGTTCACAACCACCCTCACACCACATATACAGTACATATTCAGTATAGACACAATACAAATATCACTCAGATATTTTGAGTTCAGAACCACAGTAATAAAGCAAATATTGGAACAACGTAAGTTGTCGGTTTGGTTTCTGTTTCCCAGTGCATATAAAGGTTGCATTTACCCTTATTGTAGTCTATTAGGTGTGCAATAGCTTTATGTCTTAAAAAACAAACCTAATGTACGTAACTTAATTAAAAATCAGATGATTGCTAAAAAATGCTCACCATCATCTGACAATCTGGGGTTGCTGCAAACCTTCAGTTTGTAAAAAATACAGTAATCATAAAGTGCAATAGAATCAAGTATGTCTCTATATACACAGCCATACAATACAATACAGTGTACATTCGTATGCACACCATTTCACAGACCATGAGTACACAATGTAAGGATACCACATATACTCATGAAACGCACATGCCATGTGTGTATATATACACCCAGTGCAGATACATGTGTAAACATGCACATGGAAGTCCAATGGAAACACACCCATGTAACACACACTCCAGAGATGTGCCTGCATAACAGCTACATGAGCACTCACACTTACGTCCATGCACAATCCTTTCACACATGGTCCCCACAATGTCTGCACATGCAGCTGTGCTGCCCGCTTCATGTGCAACCCCAGGGCCTCCCTCCCCCAGCTAACCGTTCCCTGCTCTCCCTCCCCAGACAGCCATGCTCAGCACACAGGCATTTTTCTTCTTCCCCACGGCCCCTGTCATCCTCTTTGTCTTCACGGCTTCCACCATATTTCACCTTCATCAGAGGCTAGAGAAGATGCATCCCACGTGGGAGTTGGAGGCACTGGAGCCAGCAACTACGGAGACCCCCTTGCACCCCCAGCAGAGGCCCCAGCTGAAGGGCATGTGGACCATCAACGCCATAGGCCGCCTGGGGAACCAGATGGGGGAGTACGCCACCCTGTACGCCCTGGCCAAGATGAATGGGCGCGCCGCCTATATCCCGCCCCAGATGCACAGCACGCTGGCCCCCATCTTCCGAATCACCCTCCCAGTCCTGCACGACGCCACGGCCAGGAGCATCCCCTGGCAGAACTACCACCTGAACGACTGGATGGAGGAGCAGTACCGCCACATCCCGGGGGAGTACGTGCGCCTCACCGGCTACCCCTGCTCCTGGACCTTCTACCACCACCTCCGCGCCGAGATCCTTCAGGAGTTCACTCTGCACGCCCACGTGCGTGAAGAGGCCCAGAACTTTCTGCGGGGTCTGCGGGTGAATGGCAGCCAGCCGAGCACCTACGTGGGGGTCCACGTGCGCCGAGGGGACTACGTCCACGTTATGCCCAACGTGTGGAAGGGCGTGGTGGCCGACCGGCGATACCTAGAGCAGGCCCTGGACTGGTTCCGCGCTCGCTATAGCGCCCCCATCTTTGTGGTCTCCAGCAATGGCATGGCCTGGTGTCGGGAAAACATCAATGCCTCCCGCGGCGACGTGGTCTTTGCCGGCGATGGCATCGAAGGCTCGCCTGCCAAGGATTTTGCCTTGCTCACGCAGTGTAATCACACCATCATGACCATCGGGACGTTCGGGATCTGGGCCGCCTACCTCGCGGGTGGAGAGACCATCTACCTAGCCAATTACACCCTCCCAGACTCTCCCTTCCTCAAAGTCTTTAAGCCAGAGGCAGCCTTCCTGCCAGAGTGGGTTGGGATCCCTGCTGACCTGTCCCCACTCCTCAAGCACTGATGGTGGCTGATTCTCGCACACCATTCTCCTTTTTGGACTCCCCCAAGATCAGTTCCAGGGTATGAGGAGCACACTGTTACATGTTCCAGGAGGCTTCCCTCTTGTTCCTTAATGCCTCAGGCTGCAAGCAACAGAAGTCCCCACTAACTTGTTGAAATAACATATTCATGAGTCTCACATAGCATGACCAGAGACGGTAGGTCTCCAGGGTTAATTCAGCAGCTCAACAGCTCATCAGCAGCCCCAGTACCATCCATCTTGTTGAGCTGCCATAATCTCGTAAATCAGCTCCCATGTGCTCCTTTTGATCCCAAGAGGGCTGCCACATACCCAGGTGTTGCACAGATATCCTGTTTCCAAGGCAGTAAAAAGAAGTTTGTTCTTATCTTCTGTCCCCTTTGAAGAGTGTGGGAAACCTTCCAAATCTCCCTGCAACTGGCCCCATGTCTCATTTACCAGAAGGGTATCACATGCCCTCTGACCCCTAGGCATGGTGAATTAGACCCTGGGTTGACTTAGCTTCAGATCAATAAATCATTGCTCGCTGCAGCTGTGGAATCGATGGACCTCCTCTGAAGGACATGGTGGCTTGCAGTAAGAAAATTGGGGTGCTCTTACCAATGAAGAACAGAGGAATGTCTGCAGGGTACAAAACAGGGAAGCCTTGAATATTTGTACAGGTTGGTCACTGCACAAAAGCATTTGGCCAAGGAAGCAAGTGGGGCTTGCATAGAGCCCACGGTCTGCTCTCCAAGCCATGTGTCCCTGGGACTGTGTCCACCCAGCAGGTTCACTTTTTTCTAGTTAGTCTCCTCAGAGCGGGGACCTTTTGTCCACTTTTCACAAGAGAGCCATATTGGCTAGTAGTGGGAGTCCAAGCCCACATGCTCCACCTCTGCAACCTTGGCTTCTAGCGCTTACCCTGGCTATTGAGAACTCATAGCCCAGCGTGGCTCAATGAACTTGACGAGAGTCCATTCATCCTTTTAGTAAATGCCTGTTGTGATGAACCCAACAGGATCCCTGCTCTCAAGGGCTGTGTTGAAAAAACATAATGGCTTAAAGTGACAGCAGTTAATTCTTTCCCACCGGTCAGTGGGTCAGCTGGGTGAGTCTCTGCGGCAAGCAATGCTGGCTGAGGTCACTAATGAAGCTGCATTTCTGCGGTGCTCATTCAGAATGTCCTGAAGAACAGGATAGCTCAGACTCCCTCACAACATGGCTCTCAAGTTGTCTGCTGAAACATTGGCTGTGGGAGTCCTCAGGTATCCTCATCTGAAGCTGCCGTGCCGTGAGGAAGTCCAGACACAATGGGAGGCCCCAAGGAGGTGCTCCGATTAACAGTCTTAGCTGAGCCAAGCTCCATCCCAGCCCAGGCATCAGAAACGTGAGTGCAGAAGCCTCCAGTTGCTCCAGTCAACCTCACGTTTCCAGCAAGCCAGCTCAGTCTCCTGGCAACATGTTGCAGAGTCAGGCCATATCCGAACTCCTGATCCACAGATTGTATGAGTGTAATAGTACTCTGATTGTATGCCAGTGAAGTATTGGGATGATCTGCTGGGCAGTCATAAGTAACTGGGTAACAAACTAAAGAGATTATTCTCTGTATTTGCAAAATCTTTTATGCCTTTGGCGTCAAGTAGGCCAACATGAACTTCTCCACCTGACTTGCAATCCCACACGCAAAGGTCCTATGGCAGACGGGAGTCTAGTGAAATGAGACCGGTGTGACTGGAGCACATGGAGACAGTATAAATGGAGAAGTCAGCAGGGTGGGCCTACGAAATGCCTCATCAACCAGGATAATAAGGACTCTGGGTTTTATTCTAAGACCAATGGGAAGCCATCAAAAGGCTTTCATTAGAGGCATGCTATGATCTGATGTGGGGCTTCCCAGGTACCTCAGTGGTAAAAGAATTTGCTTGCCAATCCAGGAGTACAAGGAGATGCAGGTTCAACCCCTGGGTCAGGAAAATCCTTTAAAGGAGGAAATGGCAACCCATTCCAATATTCTTGCCTGGAGAATCCCATGGACAGAGGAGCTGGGCAGGTTACAGTCCATGGGGTCACAAAGAGTTGGACAGGACTGAACACACACATGCACACATGTGATCTGATTTGCTGTGTGAACATATCTGTCCTCTATGTGGAGGTAAGACCGTAGGGTCAAGGGTGGAGAAAAATAAGACCTGTCAGAAGGGTACTGTAACGTTCCCAACACCCTATGATGGTAATGCTGAAATAGAAGTCTCATTTCAAGACTCCTGGTGTCTCTCTGCCACAGTTTGACATTCCTGAAAAAGACAATCTGATAGCTCAATCGGATTGATATTTGAGTCAGGCTTCTGCCATGAGTCAAGTACCGAGGCCATGGGGAGGGGATCACCTAATACCAGCATGGCCTCTATGTTTGTAAGGGGGTTGGTTCAAGAAAAGGTAATGAAAGAATACCGTAAGAACTGGGAAGATGCTCCAAAAATGGGTACATAGGGGAAAAAAACGTTTGCCACTCACATTTCAGTGATGGAAGCAAGTTATGTAGTCACACCCAGTTTCAAAGAGGTGTTGAGAAAAAAATGAATCAGTGGATCTAAGAAAGAAATGAAAAATTGTATTCAAGACAAATTTGAGGATTATCCCAGGTGGCACTAGTGGTAAAGAGCCCACCTGCTAATACTGGAGACATAAGAGACGCAGGTTCAATCCCTGGGTCGGGAAGATCCCCTGGAGGAGGGCCTGGCAACCCATTCCAGTATTCTCGCCTGGAGAATACCATGGACAGAGGAGCCTGGCGGGCTACAGTCTCCAGAGTCGGACACTACTGAAGTGATTTAGTACGTAACCCAAGAAGAGCATCTCAGAAAAGTCTGAGACCTATTCCATTGGTTAGAAATCAAAGCTTAGTTATATAAGCTGTTTTTTGGTTCTTTTTGTTTGTTTGTTTTGAGACAGTGGATTGAGACAAATGACATGTTATTGACAGTTTACATAATCCAGATCTAAGAGTCACCCTGGGTCATCCAGGGTCAAGAAGGAATGTTATCTTTCAAGGAGTTGTCTCGATGTTGCGGGGAGCATATGGCCCTTCATGGCTGAGCAGGCATTCCTGCCCATGGGGAGGACTGGTTGATGGGTAGTACAGACACAGGATGCAGTGTGGGGAGAAGCGAGGTCAAAGGGCAGAGAAGCATTTTATGTTTAAATTTTTCTTGTCTTGCCATAAAACATGTATTTTGTGTCGCCAGAGGGTGAGCTAGAGCAACCCGCCCACATGCACAGCTCTAGTAGACGACTACCTCACATCCCCCTGTAGGCCCCTGCGGTCTCTCTGGGTACCCCTTTCTTGTGGCCTGGTACCCCTGGAACGGAAGGCCACACTACTGACTCAGCTGATAAGTTTCCTGGTAATTCTATTGAAGGAGTCCCCTTTCAAATTTCTAGCCTTATTTTATACAGCTTGAGTGGGTGGTCACTAGACCAGGGTTTGCTATTTAAAAGAAAATAAATTCAATGTTCCTCTATTCATTTAGCATTCTCTATTTTCTTAATGGACATTTAAAAATGAATTTGGGGGGGGTCATATTTTACATGCTTCTAAATTAAAGCAACATCACAGTGGGCCATGACCACGTCTGTCCCCTGGACTTCAGCTCCCCCCAGAGCCTGCCCCTGCTTGTCCTCACCTCAGTAAATGGCACTGTTTACTTCAACCAAACACTTAAACTTACTCTTGATTTTTTTCTTTCACAGTTAATCGAACAGCAAGTTGTCAGCTTTCCCTTGAAAATGTACCCTGAATCTGATCTTTCTTTTCTTAATCATCACCATTCCACCCTGGTGGAAGTCACCACCATCTCCACCTGGACATGTGTAGAAGTCCTTCTAAAAACAAGCTAAACAGGGACTTCCCTGGTAGTCCAGTGGTTAAGACTCTGGCGTTTTCAAAAAAAACAAATGATATATTTTCATGTTTGCAATATCTACATTTCACAAGGTTCACATGCAGAGTATGTAAACAGTGCCTGTAAGTCAATAAGGAAAAGACAATTACTTCATTAGAAAACATGGGCCAAAAAAAATTGAAGCGATGGTTTGAAAATGATGATTAACAAGTGTCAGTTAGCACATGAAGATGTGTGTTCAAATTGCTTATTTTTCTTCCACCTGTCACCGTCCTGAGGTCTGCCCTCAACTGCTTCATCCTTTCCACCCCATAACCTGCTCAGTTCACTGCAGATCCTGGAGGGTGACTGTATGGGGCGGGATATTAGGAAGGGAGGTATTTTTCCTGGAATGTTTCCTCACTGCTACATCTTCTATCATTACCTAGGAAATTATTCTGATCCCCCAAATTCTACATTTCTGCTTTTTAACCCATTCAGTTTGGGGTACTTTGCTACAGCGACCCTAGGAGACTAATTCAGTATGGTGCTGGAGAAGACTCTTGAGAGTCCCTTGGATTGCAAGATCAAACCAGTCAATCCTAAAGGAAATCAACCCTGAATACTCATTAGCAGGACCGATGCTGAAGCTCCAATACGTTGGCCACCTGATACGAAGTACTGACTCACTGGAAAAGATCCTGATGCTGGGAAAGATTAAGGGCAGGAGAAGGGGATGACAGAGGATGAGATGGTTGGATGGCATCACACTGACTCAATGGACATGAGTTTGAGCAAACTCTGGGAGATGGTAAAGGACGGGAAGCCTGGTGTGCGGCAGTCCGTGGGGGGTAGCAAAGAGTTGGACACGACTTGGCAACTGAACAACAAAGGAGGGGAGAGTTGTTTCTGGTGGTTTTATGGGGTTTCTTCAGCTAACCAAGCTTCAGTAAAAGGTTGGTTGTGCCCTATCTGTTCAGTTTAATTAATTATGTTCATGGTTATGGAGTGTTTTTTTTCTAAGATTAGCATTCCCTGGGGGTTCTAGCCATGGCTCATTTTTCTCCCTGGGTGATTTCATAGTTTCATAGCTGTATTTTGATGACTCTCACATTTTTATTTTAGGGCCAGATACATCTCTTTAGACCAAAAAAAAAAGTTTAATAATAGAATTACTTAAAAGATTCCAGGGAATTCCCTGGGTGTCCGCTGGTTAAGACTCTACACTTTCACTGCAGGGGGCATGTGTTCTATCTCTTGTCAAGGAACTAAAACCCCACATATGCCTCATAGCACAGCCAGAGAAAGAAAAATTCCACGAGCAGAGAGTGCTGAGAAAAGGAGGCTCTCCCAGATGTTAAAAACTAACATCATGCCTCAATAAATATAACAGTATGATCCCAGTGCATGGAAAACAGATGAAAGGAACTGCTTGGAAAGGTCAGAGATGGATAGAAGCCCACTGGGGAATTTAATGCAGGTTGAGGGTAGCATTACAAATTCATGATTGAAAAACAGCTTCTTAACAAACAATGGTGACACATCTAGAGGAGAAAAAGCAAGCTCATAAAAAGAAAATATAAAATTTAAAAACAAGTATAAAGTATAAAAAGATCTTATGCCATTTTTTATTCAAATATGGAATCATACAAACTTGAGCATCTTGCTGTTCTTTTTAAATCTGCTGTATGTAGTAAAGGGGGCTTCCCTGGGGACTCAGTGGTAAAAGAATCTGCTTGTCAGTCCAGGAGTGGAAGGAGATGTGGGTTCGATCCCTGGGTTGGGAAGATTCCTTGGAGAAGGAAATGGCAACCTGCTCTAGTATTGTTGCCTGGAAAATCCCATGGACGGAGAAGCCTGGAGGGCTACAGTCCATGGGGTCGCCAAGAGTCGGGCACAACTGAGTGGCTGAACGCATGTTTTTCCACTCTGTGGAAGCAGCATTTTTCCAGTCCCTTTGGTACTTACAGAAAATTCTACTGTACTCATCAACTGTGGCACATCCATACTCTTGCTGAAGGTTTTAAGGATGTTTGTTATTTTTTGCTTTTACAAATAATGCTGGTGAGAATATCCTTGTCATTTGCCGTTTTTGGCTGTAGTGTGAAAAACCTTTATGCACGCGTACCAATACTTTTTTCTAAGGATATGTTATTAGAATTGAAATTTCTGGGTCATGGAGTGTGCATTTAAAATCAATTGTGCTGCATAACTCTTGAAAAAAAAAATGTTCTGTCCCAGCCCATTCTCCCACAGTCTTGCCCAAGTTGGATATTACTATCTTTTAAATTTTTCTCTGATTTTTTTTGTCTGTGCTGAGTATTTGCTTTACAGCTCAGAGGCTTTCTCTAGTTGCTGTCCACAGGCTCTAGAGCACAGGGGCTCAGAGCAAGCATACAAGCCGTTGCAGCACGCGCGCTCTCTAGCTGTGGCAGGTCTGCTCAGTTGCCCAGCAGCAGGAGGGATCCTAGTTCGTTGACCAGGGATCAGACCCACATTCCCTGTATTGGAAGGCGGATTCTTAATCGCTGGAGCACTAGGGGAGTCCCTCTTCAGTTTCCTTGGCAGGGATGAGGGGGCACGGAAACGGCATCTTTTTCAATTATCTTTCTTTTTGGGTGAGATCTCTTTTAGTCTTTTTATCACTTCTCCTGAGCTTTGAAGTCAGTCTACTAAGCAAGATTTTCAGACTCTCAAACTCAGTAGGCCAAGGTGAATTCAGTAATTCCTCATTTTGTTCCCCTTAAGCTATTTCTCTTTCGCATCTTTTCTCATCAACCACACCAAGCCTTTACGTCAACCCAACCCTGAAACTTAATTTTAATTCTTTCCTTTTCTTTATTTGCCACCTTCTGTCAATATATTTGAAACATTCATAAAATGTATAGGTTAAAGAATAACAGAGCAGAAACCTCTATCCAGCTTAAGGCCAGATGTTTCTGGGGACCCCAAGACCACTGTCAGGTTCGATGATTTGCTGGAATGACTCACAGGACTCAGCAAAGCAGTTAGACTCACGTTTGTGTTTTATTACCATGAAAAGATGGGGCTTTCCATGTGGTGCTAGTTAGTGGTAAAGAACCCTTCTGCCAGCGCAGGAGACACAGGAAATGCAGATTCAGTTCCTCAGCCAGGAAGATTCCCCTGGAGGAGGGCCCAGCAACCCACTCCAGGATTCTTCCCTGAAGTATCCTCTGGACAGAAGAGTCTGCAGGCTATAGTCTATGAGGTCTCAAAGAATTGCACATGGCAAGTGACCTTGCACACACGCACGCACAGTGAAAAACACAGATTAAAATCAGCAGAGGCAAAAGGGGCACAGAGTAGAGTCCAGGAGAGACCAGGTGGAAGCTTCCAGGGGGCTCTCCCAGTGGCATCATATGAAAGCACTTAATTCTCCTGGCAACCACTTGTGACGACACAGTACTAAGTATTGCTGAACAGAGAAGCTTCCGTGAGCCTTGGTGTCCGGGATTTTTACTGTGGGTCAGTCATGTAGGAACGTCTGGATGCCCATGTGACTGACCTCAGATAATCAGCCTCCCAGCACCCCCAGCAGTCAAGCTGATACCGTGAGGGGTCCAAGCCCCCACGTAAACAAAGACACTCATATCAGGTAGGACAAGGGCTTCAAGGTTATGTGCCAGGAGCCAGTCATGGGTCAGTCCTCTCTTCGGAATACACAGGGTTTGAGCACCCCAAGACTGTTGAGTTCACCCTTTAACGCACAGCTGGGATGCTACCAGAAAGCCTCTCTCCTCTACTGCACTCAATGGTGACTCTTAGTTTTGCTGGCATATTTTTGTCTTTCTTTATCCTTTGACCATCTTTAGATGGTTCTGTAAACACAATCATTTTGTTCTACTTGGTTTGTTTGGCTTTTTTTTTTTTTTTGGCCGTGCCACTTGGCAAGTGAGATCTCCATTCCCCAACCAGGGATCAATGCCCCCTGCATTGGAAGTGTGGAGTTTTAACTACTGGACCACCAGGGAAGTCCCCAGCTTGGTCTTTATTTCTGTTTTAGTGAAACACAGTTTATAGACAATAATAGTCACTCACTTGATAGCGGCATTATTCATTATAGCCAAAAAGGAAAAACAACCGAAATGTCCATCAACTCCTGAAGGGATAAACAAAATACAGTGGGTCCTTAAAATGGAATATTATTCGTTCATAAAAAGGAGTGAAATCCTGTAGCCAAAAGTGGGGGTCTGGCTGCTTACTGCTCAAAAGCTAAGAGGCAAAGTTTGTGGAATGGAAATTTGGCTTTATTTTGGATGCTGGTAACTGGGGGCAGGGAGGGTGGACTTCTGTCCAAAGGCTGACCCCCACCACCACCCACTCCACCGCACCCTGACAATCACTGGGAAAGAGGTTTTATAGACCAAAGAAAGAGGCTACATGCAGAAATGTACAGTCAGCTCTGACAGTCATCTTGAAATTGGTCATGTGGTGAGATGATCAGCGTCATCCTGATTGTTTTAAATACAGTTGATCTTCAGTTCCAGGGTCAGTTTTTTCCCACTTCCTTGAGGCCAGTTCTTAGAATTATAGCAGCTCATGTCCTGGCTACAGTCTGGTCACCATTAAGTTAACTTCTTCAACCCAGTGGAGATTTCAATATCTACAAGACAGCTCACGAGACATGGCTCAGAATATTATCTGTCACATAGCCCTTGAAGAGGAACTAAAGGTCCTTGACTCTGCTTACTGACTAAATTGTTATTTTTTCATCCTGTTGGACCACTTTTCTTTGCTTCCGCATTTTCTCCCTTCTCTGATTAAATTAATTCTTTGACAAAAGTTTTTCCACAGACAAAAGGCAGGCAAGAGACATGGTGGGGAAGAACCATGGGATCCTGCTCTGTTTCAATACTGTACATGCTGAAAGACACGCCCACCTTGGAAACATTATGCTGAGTGAACGAAGCTGAACACGTGGACCACTAACGATTCCATGCCTATGAAATGTCCAGAATAGGCAAATCCAGAGAGACAAAAAGTAGATTAGGAGTTGACTAGTGGGAGGAGGCTTCCCTTGTGGCTCAGACGGTAAAAAACCTGCCTGCAATGCAGAAGACCCAGGTTCAATCCCTGGATCAGGAGGATCCCCTGGAGAAGGTCACGGCTACCCACTCCAGGATTCTTGCCTGGAGAATTCCATGGATAGAGGAGCCTGGTGGGCTGCAGTCCATGGGATTCCAAAGAGTTGGACATGACTGAGTGACTAACAACACACACTCACACACACACACACACACACACAATGGGAGGAGAAGTTTGGGAGGAAATAGGCAGCGACCACTAATAGGTATGTGGTTTTTCTTTGTGGTGATGACAATGTTCTGATATTGATTGTGGTGCTCTGTGAATATCCTAAAAAGCAACCACTGATCTGCCTCTGTTACCGATCCAAACTTGGGTCTGCTTGCCCAGGTGCAGTAAAGCCAGTCTATTGACACCAGGTTGTGGTGAAGGAAAGCACAGCGTTTACTGCAGGCACCAAGCAAGGAGTCCAGGCAGCTGGTGCGTAAAAGACCCAAACTCCCCAGTGGCTTTTAGGGGAAGATTTTTAAAGATGGGAGCAGAAGGATGGTTGTGGGGTGTGTAATCCGCTCTTGGACATTCTTCTGATTGGCTGGTGATGAGGTATCAGAAGTCAACATCATCAGCCTTCTGGTTCCAACCAGTCTGGGGGTCTGCAAACTTGTGGGCAGCATATAATTAATGCCTTTCACCTGGTGGGGGGGTTTCAGTATCTGCACAACGGCTCAAAGGATGACTCAGAATATTATCTACAACCCTTGAGGAGGAACTAAAGGTCTTTGACTTAAAACAAACTATTTATTTTGTTTTTTGGCTGTACTAGATATTTGTTGCTGTGCGTGGGCTTTCTCTAGTTGTGGTGAGTGGGGGCTAGCCTACATTGTCTTGGGCGGGCTTCTCTTGTTGCAGAGCATAGTCTCTGGGCCTTCAGAAGTGGAAGCACTTCAGTCATTGTGGCGCACGGGCAGTTGCCCTGTGGCATGTGGGATCCTCTCGGCCCAGGGATGTAACCCACGTCCCCTGCACTGGCAGGTGGATTCTTAACTACTGGACCACCAGGGAAGTCCAACAATCGCTGACACTTAATGAGCACTTACTGTATGCCAGCATTGTTCTAAGCACTTTACACAAGTTAACTCGGTTATTCCTCCCGCCAACCCCACAAAGTACTATTGCCTTCGTTCCCATTATATGGATGAAGAAACTGAGGCACCGAAGTTTAAATGGCTTGCTCTAGGCCATGAAGTTAGTGATGGAGAGATAAGTCCACTCAGGTGGATTTGACCCCAGAGATGAGACTCTCAACCACCGTGGTACCTGGCTCTGTGTCAGCCCACTCCTGGGTGTGTGTCCCAGAGAAATTCCCCCATGGGTCCCCAAGGGGCTGTGCTTGATGATGACGATAAGGGAGAGGAGGATGAGTGATGGAGATGGAGAGGATGAGGGGGAGGATGATGGTCTCGGGTGGTTGACGGAGCTGGGACCTGGCAGGTGGCCACCACTGGTGCAACAGAAAGAAAAAATAAGGTGGAGGTAAAAGGCCGAATAGAAGTCAGCATTGGAAGCAGCCAACTAGATATGTGGTAACAGAGGGGGAGGGAAAAAGAGACAGGGAGGAAAGGGTGGGGGTGGAAAGAGAAGAGGAAGAATTTTTTTTTAAAGGAATTTCCTGGTGGTCCTGTGGTTCAGATTCTGGGCTTTCAAGGCCAAGGGAGTGGGTCTAATCCCAGATTAGGCAACTATGATCCCACAAGCTGCACCACCAGAAGAAAAGAAAGAAGAAAGAGAGAAAGAAATGCATACATACATATATGTATATATATATACACACACATATATACATATATATATATTCTTCTCCAGTCTACCCAATGATTATGAATGTACCCTTCTGGGGAATATGTCTATAAGATAAATTGGTAGTTTGGGTAATTTGTCAAACATTGGGCTTCCCTGGTGGCTCAGATGGTAAAGAATCTTCCAGCAATGCAGAGATCCGGGTTTGATAGCTGGGTTGAGAAGATCCCCTGGAGAGGGGAATGGCTACCCTAAACATAGTCTTGGTTTTTTTCATGCTTCCATTGAGATCATGAAAAGGCAGCATGGTGGGGGACCCCCATCTGACCTCATCCTCCCCCCAGCTCCCCATAGGTCCAGCCCTCATTTTTCCAGCCCCCTCTGGGGAGGCCCAGCACTCTCTTCAGGGGCAGGAAGAAGTGGCTGCAACTGCTGGGGGAGGTACACTGACTGAAACCATCCACGGCTTGGCAGATACCATAGAAACCATCTGGTGAGTTATTTTATGACAGGCGGTCCTGGTAAGGAACACGGAACTAACAAACCACTGCCAACCAGAAGAGTTCGGGAGAGGTCAAAAGGAGACCCCATGTGTACCTCTGCCTGCCAGAATCCTTCTTGCTGACATCCATCCTGGCTGAGCAATGCGTGCGCCACCAGGAAGGACTCTATGAGTCGGAATGATCAGCCAAAGACAACTCAGACACTAATCCTATCACCACAAAACCCTGAGACTGTGAGTCACATTGCCGATCAGTTCTCACCCTTTCCAATAAAATCTCTTGCTTTGCCAACACAAATTGTCTGTGTGTCTCCTTGGACAATTCATTTCTGAGTGTTAGACAAGAGCCCACTCTCAAGCCTTGGAAGGGGTTCCCCTTCCTGCAACAAAACTTCTGGAGAAGGGCTGGGGGACAGGCAGAGGAGAAGACAGGACCCAAGCCCATCCCTCAGGTTCTGGATTCACACCTGCACACCCCACGCATTCCTGGGTCTGTCTGGCCCATCTCCACCTTCCAGTTCCTTAGCTAGCTGCCCCTAGCCTCAGCTCTCCTCTTGAACTGCACACAGGGCCCGCAGGCTCTCAGCCCAATGCTGCCCTCCTCTGGATGTAGGAGAGATGGGGACGGAGTGAAGAGGACACAGGGGCAGGCAGAGGTGGGAACAGAGGCCCAGAAGTGTCAGAGGGAAACGGAGACAATGGAAGACCCCTTCCCCAGGGCTGACTGTACCCCTTTCCCAGCAAAATCCAGCCTGGCATAAAGGGTCCCACAAGACCCAGCTGCCACCCACCTCTCTAGTCCCAGATTCTGCCATAGCATGAACATCCCCTTTTTATTCCAGGAACCCTGACCTCACATTTCCCCAGGTAACAGCGCCCTTCACACCTTCAAGCCTCCGTGTGTTCTTCACCCTCAACAAGGATGCTGTCTTCCAAGGGATTCCCGACTATCTCCTCCTCAATCCTTTTAGTCTTAGCAAAAAATGTTTCCTCTGACCATCCTGTCCCATTCCCCTGTAAATTCTGGTACTTTCTAGGATTCATGCCCCTCCTATCCCATTGCCATGAAAATACTTATCACTCTGCATTGGGAGTCTCTCTTTTCAAATGTCTGAGCTTCACCAGAGCAGAGATCGAGGCTCTTTGATTTTCAACCCTGAGGGCACAGGCTGTGAATTTATGAATCCAATTTAAAACCCTACTCCAACACCTCCTGTCTGTGTGATACTGGGCAGGTCACTCCTCTTCTCTGATCTTTATTTCCTCTGGAAAGTGAGGGTGACAAATTCCACCTGATGGGTTTGGAAGACACCGAAGATTCCCTTTCCTTCCTGGTAATGAGCATTTGTTCCCTTCCATTTTTATCTTGAATCTTCAACATTTACTAGAGTTTACACACTTTGAGGCACTAGAATTGTTGATCAGCAACTAGTAATGGTGGTTAATATTTATCAGTGCATGTCACTTGCCAAGTCTGGTTTGTGGACAGTCTCAGTGAACTCTCTCAGTCCCACAGGGCTGTAGGAATGGATAAAGAAACTTACATGACAGTGACAAGGGAAGTCACAACTCTAGACACTGTAACACATAACCAATCCACAGTATGCTCTCACTTGTAGTGGACACCGTTGTTAGCCTGCCCAGGTCCCCCAGATTCTTCTTACCAGTTCTGTGCACCCAACACTCAGCCTCTGAGTGCTTTATGTATTAATCATGCCTTTTTATTTTCTGTTTTTCTGGAGCTTTGACATCTGGGGCTTTGCTGCTGGAGGAACTGCCCCCCCCAGGGCTGGCCAATTCCTAGAGGTAAGAAAGGACTCACACCTAAGCATGCCCTTCACATGCAAACCCACCAACCCAGAGCCTACACCTCAAACCACTTCCTGTATGGATCTCTCTATTTCAGGCCATTATTCATCTGTCCCTCCAAGGCCAAGTTCCAGGTAACCGGGGACAACTCTTACACCCCAGAGCCTGCTGACATCATTCAAACTAGACAATCCTAAGCTTACAGATCCTTGGCACATCTGTTATTTCCTAAGGAAACTGTAATAAAGACTCTTGGGTCCAAGTTCGTCCTCTTCCTCTCTACCTCCTGACTGACCCTAGTGTTTCTCCATATAGCCCTGCATAGCTTGGCAATGCTCCCTGCCTTTGGGACCTGTGAAAATAATGTGTTTTTTCACTGGCAATTGTCTCCTGATCTATTGGCCTCACCATACCCGAATAATAAAACCTATATTTTAAAATAGTTTGCTGCTAACAACTTACCCTGCAACTTTGTTTCCCCAACAGCTGTTGGGCTCAAGGTGCCTGGGAGTTTATTTCTTGCTCCTTCTTGTGACCTGTGGCGCACAATTGCCTTAGAGGGATATAATGGCAAGTCTCCAAAGATAGCGCCCAATGACCATGCCCCTGAAATTCATATATTTGTATAGTATTCTCTCATATTCAGCCTGGGCTGCCCCGACTTACATTAAAGAGTAGAATGTCGTGGAAGTGACACTGTGCCAGTTCCAAGCTTAGTCTTTAAAAAATCAGAAGTTTCTGCTTCCTTCCCCGAGTAATACTCACTTTGGGGAGCCCTGAGCTACCAAGTAAGGGGTCCAGCTACCTTTTGGAGAAAGAAACCACATGGAGAGGGAGAGAAGTGAGACTACATAGAGAATGCAAGAGGTCCAGATATCCCACAGTCGAGTAGAGTCACGCCTCCTAGCCATCCCTACCAAGGGGTCAGATGCACCTGAGTGCACCATCTTGGATGTTATAGCCCAGCTGGGCCCTAAGATGACTGTGGCTTTAGTTGATGCTGTATGGTGCCAAAGAACCATGTCACTGAGCCCAGTCAATCCATGGAATTGTGAACAATTAGAGGCAGTCCCACGCAGCGCTACTGGTAAAGAACCCACCTGCCAATGCAGGAGACATAAGAGAAGCAGTTTCCATCCCTGGGTCAGGAAGATCCCCTGGAGAAGGAAATGGCAGCCCACTCTAGTATTCTTGCCTGGAAAACCCCTTGGACAGAGGAGCCTGGTGGGCTACAGGCCATGGAGTCACAGAGTTGGACACGACTGAAGAGACTTAACACACATGGAATTGAGAACAATCTAAATCTTGGGGTGGTTTGTTATTCAGCAATAACAAACCCAAGCAGGAATTTCCACTTGCCTCAGAGGCCCAGTTCCCTTTGCTTCAAGGTGGGAACAAGTCAACAATTTGATTTATCTTCCAGTGCTCCCCACGGGATCAGGCTGAGGTTGGGACTTCACCTGACATCCACCCTTGCTAGTCTTCTTCCCCATCACTGTTCTGTTTCATCTACTCCTTTATTGTTTTCTCCTGGGAGCATGTCTTTACTAAATCATGGACATAAGGATCTTGTCTCAGATTCTGCTTCTAAGAGAATCTGACCTCAGATTCATGACACATCTGATTTTTCTCATCTCCAATCAGAAGCCAAGGGTCTGGCAGACTATTCTCTCTTCCCACTCATCCGTGTCTCCCCGTTGCATCCAAAAAAGCAGAGACCGCCTTCCAGGCTCCCCAGCATCAGGCAGCCATCTAGTTGGTGAGATGTGGGGGTGAGAGTGTGGAACAAAAACATCCATGAGGTCTCCGAAGGAAGCATCAAGCAGCTTGTTTGTCCTGGTCAGCAGCAAATGAAACCTCTTTGCTCCCAACAACACAAGCACAGAGGCGATCATATGGAGGTCAGGCAGATCTTAGGAGGTTCGCATGTCAGTAGCAGTGCAGGGGCCAGGTGGAGAGGAGAGTTGTCTCTGATTTTGTGTCTATGGTAGGAGGGACTCTGCTAGTTGTTCTAACTGCCTCTGCCCCCCACCCTCCCCCCCACACAGGGCCTATCTCTGTGACCTCTCCATCCCCACCAGTTCGCAGTCCCTGGAAACCCCAAAATCCATCACCATGGATCCTCCAGCAGGTCCCACAGCCTGGTGCCACTGGAATCAGATAAGTCAGCAGAGAAAATGCTGGCGGCTGGGGGGCCACAGCCCAGCGGGGGACCCCCACTCAGAGCCTCCAGCCAATCCAAGGAGTCTGTGGGGCCCCTGGGAGAGGGGGACGGGGAATTCGTGGGGGACGGAAGTGAGGAAGAGAAGACAGAAGACAGGCCTTCAGAGTCCGGGGAGGGGGACAGCATGTCGAAGGAGCCGGGAAAGTCCAAGGGGATGGCGGGCAGCGGGTCTGCAGGGAAAGAAACGCAGCGTGAGCTTAGGAAGGCAGAGGTCCGGACCCTATCTGTCCTTTCCAGGAGTCTAGGTCCCCAGACCACTCCTCCCTAAGACCCGTGAATCCAGAACCTTGGACCCCGTCCCCCTTTTCCAAATCTAGGAGTTCGGCTCTTACCCTCAGACTCCACCTGATCCTCCAGGATGTCATCAATGCCCCGGTTCGGAAGCAGCTGCGGACAGGGAGCAGCAGCGTGAACCAGGGACTCCGACCTTTTCCTGTCTGAGACCCTAGGCCCGCTCCCTCTCACCTGCGCTCTGCGGATCGCTTCCTGCAGCTCCTCCTCCAGGGTCAGGGCTGTTGAGGCCGGTGCTGAGGAAGGGACCGGCACTGGAGCTGGAGTTGGAGCCTGAGCCGTCGCCGCAACCGGAACCGAAGCCGAAGCCGAAGCAGTCACCAGGGTTTCCGCGGCACGTGGAGGAGGCGGCAAATGAGATGTTTGACTCAGCTTGAACTGGAACCGCGAAGAAGGCTAGTTTCTACAAGCCGCGCCCACTGGGGGTCAACCCCTCCCACTCGGCATCTATGGTTCCACCCCCTGGCCCGCGCCCCGCCCTTCACTCATTGACACGCCCCCTTTGACCAAGCCCTTTTCTTTCATTGGCTTTCCTTCTCCTAAGATCCTCCCCCTTGCTCTTAACCACGCCCCCACACTTTATTGGCTGTTCTTTTCTCGGCTTGCCGTTCCATCCCGCTCTGGCTTCTCTTCATTGGTCCATGCACGCAGTCCCGCCCTCACCGAGCACGCACTCCGGGCGGCTCCCAAAGCCTTGGGCCTGAAGCGAGGCCAGGGGGCGCCGGACGGATTGTCCTCGCGCCGAGTCTTCGGCCGTTCGCGGGGCGGGGCCCCGCCGCGCATGCGCTCCAGAAGCATTGCCTTGGTCCCCGACACCGGGAGGCCTCGCAGCCGCAGCTGCTGCCGGAGCTCTGAGACCTAGGGTGGGAGGCGGGGAGAGGACGTGCTAGGCGGGCTCCGGGGCGCAGGTGGGGCGTTTGCTAGGGCTGGACATTTGGAAGCCGAGAGAGGACGAACTGGGGACCCGGATCTCCAACGAAGCAAAGGCTGTAGGGTTAGGCTTCTGAATCCCCCTACTGAGTAACCTCGGAAGTCACTCCCCAAGCTCACCGTCAGCTCCTCCAGTTTGAGGGTCTGAAGTTCCAACTTGTGTGGCAGGGGCGAGGGGCTGGGGACTCCTGGTGGGGCGGGAGTGAGGGGTGTGGGCTTCATCCTGGCAATAGTTTCAGGGGGGAAACAGGTTAGAAAGAGCAGAGAGAGAAAAGGCATTCTGGAGTCCTCAAAGGCATGGGTTCATGAAGATGCAGGAAAGTAAGGGACCCGAGTTCTGAGGCTCTGAGCGAGCAAGCACGGGAGGCTAGTTCCCATGCGTGGGAGAAGAGGAACTGAGGGGAGAGGGGTCTGACTTTGGGGTAGGAGGTCAGGATTCCTGGGAACTGAAGGAAGAGGGGGCTGAGGACTTGGACTCTTGGGTCCTGGAGGAGGAGGGAGCTGGGGGCCTGAACTTCCTGGAGGAGAAAAATGGGGGTCATACCTAGGAGGTGGCTGCTGTGAGGTTGTCCCTTCCGACAGAGGCGGTCCAGGGGGATCCAAGGCTGACCTTTCAAACTGGGGGTCTGCCCTGCACCCTTGTCTTGGCTCTGGGGGTATGTACTGGTGGTATGTCAAGTTCCCCTTGGGCTTGGGCTCCCTCCAGTGTTGGGAGGTCTTGGGAGACTCCTGAAAGAGCAGTTATGATGTCATATGCTTCTGCTCCGTTCCTGCTCTCTTGTCCCGGAGCCCCATGCAAAGTATGGGGTCGGCTTGTTACCCTCAGAGAGGAGCAAAATGGGCAGCAGCAAGGAGGACCAAGGCTAGACTCTCAGAGGGACTTCCCTTCACTCTGATAGAGACTCACCTTCTTCAGGGACCTCCAAGGGCAGGGTTTTGGCTCAGGAAGAAGGACTCCAGGGTTGAAGAGGAAAGGGGCTGGGCCCAATGGGGAGGCTGGGGCCAGAGCCAGAGCCGGATCTGCAGCTGAGATCCATGGATCAGGATCCAAGACTGGAGAGGCGGCGAAGGACCCTGAGAGGGCTGCAGGCAGCAAACCAGGCAGGGAGAAACAAGGCTGTGTGGGAAGGAGGGCTCTGGAGGCCCCAGCCCCAAAGAGCAAGAAGGACAGATGTGGGGAGTGAAAACCAAGTGGTGGGAGCTAAGTGCCTGGACTCCTGGATCTAAGGGCAGAAGTGCGAGGGATCCAGACTTTTACATTCTCAAGAAAGGCAGGAATCATCCTCAGCCATCAAGGGGTGTGGTAACAGGATCCCAGATTTCTGAGGTTTTGCTGGGAGGGGGTGGAGCCAGCACTCCAGCTTCTTGGGGAGAGAGAGAAGCTGAAAGTATATGTGTGCCAAGTGTGGAGTCTGGGATGCCTGTCTTCTCCCAAGAAACAGGATCTGGATTCATGCATTTCACTGGAGTGGGAAAAGCCCAAGGGCAGGAAGAGACGCTCCTAGCAGTGGGGCAGCTGGGGATCTGTACCCGTGGGTCCTGAGGAAGAACAGGAGGAACCACAATGAACCCTGGGGCATAGAGACTGGGCTCAGGAACCAAAGCAAGATGTGTGGCAGCTGCCCCTAACGGTGCCCTAAGGGAAGTGGGGCCACCATTCCCTCCCTTTCAGGGCCCACACTTACTCGGGTCCTGATACCGTCTGTGGATCCGAAGCTGCAGGACTGTGGAAGAAGTGGGAGGAGAGAGGCGGGAAGGGAGTGTCCAAGAGCCTGGCCTGGCAGGCGAGTGTGAGCTGCAGTTGTTGGCGGGACACGTGTGTCCAGCCCCCTTACACACCCCGTGCAGGCGGGTGGGCAGGCAGCCTGCTCCCTTCCCGGGCCTCCTGCCTGCTCCCTGCCAGCACAGCAGGGAAGGCCAGAGCTGTTCTGGGGCGGGGAGTCAGCCAGCGTGCAGGCAGGAGGCTGCCTGCCCCCCGACCTGCCCTCTTTGTGAGCCTGCGCCCACCCCATTCTCTGCCCAACTGCCATCTTAGTGTCTGTGCTTCGTTGCCTCCTTTTATCTGTGCATCCCGCTTTGCACTCGCCCACTCCCTACTTC
The DNA here is from genome assembly GCA_007570785.1 of Antilocapra americana. NCBI lineage: Eukaryota > Metazoa > Chordata > Mammalia > Artiodactyla > Antilocapridae > Antilocapra > Antilocapra americana. Next base: position 3,359,777 of record ML664226.1, read on the forward strand.
TCAGCCTCCCTTCAGCCACCCCTTTTGCACACCAACCTCTAAACACATATTTCCCTGGGCTCTAGTTTTGCACTTATACAACTTTTATACACTAGTGCTCTTTGCTACTCTTCACCCTTGCCTCACCATCTTGGCACACATCCAGCCACATTAACACACTTGGTTGTCCACTAGGGATTTCACCCCCAGTTTTGGAGCCAGGATCTCTCTTTGCACGTTTCTTTGTGCACATGTACTCTTGCAAACTCCTTGCTCTCTGGTTCCTGGTGTCTTTGCACCCACCCAACCACAGAAGCAGACTCGTCTGCACCCTCAAGCATATTCCTGTCTACTCTGGACTTGGCCTCCAGGTGTACACCCACTTGCCCACTTACCACCTGCGCTGGGACCTGAAATGCCACCTTTGACACTTTCAAGGCTTGAGAGCTCACTGTCCCTTCACCCGCAGATCCACTCTGAAGTCCCCACTGTGGACACTCTTCCGCTTTGAGTACTTATCACTTTAAGCCCCTGTTCCTTTGCAGTCATAGTCCTCTGCACACCCGCCCCTGGCCACCCACTCCCCATTCTTCACGTGAGCATTGCATCAGTCATTTGCACACTCTCTGTAAACCAGAACTCCACCCCTCTGCTGGAGCCTCTTTTCTACACAAATAATGTTTTGCATGGAAAACACGTGCCTTTTGGGGGTCACCTCCCCACATTGCCCTGCGTGCATACTCCCAGATTGAGAGTATATTCCCAGGACCAGGAGTATCCCTTCCCAACGTGCACAGAAAGAAATCTCTCACCAGATCGGAACTTTGAGCGAATGATTTGGGAGCGCTGGGAGGAAGTCACCAGGGTCATTGCCAAGGCTGGGATGGGGACCTGGACTGGGTAGGGTGGAGGGGGAGGAGGCAGGGTCAGAGTGGAGGTCAGGAGGCATACCCTGCGTGTCAACGCAGCAGGGAAAGGGCCTGAGGAACCTAGAGACAGAGCGGCCTCAGGCCATACCTTCTGGATCCTGGGGGTGGAGGGGACTGGGGGCCCAGACTCCTGGGTGTGAGAGAGGACACGCTGAGGGCCCCAATTCCTGGAGCCTGGGGGAGGAAGCACCTGAGGCCTGGGACTCCTGGGTCCTAAGAAGGAGGGCACTGGTGGCCTGGACCCCGGGTCTATGAAAGGAGATGGAGGGAAAAGGGGGTGAAGGGCAGGAACCCAATACTCTAAGGGGCCTAGAATCCAATGGCTTTGACCCAGAGGGGAAGCGAGGATCCGACAGGTCCCTAGGGAATGGAAGGGTCTCTGACACCTGCATTTGAGAAGGGTGCGGGGTCGTGGGTGGGCGTCAGCCATCACGGTTTGTGGGGAAGGGACTGGGATCACAGAGGTGACAGGAGAGTTAAGGCGGGTTCCCCTCCCAGCCCCTATCCCAGGGGCTTCTCACCAGGTGGACTCGGCAGCGGTGCTCTGGAGTGGGTCGAGTCCGGTGGTCAAGGCTGGAGGCCGCAGGCTCCGCCCTACCAGCCCGGGACCGCCTCGGACCCCACCCTTTTGGGGGCGTGTCGAGAGCGGGAGGGGGGCGGGGCGGGGTAGATGGGAGCCCCTCCTGACAGCCTGGGAAGGGGAGGGAGCACCGGCTGGGAGGGGCTGGGGCGGGGCGGACGTCGGGGTGCCCAGCTCGCTCCTCCTCCGCGTCCTGGGGCTGCGGGGTCGGACTGGGCAGCAGCGGGGCAGACTGGCAGAGGCAGGTGCCAAGAGAGGAGCTCGGGGTGAGCAGCAGCGGCAGGTGGTCTTGTCCCGGCCCTGCAGACAGGTGCCACCTGTCGCTTACTTTTTCCCTGACGCAGCAGCAGGAGTCAGATTCGGGGGGAGAGGGGGAAGTTCAAACTGGAGCCCCAACTTCCTGGATCTGAGGGAGGAGGGCACTGGAGAGCTAAATTTCTGGGTTTGATGGAAAAGAGGCAGAAGCTTGAACTCCTGGGCCCAAGAGAGGAGTAGGCTCGGGGCCCAGATTTTCGGATGTGAGGGAGGAGGGAGTCAAGAACAGGGACAAGAAGTGTTGAGACTCATCAGGGTGCCCGACAGGCACAAAGGTCCAGAAGGGGCTTGGGAACCCAGACTCCTGGGTCTGAGGGAAGAGGCTGGAGTATGGGCTACGGGGGTCGAAGGGAGCGTTGGCTGTTTCCCACTGGCAGGACTGATCTTTAGCTGAACAAGTTTAGCGCTCCGTCCTGAGGTGCGTGGGAGGTCCCAGCACTCCTGGATTGGATTACAGGCAAGAGAGCAAGCTGAGGCCGTGGCTATAAATACCTCGTGGATTCGGCAGGAGCCCAATGCTCCAGGCAAGGGCCCTGGTTACTTATTTCACAAAAAATCATCACCACTACCGCTCCGGAGTCTTAACAAGCGAGGCGCTGCCAATACCACAGATGCCTTTATTGTTCCTGGCACTCAAATCCCAAACCTATCTTCCCACTGTCCCATCCTCTGCTACCCCCAAACTCAAACTCCCAGCCTTCCACGAAGAGAAAAACTACAACTCCCAGAAAGCTCTGCGCTCAGGCGGGCTCTGGAGGTTAGAAGCCGATGAATTTTCAAGGCTCGCGCGCTCATTTGCTATTGGCTCTCAAGGAGGCGTGGCCACGGGAGGTCCATGGCGGTGATTGGCCGGCAGTTCCTGCTGCTCAAGATCCCAGAGGAGGCGGCGGAGTCTACGAAGTTCACGGTGCAGGGCATCATCTGTCACAGGACCCGTGAGGCTGAGGCGCGAGCTACCCAAGGGCAGGATGAGGGGAGGATGGGAAGAGAAGCTTTCGAAGATGTCCCCTAAGAGACGAAAGAACACAGAGTTCAATTCTGAAAATGGGCGTGAGGCAGCAGTGTCAGGGAGGGCCTAGGCTACCTCAAGCCGGAAGGAAGGAAAAACTTAACACCCAGCAAGTCCTGGAGCAAGGTCCCCTCGGATGTGACTCTTGGAGTCCCCAAGCATCATGGCAATTATAGCTCAGACTCTGCAAGACCACCGTTGCCTGGAAAACGGGCCATGTACTTGGGTTCTTGAGTCCGCGAGGATGAAAGAAGGGCTGGGAACTTTGTTTCACAGATTCCTTAGAGTTGAGGGGCCTGGAGCCTGGCCACTTAGGTGAGGGAGGTCGTTTATGGGGGGAAAGAGGCTGGAGGCCTAACCCCTGGGGGGAAAAAAAGGAGCTGGGGGCTTGATTTCCTGTATCCTGTGGGAGAATTCTGTATCCTGGAATCCAGCACTTAGATCCTTAGATCTAGGGGGAGGAGAGAGCTAGGAGGGCTTGGGGCTATGGATTCCTAGGTCCTGAAGACAGAGGAAAGCTGACCGGTCCGATGCCGCTGTCCATATTTCTCCTCACCTGTGTCCACAGCATCTCGCTCTGCAGGGGGAGGATCCCAGGCAGGTGGAGGCCCGCGGCCAGGACCCAGCTGGTAGTGGCTGAGCAGATGGTGGAGCTGAGCAGGGGTCAGTGTAGGGTGGTCAGTTCGTAGGCTGCTCCATGAAGCCTGGTAGGAAGACGAGGGGAGAAATCTACAGTCATTACGGGACAGCTGAGAAATCCTAAGTGGAAGGCCCTTCACGAGGAGCGTGGATGTAGTGGGTAGAAACTGGTGTCTCTGCAATGTCTTCCAAGACACTGTGAGGCCTGGCTATCACCAAAGTGAAGGTGGGAAAGGGCCTACTCTCAACTTTAAAAAAGACAAATGTGATTTGCTTCAGAATACACGAGGAAATAGAAGTAGGCTGTTGAGGAGAAGAAACAAATTGACCATTAGTTTATGTTATTGTGTGCCTATGTGTTCATCATATATGTTCATTCGACTGTGGCTACTTTTTCTATCTGTTTGAAAATTTCTGTACCTAACCTAGAGCTAGGCAACAGAATCATCAATGTGATTAAAAACGGAGACTCTGAACCCAGATTGCCTGTAAACTCATTACCTTCTGGCAAACGGTGCCTCAGTTTCTTCACCTGTAAATTAGAGAACAGGAACTACCCAACAGGGTTATTATGAGGATTCAAAAAGGCAAGATTGTAAAGTACTCAGAACTCTGACTGGTGCTTATTAAGTACTCTATAAAAGTTTGATAAATAAAAGTAAATATATGAAATCAAGTGACCTAGCCTGCCTGATTCCGTTTTTGGTTTTTTTTTTGTCTGAACAAAACTGTCGGTTAAAAACCTACTTCACAAGGGTTAATCAGCATTCAATGAGAAGGGCTAAACACAGTATCACACATTTAATTTATGTTCAATGAATGCTTTAAATGTCACATTTCTTGGTTCTATACCAGACTTCCTAAATCAGCATGTCTGAGGGGACCCTGGAAACTATTATTAATAACTCCCACTGGGATTCAGATGTAGCCAAATTCAGACATTGATGTGGCTGGCTTCCTTCTAGCTGCCAATGCATCATCCATGGTGTCTGAGCTGGGGCTGGGGTAACATAGAGCCCAAAGGGAGAGCCACAGGCAAGCTGAATGCAGTCAGTGGGTGAGTGGGGTTGGGGACTCAGAGGTCGGGTATCAGGACTCACCTTGAGCAAGGAGGTGCGAGGCACACAAAGGAGGTTCACAGCTATGGAGAGTTTCCGGAAGAACTCAGTGGCAATGTCACCCAGCCCAGCCCCCTGCAGCCAGTCCAAGACAAGATCCAGGTTGGTTCGGATTTGGACAGCTCGGGACCACTGATAGAAAGGTCGTCCTTGACCTGTGGGGTAAGGGTATGAGAAGCAATGGGTGCATGGACCCTGCCCTCTTGCTTCCCAGACCATTCCTATCCTTCAGGTTGGGATCTGGAGCACACTCTCCGGAATCCCTAAGGATGAGGCCTGAGCCTGTGATGTCTTAACTGACACAGTCTCAGTGGTTCCTGTCTCTGCCTCCCAGCCCCTTTCCAGTCCAACCCTCACCTCGTTCCATCAGCGAGTTGAGAAGGGATGCATTGGAGAAGAAGAACAAGTAGCCAAAAGTCTGAGACACAAGGTCTGGGTGCAATTCACACTGGCTGGTCAGTTCCAAGGCTGCTTGAAACACACCCAGGGTAGGTCTCAACCCAGGAGGCATAGCTCCCAGCTCAGCACCAGGCCCCGGCAACTCAGCTCCAGCTGTAAAAGGGTTACTATCCAGGAGAGCAGGCAGCGTTGAATATAGAGTCTGAGGAGATAGAGAGATGCAAGCAAGAGATTTGACTACAATCCCTGGAAGCTTCAGCGTAGTGGAGCATGAAGATACTAGGGAGCTCCATCAAAGGCTTCTGGGAATTGCACTCCATTCTACTTTCAACACCCTAAAGGTCTCCATAACCAAATTCCTCTTTTCCAAATGGGTTCCTAGGATTCATCAGGCCTGGGATACCTCAAGTTTAAGAAAGGCTTTCCAGAAGTGTTTTGGGTATTTTAAGACCACCTCTGGTAACTTACGGGACCTGCAGTTCTCAAGAGAGACAGCTCAAGGAGAACAAAGGACATTGAACAAAGAGGCTCCCTTCAATCAAGGATTTATTTATCCAGAATTCCCAAAGGAAAGGAAAAGAATGGAGAGTCAGGAAGTGGGAGTGGGGTGGCAATTAGCCAGTGGAAAGTGAGATCAGGCCAAGGACAGGAAATGAGGTCAGAGCCAAAGAAGAAACAAACCCACACTTGGCAGGGATGTACAGGAAGTAAAGCCTTGGAGCAAAGAGCTTCACAAATCAAGGCTGCTCAAGAAGTATAGAGATTATCTGTCCCCAAAAATCCCCTTTAATTTCACAGATAAGGAAGCAGGCTTATCATAAGCCAGAAACCCTGAGAATTCCAATAAGCAATGTTAAGTTCAAGAGTGGTGGCAGGGGACTGGGGCAGAAAACAGGTCCTTCAGGATGGGTACTCCAGGGAGAAAAAGGTTTGTGACTCAGAAAAGGGAATGAAGGGAATTCCCTGGTAGTCCAAAGACTAGGACTCTGCACTTTCACTGCTGAGGGTGTGAAAAGAAGACAGACTGCTGAGGGTATGCATTCAGTCCATGGTGGGGGAACTAAGATCCCGTAAGCTGAACATTATGGCCAAAAAAACAACAAAAAACACTATTTAAAAAGTTTTAAAGGAAAAGAACAAATTTTTTTTTAAGAAAAGGGGATGAACTCAAAGCTATAGGAAGTGAGGTCAGCAAACACAGAACGGCCTGCTTAAAGAGGTTTAGTTTAAATGTCAGTGCCTAGTTCTATCTGATATCTATCTATCATCTGTCAAACTTATCAGTGACTTCAGAGTGGACTTAGAAAACAGGAGCTTGAGAAAGTAGAAATGGTGATATAGCCAGACAGCAAAGTCAGCCGGTCAAGAGAGGATAGTTGCCAAGACAAGAAGTCAGAAAGGCAGGAAGTGATGTAAACTCAAACAGGAAGCAGTCTCAGAACAGCAAAGTGGGGGGGGTGGCCTGTGGGGACACGGGAAGTGATGTCAGAGAAGCAGGAAATCTTGTTAGGTCAAATAGGAAGTGACATCAGAGTAATGTGATATAGTTCAAACAGGAAGTGATGCCATGCCAAACAGGAGGCATACCTTGGTGAGGTAGTAGACAGACTGCTGGAAGGTACACATGATGACCTCATCCAGGAGGGCCATCGCCTCATCACATAATTCCAAGTCATTGCAGAGTTGTGGGTCTGAGACAGGCATAGGAGTGAGAAGGAGAACTAGAGGCTGCCAGGCAGAAACCCAGGTCCCCAGGTGCAGGGATGGCTGGGGGTTTGGACAAACACGGGCCTCGGTCAGGGCTTACCTTCCTGGTCGGCCTCCTTCTCCATCTCTAGCACCTTCTCCTGCACAAAGCTCAGTAGCTCCGTGGTGTTGGCCATCCATAGCATGAGTGGCCGCAACTCCACAGACACAGTCTCAGGGGTCAAGGGCACCTCAGGAACCCCCTCAGGGTGGCTGAGACAAGGGAAAAGGACCTGTAATCCTTGCCCAACCCCCATCATAATGTCCAAACCCAGAGATAACTGGGGACAGAATCCAACCCTCCTTTCACAATTAGAAAAGCTGAGTCTCAAAGAAACTTGCACTAAAACACGCATGGAAAGGTGAACAGAGAACTGGCTGCAAATCATCCTGACCGCTACATCCCTCTAGACCCTTCTCCCCAGAGTTTCTCTTACTTTTCTGGCTGACGGTCTCCAATTTCCTTAATCTTTTCCTGTGGAACAGTAAGATCAGAATCAAGGTTAGGGGGATGAGGGAAAGAGGCCATGAGTTAATGCCCTGGTTTTCCTTTTGACAGAGACTCTCCCCACTTTTAAAACAGGCTCTAATCTGTACAGCAGAAACTAACATAACATTGTAAATCAACTATATTCCAATAAAAAAATTTTTTAAATGAACTCTGATCCTCGAGCTTCAGAATAATCAGTTCTCTTCTTACCTTTTAAAACACACATCCCTATGATTATAAGTGGTCTGTCTCCCCTTCGGTCTACTTCTGCTCAAATGGAGTTTCTTTCTACCCCTCAAAATTTCCTAAATCTTTTGTCTAACGAGGGCTCAGCTCAATAGGATGAAACACCCCCCCACCACTATAAATAGTTTCTCCCTAGCATATCCACTTGTTGGTCCTAGGGGTTTGCTCTCCTCAGGCTCCAAAAATGGTCTCGCCCACTATGGCTCCAAGCTTCAGGCCCAATGGGCTCCCCACCTCACTTCTCACAATGGTCTCTTTGAACTTTTCACCCAATGCGATCTCTAACCCCATTCCATCTCACAGAATGGTTTCTCCCATCATCCCACACCTGCAAAGATAGGTACTACTGTACCGCCGTCTCTTCAAGCACTGTGGATGAAACCACAACTACCAGCATCCCGTGGGGCCCCTTGCCCAAGCCCCACCCCCTTCCTGAGGCACCCTGGGAGATGTAGTTTTGTTCTGCCCAACTACACAACTAAGGTTTAAGATGGCAAAAGGAGGCTTGGGCAAGGACTTGGGGCGCAGAAGAGTCTGGACGGCGGTTGGGGGAGCTCACCCAGACAGTCTCCTTGATAAGACGGGCCAGGCGACCCAGCAGGCGCGGCAGGTGGCCCAGCTCCAGCTCCCGAGCTGAATGCTGCACACAAAGCGCCAGCAGCGTGACGGGTCCCAAGGGTGGCAGGTCCCCGGCGCCAGCGGCCGCGGTGCGCACGATCTCGCCCAGCAGCGCTTCTTCTTCGCGGGGCCGGAAGCGCAGCACAGGCTCCCGGCCGTCCAGGTAGGCCGCCAGCGCCTCGCCGCGTTCCTGCAGGCCACGACCGCACAGGCGGCAAGAGAAGGCCCAGCCGGGGCCCGGCGGCGTGGCCCCAGGGCGTGCGGGGAGCCACGATGGTCGCGCAGGCCCCGAGCCCCCAGCGCGGGGGTCCTTGTACATGAACAGGAAGTGCTCGCCCAGCCCCAGCAGGTCTCCCGGATGCAGCTCGGCCTCCCGCAGCAATAGGTACCCATTGTGCGTGACTGGGGCTCCCCGGGACGGGCGCACCATCGCCGGGGGCTCAGGACCCGCGCGCACTGTGCAGTGACGCGGCAGGATGTCCGGGGCGTTGAGAAAGGTGTCCACATACGGGGCTGGGGACCCACCGCGGGCCGAGGAGTTCCCACCTCGGCCAAACACGTGCTGCTCCCGCGTCATCACATACACCACGAAGTCCTGGAGGAAAGTGAAGCTGTACTAAAGGATACTATTCCACGAGGAATGGATGTTTCCAAGGAGATATCTTTCCCACAATCGACTCTCCCATAAACCACATCTCTTGAATGAGCACTTCCAAGGAGATCTCCTGGGATCCCAAAGAACTCACTAATTACCTCCCACCTCCCATAAGTGGACTCTTCAAAGGCACTTCCTATGGTGAACGGTCCCCTAAGTCCATCCTGAAGAATGGATAGGAGGAAACCCCTTTCTTGACAGGGGCGCTACCATTTCCCTCCCTCAAAAAATGGATGCTTCCCAGAAGATCTTTTTCCAGTGGCTTCTCCCATCTTCTCACCAACTCTGAAAGGACTCCTTCAAGGCAATCCCTTTTTACAGTGGATTCTCCCATAATATTCAGCCCAAAGAATAGGTGCTTACAAGGACACCACATCCCCATTACTAAAATGGACTCTCCCACTACACTCACCCTCAATGGCCCTTCTCAAGGAAACCTTCTTTTTCCTAGGAACTCTCCCATTTCCCTACTCCTGGTCCTGAATGCCCTTCATGCCACCCCTGTGATGGAGGCTTTCGAAGACATTTCCCCTTCCAATAATAGCTGCTCTCAGTTTTCCCAAAGCAAGGATACCTTTAAAGAGACTTCCCCCTCAAACAAAAGTTTCTTCCATTATCTCCAGCCCATGAATGTACACTTCCAAAGAGACCCACTTTCTATAATGGACTCTCACTTTTTTTCCCACCCCATGATGAATTCACTTCCAAGAAGACATAATTCTACAGTGGACTCACTTGTTTCCCACTCCCTCACCATGATGGAGCATTCCAAAGGCACTCTCCCTCCCATCAATGGATTCTCTCAATATTACCACCTCCCCCAAAAGGACATCTCCAAGGAGATCTCCATATAGTGGCACTTTAAGTAACTTCATCTTATAAATGGATGTTTTCAAAGAGACTCTCTTATAATGGAGTGGCCCATTTCATCCACTAAATGAAGAGGTGTATTCCAGAAGATCTATTCCTAAAAATGACTCTCCTATCTGCATCCTATAAAATGGAAGCGCTCAGTCTGATCCCCTTCCTAAAGTAGACCCACTGTTCCTCATTCACATCTGAGGAAATAGGCATCCCCAAAGTCATAAACCCCCTCCTACACTGAACTCTCCCATTACCTCCACCTCATAAGTGCTCATTTCTAAATCCCCTTACTAGGTTTCCCTGATGGCTCAGTGGTGAAGAATCTGCCTGCCAACACAGAAGACACAGGTTCAAACCCTGATCGGGGAAGATCCCACATGCAGTGGAACAACTAAGCCCATGGGCCACAACGATTGAGCTTGTGCTCTTGAGCCCATGAGCCCCAGAGCTGGTGCTCTGCCACAAGAGAAGCCGTCACAAGGAGAAGCTCTTGCACCACACGTAGAGAGTAGCCGCCGCTTGCCACAACTAGAGAAAGCCTGTGCGAAGCAACGAAGACCCAGCACAGCCAAAAATAAATAAATAAATAAACTTTAAAATGTGTATATATTTTAAATCCCCTTACTACAATATATTGTTTCATCTACCTCTCAAGAAAAATGGACCTTTCCAGTCTGACCACCTTCTGAAGGTGAAATCTCCCATTTTCCATCCCTGTCTGGAGGAACGGGAATGGTCCAAAATACATGAACCCCTTTTTACAAGAGGCTTTCCTGTTCCTTAACCGCCAAAGGGCTTCTTCCACTGCACTTAAAATGAACTCTCAGATTACAGACACCCATGGATAGAACTCATTCCTGTTTCCAAGGAATGGACACTTCCAATGAAGTCTCTTACAAAGAAATTTCTCATGAATCCCACCTGAAGAAATGAACGTTTCCAATGTTTCCCTCTCGTCCCATAACCTACTTTCTTATACTCTCAGAATAGATCCTTCCAATTTGACCACCTTTCCACAATAGAGCCTCTGATTCGCCAACCCTGCCTGGAGGAATAAGCTGTTGTAATATATACACACCTTGTTCTACAATGAACTTGCCTTGTCCTGTTGCCCCAGCAAGGAGGATGAATTCCTCCAATGGCAGTTCCTTGAATAGCTGTAACCTCTCACCCAAATGACCTAACCCAATTGGATCCCTCTCTGAGAGTAAAAATGGAACTGTTCAATAAACTCTACCGCCTTCCAGAAGAGGCTTTCCCCTTAGTCCCAGTGGTAGCCTGGCTGTACCACTACTACCCAAAGGTGGACAAAAGCATAAGAATGATTCTCCTAATCTTAGCACCCCATGGACTGTAGCCTGCAGGCTCCTCTGTCCATGGGATTCTCCAGGCAAGAATACTGGAGTAGGTAGCCATTCCATTCTCCAGGGGATCTCCCCATCCCAGGGATCAAACGCAGGTCTCCTGCATTGCAGGCAGAGTCTTTACCATCTGAGCCAGCAGGGAAGCCCTAATTACCATTACACACACACACACACACACACACACACACACACACACACATATAAATGAATATTTTCAATAATACATTTCTTTAATAAAATAACTTAGCACTGACTGCCCAGCCACTAACCCTTTCTTGCTCTCTGCTCCCCAAGACTCAAACAAGTTCTCCCATCACCATTCAAATATGTAAATCAGAAGAACCAGTACCACTGGCCCACATCGACAATGGTCAAAATCCTTCCAGAGTAAACCATCAACTTTAAAAAGTGACGTAATCCACTTCTTCCAAGACCATATAGGCTTACCCAGGACAAGATTCCATATAGCAATCAAATTAGCTCCCTCCCCAGGAGATACCCTTCCATTATTCCTCCTCAAGAAATAGAGGCTTTCCAAGAGGATCGTTCTAAAATGGGTTCTCCTGGGAATTCCTTGGTCGCCTAGTGGTTAGGATTCAGGCTTGCACGGCCAAGTCTTGAGTTCAATCCCTAGTCAGGTAATTAAGATCCCGCAAGCACCTTGGTGCGGCCAATAAAAATAAAACAGGCTCTCCCAGTCTTCCTGGTGGGAAACAGTGCTTTCCCCCAACTTTGAACGAAATGAGTCATCGCCTACTTATTCCTCCTGTGAAATCCTTCTCCGAGATCTATCTGGACCCTCCCTCTCTCTTCTCTAATATTATTTCCTCCTCCAGAACCTGACTGGAACTATGTGTATGCATGCTAAGTCGCTACAGTCGTGTCCGACTCTTTGCAACCCTATGGACTGCAGCCTGCCGGGCCCCTCTGTCCGTGGGGATTCTCCAGGCAAGAATACTGGAGTGGGTTGCCACCCGCTCCTTCAGGGGACCTTCCCGACCCAGGAATCGAACCCGCGTCTCTTACGTCTCCTGGTCTCCTGCATTGGCAGGTGGGTTCTTCACCACTTGCTGGCACTACCTTCCAACAAACCTGAGGCTAACGCGACCCACGGAATTCTGGGAGTTGTAGTTCTGTCGCCCATTCGACCAAAGGGTGGGACATAGGTCTTTCTCTGTGGGTCAGACTGCGCTTACCTGGGCGTCCTGGTAGCCCTGCAGCAGCAGGAAATAGGGGCGGTTGCTGGGGGCCTGGATGAGGCACTGCGTCAACTGATCGAAGTCGCCGGGGTCTACAGGTCCGATTTGGGCGTCGGCTGCCCCTGGGGCCATGCTAAGTGCCTGCTGCCTGCGCTCCTGCTGTCGCCGCCGCCGACCTTGCAGACTGAGCTCTGATACGCTCCGCCGCAGGGACAGGTTTTCCGAGCGCTCCTTGCCCCCGGACCCAGCCGGGGTCCCTGACCCGGACCCCGGGCCGGGGCTGGCCAGCGCCGCCCCACCGGACGCCGCCCGGGAGCGGTTCTTCTGTGGACGCCACGAGGGGGCGCCTGTGCCTGAGGAGAGATGGAGAGCGATGAGAGAGACTGGAAAGAGACAAAGGGAGAGAGACTCAGAGAGCTAGAGATTATAGACAGTTGGCTGCAAAGTGAGACTGCTTCCCACATTTAGATTTTTGCATATGCTGTTCCCTATGCCTGGAACACACTTCCTGCCTGAGTCCTACCTATCTTGTAATTTCAACTCATAAATTCATTTATTCTTTCAGTTGGTATTTTTTGAACTCATACTATATGCCAGGCACTGTTCTAGGTGTTAGGAACTTCGCAATAAACTGAGAAGATCCTGTACCAAGGGAAAGAGAAATCACTTCCTCTTGAACACCTTTTCTTGACATTCCAAGTCGAAGCAAAGAGCCGTACTGAGCACTATGAACTTTGGCACACGTAGCACACAGACCCCTAGCTGGTACCCAGTGGAAGTGAGCTGAATGAGTGAACTGATGTGTTTCTCACTGCGCTGTGGAATCTAGGTGACGGGAACTTCACTTGTCAATGTCCCCATTGTACTCCCCAAGGGCCCTAGGTAATGTGTGGCTCACAGAAGGTGTCCAATGATGCTTTTGGGGGGGTGTGGAATAACGATGGTTATAATTGCCATTCTTTACTTAGCAACTACTATGTGCCAGTTGTTTTTGCTTAGTCGCTAAGTCGTGTCTGACTCTTTGTGAACCCATAGACCATAGTCAATAAGGCTCCTCAGTCCATGGGATTTCTCAGGCAAGAATATTGGTCGTGGTGGTTTAGGCACCAAGTCGTGTCTGACTCTTGCTACCCCATGGACTGTAGCCTGCCAGGCTCCTCTGACTGTGGGATTCTCCAGGCAAGAATACTGGAGTGGGTTGCCATTTCTTTCTCCACGGGATCTTACCGACCCAGGGATTGAACTTTTGTCTCCTGAACTAGCAAGTGGATTCTTTAGCACAGAGCCAAATGCTAGGCCCCCAGGTAGCCCGGTCCTCCGCCAATACAAATACCTCTTCATTTCTCGTGCATTACCCTCAAGCCCCCTCTCACGGTTTGGAGCCAATCTAGCCTAAAGGCACCGGCTCCAAGGCCTATCCTTCTGAGGATCCACCCATTCTTAGGCCGCGATGTAATAGCTTATTTCCTTACTTTCCAAGCCTGTCCTCCTTCTAGCCTCCATCCGCATAGGCCCTTTCTCTCACGAACCAACTCAGCCTTCTGGTGAGAGGGCACCTGCCCTGAGGACCACTCATCCGCCGCGCGAAACATCTTTGCCTTCCTATTGCTCCATTCCGCGGCCGGGTCCCGGCATCGCAGGCTCCTCCCATCAACTATGCACCTATCCCGAGGCCGAAGTCCCCGGGCCTAGCCCGTCGGTCTGACTTAGACCCTGCCCCAGCTCCGCCTTCCACTGAACCTAGTGCCTTAGGCCCCGCCCAGTCTCCCCCCCTTTTCCGCAGACCCCGCCCCTGCTCGCCCCACCAGCTCCTCCGGCCCCGCCCACCACGACTCCGCCCCCAAGGCCCACCCCGCCCTCCGCAGGCCCCGCCCCCAGAGCCCGCTCACCGTCGCCGTCCGCCGCCCCGAAGGCCTCCTGCTCCAGGCGGCGCGCCTCCTCGCGGCCGCGCAGCTCGAAACGCCGCGCCCAGCCCGGCCGCGCCCGCCACAGCTCCTGCACCAGCAGCGGGCGCTCCGAGTCGCCCAGCACGCGCAGGTGCTCCGCCCGCCACTCGCCGCTGCCCACGGCGCCCGCCGCGGGCCGGCCCAGGGCGTCGCACAGCGCGAAGGCGTCCACGCAGCTGCTCTCGCCCGGGCCGCTGCCGGGGCTGCCGGCCAACCCGTAGCGCTCCAGTGCCTCGGCCACCAGCTCTCGCGCTGTGGAGCGCGCCGTGGCCAGCACGCTCTTGTAGTTGGCCCCCGAAGCCAACCCGGCGCCGAAGATCTTGAGGACCCCGGGGGGCGCCGTGGCGCGTGTGGCCAGTGGAGGCTCGGGGGCCACACCCGCCGCCAGCTCCGGCAACTTCTTCTCGCTGGCCCAGCGCTGCGCGGCCCCCGGGGTCCCAGGGCCTCCTGCGCCACTGGACCCCGTGGTTCCGGTGCCCGAGCCCCGAAAGAGCTGAGAGATGCGCTTGGCACGGCTCCCTGAGGCTCCCCCGGCTGCCTTGACCGCACCCACTCGCCGCAGCTCCACGTGCGGCGGCGGCGGGGGCAGCGGCTCGCTACTGCGGCTCCCCGTGTCCGAAGACGACGACCTGGGAGCCCGCCGGGGAGCACAGACCCAGGAGAAGAGCCCGAAAGACATCCAGAGACGGGGATTGGGTTAGAAAAGAGGGAGGTGGGCAGAGACCCAGGTGCGGAGGGGGGACCGAGACCCGGAGAGAGGGACAGACACCCAGAGATAGTGGGGGACAGATACCCATCGATGGGAGAGAGATGCGGGGTATATGGAGATGGGGTGGGGTAGGGGTGGGCACAGGCCAGAGAGAGGGAGAGAAAATAAATAAATAAATAAATAAAGGCGAGCCCCGCAGAAGGAAATTCCAAGAGGTGAGCAGGGAAGGGAGGAAGGAAGGTGAATCAAATCGCTGCTTCTTCTGTCCCAGTCCCCGTGTCCACCCGGCCTAAACCCATCTCCAGACCCAGAATTCCCCTCACCCGACCCTCTACAACTGGGCCTCACTGTCTCCCCACCGCCCACCATCTCACTTGCCCATTCAGGACAGGAACTGGAGCCAGCTCTTTCCGGGTCCCTGGCATTACCCAGTGCCAGGGACTAGGCCATAAACAAGGGCAGGTGGGAGGCAGGTGGGGCAGGGGCTAGCGTCGTGAGGAGGTGGGCACTCACTTGACAGAGGCGGCGCTGGGCCAGCGTCGCCCCAGCTTGGCCAGCTGCTTCCTGGGAGAATTGATCCACAGGCCCACCGGGAGATGGAGCTTCCCGAAGCGGGGGCTTCCACCCTCCTTCCGTTCACCAGACAGCATGGCCCTAAGGGAGGGTGGGGAAGACCCCAGCTTCTGAGGTCTTGGGAGGTAGGGATGGGGTGGAGGGGAACCTGGACTCCTAAGTCAGAGGGAGGAGGGGTATGGGGCTCAGACTCCAGAGTCTGGTTGGAGGAGGGGATGGGAGCCCGGATTGTTGTTGCTGGGATGGAAGGTGGCTGGGGACTGAATCCTAGGTCTGAGGAAGGGAGGAGGCGACTGGACTCTTGGGTCCCCAGCTCTTACCCTGCTTCGGGTCCCGCCAGCACCCGGGGGCCCTGTCTCGCTTGCCCTGGTTGGCTCTTGACCCCGCGGCTCCCGTTCAGCCTTTGCCTCTGCCCCAGCTCCCAGCACTGGGTGGGGGACAGGAAAAGGCAAGAGGAAACCGGCAGGAAGAGCGGGGAGGGGGCGTCCTGTGAGGGGACCGGGCCTGGGGGAGGAGATCTGGGGAAGGCTGGCCCTGCCCCACTCCTTGATTCTGGAATCACGTCGCCACCAGTTGGCCCCTTCCAGGCCCCACGGGGCCCCGGGGTCCCAGCCCCTCCTTTCTCGGACAGAAGACCATCCCCAAACTTCTCTTGGGGTTGGGGGGGGGGTGAAGACCAAAAGTTAGAATCAGTCCGGGGGAGTGAGTCAGATACTTAAACCGTCAGATAAATATTTATTTTTCTTCTGGATTCTTTGATCTTTTCCTTTGAAACCCCCGAGTCCTAAGCAGCTCGACTGCCAGTGCTGAACCGGGACTTTATGAAATCGACCGCTTTGCCAGACTGAGAGAAAAGGATCCTGATGGGAGTGCATAGAGCGGAAACAGGTTAGGTCCTCACTGAATGAGGACCACCCCTCCCGGCCTCCCTAGGTTTGATCTTATTCTAGCAGTGATCCAAGCTTCGCCCTCCTTAGGTGAGCCCGGCTCCCAAAGGCAGTCCAGCTCTCAGCGTTCCTCAGCTCGCAGACCCCCGCCTGCATTGGGTAAGCGGGAAACCCCGCCTCTCATTCCAAGCCCTGCCTTCTTCAGTGGGCGGCTCACGCGGTTAAAACGCCGGCCGTGAGCGCCACTAAGCTCCAGATCAGCACCCCGAGCAGGCGTCTTTTCAGCACTTGCTCCGGCTTCGGAGTCTGTGGCTCGACGGTTGTGTGGGGGCGATCCAAAGCCACCTCTCCCAGGGCCGTCTCATCCTGAGTTTCGGTGTCTGGTGAAGGTACCTCCTCCTCGATTCTTTTGGGCAATACTGACAGAGGAGGGGTAAGAAGCGATCCTGGGAGAGCGCTAAGGTCCTGCCAAGACCAAGGCAAGTTCTCCCCGCGGCAAGCCGCCCAGGACCCAGGCCCTCGGGGACATAATGACGCCTCCAACTGCTTGAAGCCAGGACACACCCAGAAGGGAGCCCTGGCCGGGTGACCAGGAGCCTTGATCGGGGCAGGAAGCCACACACTCGTGGCCTGAAGCCACACCCCGACAGGAAGTTATGCCCAGAGGCCACGCCCCTGAAGCAAGCCACCCGCCTGGAGACCAGCGTCCCCCAACCTCAGGACACTGAATCCCACTGCTCTCAACTCTGCAACACTGACCTGTGACGTGAAAATAGATGATCGTGGCTGGACTGGACTGTACGGAACCCAGCTCGCAGCGATAGGTACCCGCATCCTTTGGACTAACCATGGTCTTGGTCAGGATGGGCTCCTTCCCCTTGGACACCAAGATCTCAGAATTGTTCTTCCAAACCTAGACCCAAGCTCAAGGGGTCACAGAGGCCTGGGGAATTCAGGGATTAGGGGAGTACAGGATTGAGACGATTATGGGGCTTCAGTGGGGAGGTGGGAGTCCAGGGTGTACTGTACAGGACGTGAGGTCCCAGGGATAAAAGGAAGTCAGACTTGGTCGGTCATAGGTCATGGGCACTGTGGATGCAGGCCTGTGGATACAGGGGCTAGGGGTGCTCATACAAGCCTGATGGAGTTCAAGGGTAACAGGAGTTGGAGGGCCCCACCCTGTAAAAGCTGTAATCGGTCAGGCCTTGAGAGATTTTATGCCAGTTGAGCTCACAGTCCAGGATCATGTCTTCCATTTGATGGACCTTGACTTCGCGCTCTGGGAATAGGAGGTTACTGTGGGGTGCTCTCTCGGGGCCCTCTCCCAACCCCCTTCCGCTAGGTCTCGCCCCTCCTGTCCTGGTCTGGCTCCAGTCTCCGCCCTCTTTAGACTCGGTCTCTCCTCTGGCTCCGCCCCTCTGGCGCCAACCCCTCCGGCTGAGCCCAGCTCTCTCACCTCCGCAATTCTTGGACTTTCGACAAGCGTGAACCTCCTTCTGGCAGGTACTGCACCAGATGAGAGGCTGCAGCATCAAACCTGAAAGGACAAGATCGAGGCTGTGTTCTCCCGCTAAGAGGCGGGGCTAAAAGGAGAGGGCAGGGCCAAGGGCTGGGGCGGGATCAAGAGCCAAATCTCCAAGGAGGTCAGTCAGGGGCTGGAACGCAGCCCTATAGGAAGTCGGCTCTAACTAGGCTCAGTAAAGAGTGCAAAAACTATATGACCATTTTCCCCAAGAAGTCCAAGGAATATTGGAGACCCAGGCACGTCTCGACGGGGAGAATAAGAAAACACACAGACCCAAAAGAGAGACTGGGTATTGACAGGGCAGGGATGAGGGATGCAGGACCATTTCCCATAATCAAGACTTACCACATTTGTTGGGACAAAAAGCTGCCTCGGAAGAAACAATAAAAAAAGAGAGAGAGAGAGAAAATAAGATTTCTAAGTTAAAGGGGATGAGAGAAGGAGTGAAGGAACAGGCTAGGGCTGGGGCTCTTGCATTTGAGAAAGGAAAGACATGGGTATCTCAATCCTTGGGTCTGAGGGGGTAGGGGGCTGGGAGAGCTGACAGATCAGAGAAGCAGAAGGCAGGGGACAGGGATTCTAGGACTATGCAAGGAGAAGCCTGTGGTGCCAGACTCCCATCTTCTCTCACCCTCTTTTTGAAACTGAGCAGCGTAGCTGGCAAAGGTATTCTTTGCCAGGTGTAACATCCATAACGTCTCCTTCACGAAGAGCTCACCTGGGAAGAAGCAGGCAGGCTGCAGAGTAGTCCCCACCTTCACCCTCCTGCCCCTCCCAGATGTGAGGTGCCGGAAGTTGGCCTCTGTCTGCAGAGCCTGGCATTCAGCTTTCCGGTCTTCTCAGGGCAGGACAATAAAAATGTAAAGAACACTTAACAGAATGATGGCTCCAGAGTCCAGTACCTGACCACCACACCAGGGGTCACCAGCAATCACTTCCCTGAGTTTCTGGAAGCCCTCTCTGGCCCGCTCTGAGCATTTACCTTTTGCATCACTATCTGTGATGCGTTTCAGATCCTTCAGCAAACTCCAGGATGCCTTTTCCAGTGTGGCCTCATCTGTGGGGGGCAGGGGGCGGGGAAGAGATAACCCCCAGATTCCAAGCATTACGGTCTCATCCGCTCACCTAGTCTTAGAAACTACAGTACCCATGGGGCCAGTGGACAAGGGTAGGTCTTGGTAAAACGGTTACCCCACCCTGTTGCCTTCTGGGAGTTGTAGTTTTATTACATAAAATTGCAGGATAAAAGGTAGGGAACTGTATTTGCCAGCCCTTGGGGAACCTCAGAATCTGCATCCCAGCCTTTTCCATTCCCGAACCTAGGAGACTCTGCCTTCAGTCCTTTCTCTCCAGCACCTCCCAGCGACCCTAACCCCAGACCCTTTCTTTCCCAGGATCCAGGAGTCGATCTCCGCCCTCACCGACAACCCCCATATAGGAGTCCTCCTCAATCGGCAGGTCCTTGAAATCTTCCACTGCCTGCTTTATCTTTTCCATCACTTTTTTGTGATGGCTGGCCTCCAGGTGGCCAGG
This sequence comes from Antilocapra americana, assembly GCA_007570785.1. Lineage (NCBI taxonomy): Eukaryota > Metazoa > Chordata > Mammalia > Artiodactyla > Antilocapridae > Antilocapra > Antilocapra americana. The sequence continues at coordinate 3,379,100 of ML664226.1, forward strand.
CAGGTAATCCATCTCCAAGGAGTTTAGCGCCTCCCGGACCTTTGGATCACAAATGACACAGCCCCTGGCAGGAAACAGGCAGCCGGCCAGAGTCGCCACCAGGAATGGAAGCCCCCGCGGCCCCATTGCGACCATAGTGCGCAGTCCGCGCCGAACTCCGGGGAGGGTCTTCTTACCCCCACCAGAGAAGGTGAACGCTAAATGGAGAGAAGCCCTTTCAGAGACTAACGGAGCCCCAATTGGCAGGGCGCACACTTCTCATTAGAGAACCGGGGACTCTACGCCCGACCTTGACTCCTGACTGTTGTACCCTCGAACACTAGGGTTCGCTGAGGAGCCTACGTTCTGAGAGCTTTTAGAATGACCAAGCCACGTGCTTCCAACTCTAATCTTTTCCCACGACTAAAATTAAGAATTTTGTTAGGGGTGAAGGTAAGGTTGGTTGCGTGGTAGAGAGAGCTCTTGATTGGGATGACAGTCACGGTTTCCCCCTTACTAGGAACGCCCACAGCCTCCTCCTCCCGGCTACCCACGTGAGGCCCCCAGATTCCCAAGAGATAGTCCCTAGAGTTTCCTTGGCCCCGCCCAGAATCTCAACTCTTAGTCTGATTGGATCGCGACAAAGGGACGGCCCCACCTATCGCTCCATGATGTCACAGCTGCCTTTTCAGACTAGAACTTTCCCAGCATCTACCGAAGGGGAAGACCCCGGTCGGCTCTGATTTCCAGGGCCAAGGAAAGGGCGTCAAGCCTTCAGTCTCCTCCCCTCTCGGGCCCCGACTCAGGCTTTGGGCTAGATGCCCACGGCCGTGTGGAAACCCTGTCGTCGAGCCAGGAAAACGTAGGAAAAGGCCCTTTCTAGCCCTAGGACTACACTTCCCAGAAGGCCCCGGGTGTCTCCCTAGCTGATTAGAGTATCCGACCCCATGGCTTTATGGGAAATGTAGTTCAAGAATTATAATCTTTGTTCCCGCCCCACCCCACCTTCTCTCCCCAGCCTCTGGGGCTGGATACCAGGGTCCCAGGGGAAAGAGGTTTGGGGGCCAATGCGGAGAGTCTCCGAGGAAGAAATTGGGTCTCTGAGACCACAAATCACACAAATAGGGCACCGAGAAAGAAGGAATTCACGTCCCAAGAAATGGGAAGTCCCCGGAAGTTCCACATCTTTACTCCTACTCACACACCCTCATGCACACAAGTCTCTAAAAAACCTGCAGAGATGGGTTGGTGGTGTGGATTTTAATTCATACATCCCTCTCTCCCGCCTACAGCAGTCGACTAGGGACTAGTTCCCCCAAATTCCCTGAGAAAATGACAAAAGGTCTCAAATTCTCAGTAATAAAGGTATCTATCTTCATTTCTTTCAAAAAGCCTCATGGAAGTCCTAAAAATCTGAGTCAATAATTTCATTCTCTGGAACTTCCCTGGTGGTCCAGTGGTTAACTTTGAGCTTCAAATGCAGGGGTTGTGGGCTGCATCTCTAAGTGAGAAACTAAGATCCCCATGCTGTCCTGCATGGCCAAAACAAAACAAAAACCCATCCTCTTGTCCAGACCCTGTGCTCCTGCCTGGGTTGGAGACCATTTTGGAGTCTGCATACCTTCTGATACTTGCGTCCTTCCCTTGCCCAAAGCCAGACTTAGAGGTTCTGTGAATTCAGGGACAGAGAGTGGCTGGCAAGGGACACAATACCCACTGTTTTCTGCAAGCCTAGAAGGCACCCTTATGCCAGCTGTATGCTGTGTGTACTCAGTCACTCAGTCATGTCCAACTCTTTGTGACCCCATGGATTGTATCCCACCAGGCTCCTCTGTTCATGGAATTCTCCAGGCAAGAATACTGGAGTGAGTTGCAATTTCCTCCTCCAGGAGATCTTCCTGACTCAGGGATGGAACCCAAGTCTCCTGCATCTCCTGCATTGGCAAGCAGGGTTTTTTTTTTTACCACTAGCCACCTCAGTAAATCGACTCCATCACTCCCAGCAGTCCAGCTATAGAGGAGGAAACTTCCCTAGATGGCAGAAGCAAACTGAACTTGGAGCCAATGTGTCCATGTCTACCTTTGGCAGTTTTGGAGCTTTTTTAAAAACAAAACAGTGTCCAGAGATTTTTGCAGAGCTTTGCTCCTTAGGCTGCAATATTCAGCACCATCCCTTCCTCCTCCCATCTCATGCTTTAGCATATCTGTGGTTTTTCAGGGGCTGAAATGTTAAGTAAAGTTCCACGTTGCTCACACACTGTCCCAGCTACAGATAAGTTTGTCTTCCATCAACCTTTCCAGCAGTGGTGAGCTGTTGAACTGCTGGTGGTATCTTTGTTAGCTTCTTCACTGAGGTTACCTGGAATTCTAGAATCCCATCCCCTCTGGAAGGGCCCTACAGGGTTCTTTACAGGTATTAGAGCTGACCCTCTCCAGAAACCACCCACCCCCCCATCTAGAATCATTCCAGAACGACAGAAGGGGAGTTGGTGGGTGCTTGCTATAGAACACCCATGAGTTCCATCAGTCCTGCTCACCCAGAGAAGAGAACTATCTCTTCTCAAAAAAGGCCAGGGTAGTCAACACTGGAATCGTGAGTTCTCTGTTTCTGGGGGCAGTGATCTAGAAGTACTCTGGTTATGGCCTGGGAAGAACAGGTGGGCATCGTGCCTTCTAGAACTGCCACGAACTTTTCTAGACATCGCCACCCCACCATGCAGAGGTTTTTCATTGATGCTAGAATGTTCCAGCAGTGGCAGCAAACACCCATACCCCTTTTCTCCAAGTCTAGACAACTAGAATAACTCTAGAAATGGATGTCCACCACTTGCAGGACCACAAGCTTCTCTAGAATCTTCTGAGCTTCCAGAGATGCATACTGTTGGCCCTAGGTGGATCAGGCTATTTCAGAAAGTCTCCCTGTTCCTCAAGACTCAGCCTATACTTGGAGTGGAGACAAGTCTGCATTAATGCCCACCCACTCAGGCAGGAAGGCAGCCTCAGGTTTAAAGATATTCAGGAAACTGGAATCAGGCAGGGTGAAGTTGGCCAGGTAGATGGTGTCTCCACCAGCCAGGTAGGCAGCCCAGAAGCCAAAGGTGCCAATGGTCATGATGGTGTGGTTGCATTGTGTGAGCAGTGCAAAGTCCTTGCCGGGTGCACCCTCCTTCCCGTCTCCGGCGAAGATCACATCCCCCCGGGAGGTGTCAATGTTCTCCCGGCACCACCCCATGCCATTGCTAGTGACCACAAAGATGGGGGCTTCGTGCCGGGCCCGAAACCAGTCCATAGCCTGTTGGAGGTAAGCGTGGTCCCCCACCACTCCCTTCCAGTGGAGGGGCATCACCTGTAGGTAGTCCCCACGGCGCACGTGGACACCCACGAAGGTGCTCGGGCGGTCCCCGGTGCGGGGGACGCGGAGCGCACTCAGCGAACGCTGCGCCTCCTGTTGCAGGTGCTCATGCAGAGTGAACTCGCTGCGGATCTGCTCCCGGAGGTGATGGAAGAAGGTCCAGGAGCAGGGGAAGCCCGTGAACTTCAGCCAGGGCTCCTTCAAGTGGGTGTACTCCTCCGACATCCAGTCATGAAGCTCCAGCTTCTGCCAAGCAGCATGTCTGTCCACCTCAGGCGCCAGAACGGGGAGCGTGATGCGGAATACGGGAGCCAGGACGGCGTGCATGGAGGGCTGGATGAAGGCCTGGCGGCCGTTGAGCTGGGCCAGGGCCAGCAGCGTGGCGTACTGCCCCATCTGGTTCCCCAACCGGCCTTTGGGGTCGATGGTCCAAGTTCCTGAGACAGAAGCAGGATGCTCGGGACAGGAAAAGGTGGCGTTGGGGTTCATCGGTGTTCCCGAGAGGCAGACGATGGCCACGGGTGAGGTCACCCGCTTACGGTCTGGACACAGCAGAGACAGCTCTAAACCATTTTGAAAGAGGTTTTGGCGGATGAAGAGGAAGAAGATGCAGGCAAAAACACAGCCTAGCAAGAAGATCAGACAGAGGTGACGGTGGCTGGGAGCCCACATGGCTGCAGGACAGGAAGAGCAGATGAGGAGATATTAGAGCTTGAGAATGACTACCAGGGAAGAGAGGACTGAGGGAACCAGGAAACAAGGAGTGTGGACTCCTGGGTTTGAGGGTAAAAGGAATCTGGGCTCTTGGATCTGAGTGAGGAAGAGCTAAGGATTTGGAATTTCCGGGAATGGAAGATGGTGAAAATTCTTGGTTTCCAAAATGACAGTGATCCAGGAACCACCAGCTTCTTCCCACATCTGGGAATCTCAGTGTCTCAGGTGCCCCAACGTGGGGCAGTGTTGCCCCCAACTCCTTTCTGGGTGTACCTGTGTGTGAGGGGCAGAGGCCACCACGAAGGTGACAGGAAGCCACCGTCCTGTAGAACGTGAGAGGCAGGAGGCCTAGGCCTGGATTGGGGGGGACCTTGATTCCTGGAGGAGCAGGAGTTGGGGAGTCGGGGGTGGAGGAGACTCCCGGGTGCTGTAGGAGGTTAGAGGTTGAGAGTACGCCTCTTGGGACTGAGGCCCCGACTCCTGGGTCCGAGACATCGCATTTCTCGCTTACCTGAGCTCCTGGCGAGTGGCGGACCCACAGTCGGCTTGGGCTTGAATGGAGCGCTCCCCTGCAATGCAGACCACATCCCGCGAGAGGCCTCCCTCTGCCCCCCTCCTCGGAAACCTGGACTCCAGGTTCCCAACGGCCCTCCCTCTCCGCCTCCTCCCCCGACTGGCTGCGAAGGTTCCGGGAGGAGAGAGGTAGGAGAACGGGCGCGGCTCGGAGAATCAGCCTTCGTCCCTCCCCGACCCGGCAGGAGCCCCGCCCCATCCCTGGCACCGAGCCCCGGCTCCGTAGGTCGGGAACGGCAGCACCCGCCCCCTGCCCTCCCGGGGACCCGGAGAACCTGCGCCTCAGCCAGCCCCCCCTCCCAACACCCCCACCTCCAGCCCCAGGCAGCCTACCTGGCCTCCTTAGCAGCCGCATCTTTTCGTGGACACTGAGATCTGGCTTGCAACTGCCACTGATGGATCCGGATGCTCCGGTCCGTCGACTTCTCCCTCTTCCACTCCGGTGTCTGCGTTCATCAACCGTCCTGGATGTGAACCTGTGCTCCTGGATGCGCCGAGTCTGGCCACGCATGGGCGCCTGGGGCTGGCGGTGAGCGCGCTCCTCGGCCCCCTGCCGCGTGCTCCCCCCGGGAGTGGAGGTGGGTGGGAGGAGAACCTGGTCACTAGGTTGTTCCACATGCGGATGCAAAGCCTCCTCCAGCTCTCAGGATCCCGGCGTGAGAGCCTCCGGCCCGAACGTGTCCCCACGTCCCCCAAGGGCCGCTGATCCCGCACCTGCCTCCCTGCACTGGCAAATTCCAAAGTCCCAGGCTGTCCTTTCAAGGGAATCTTAGTATCCGGCGCCTGAAGGCTACTTTCTAGAGGGGCACATACCACCTCTCCCGAGGTCAGGAACAGAGAAAGCAGAAGTAGAATAGAGTTTCTCCTCCCTGCCTGCCTCAGATGTCGCAACAGGCCTCTTCAAAGAACCAACACTGGGCTCTTCCTGCAGACTTGAAGCCATTTCCCCTGTGAGTGGTTGCTCCCCACCCCTGCGCATCCCACCCGTGGCCCGAGCGGGCTGACCATCGCCATTCAAGACTCAAAGACCCAGGGATTGGACTTGACCCTCCAGAGATGTGATCATAATTTCTTCAGATCCAGGACTCCCCAGCCCTCTCCTCAGACAGAAATCTGGGGCCCCCAGTCACCCCCTCATTCCAATCTGGTGTTCAGACTCTATTGTTGCTATTGCTCAGTTGCTAAGTCATGTGCGACCCCATGGACTGCAGCCCACCAGGCTCATCTGTCCATGGGATTTTCCAGGCAAAAATACTGGAGTGGGTTGCCACTTCCTCCTCCAGGGAATCTGCCCAACCCAGGGATCAAACCCACATCTCCTGCATCGGCAGGTCAATTCTTTACCAGGAGCCACCTGGGAGGTGGTCTTTGCCACAGACTTTGCACCCTTCGGTTCCAGGAAATTGCTCACCCCCTCATTCCCCTTGGGATCTTGGGTCTAACTTCTCCCTGCGAAGCCTGGGTCACTTGCCAACTCTGAGTCAAAGACTCTCACCATCCCCCCGCTTCCCCAGGCTATTTTGAGGGCACCTGTCTGATCCTGGGGAGCGTCTGTGGTGAAAGAAACATCAGGATTGCATCAGGACCCAGGAGGAGGAGGAGGCTGGGATGTTTCAGGGCACGAATGCCTGGGCTTCAGTTACTCAGGAGCTTGTCTTGTAACTTCCAGATCATGACACCTGTTTCCTTGAGGAGGACGCTTTGATCCTGTGGGGCTAGCTGCTTTCCTGATGATCAGCAAACCTCAAGAAACCCGGAACTTCAGGTGAGATGCAGAAATTCCAGTTGTGGGGCACAATCTGCCTCAGTTAGACAGAAAGGCGGGTCCCAGTTCCCTTCCTGTTCAGACTCCAGAGTCAAGGTCCCCAGCCCATTCCTTCCTCAGACCCAGGAGTCTGAAACCTCAGCTCCCTCCTCCCTCAGGCCAAACAGTCTGGGCCAGGTAACTGCTTTCACCCAGATCCCAGTTCATCAGATTTCTATCCCCCTGGTGCCTCACGCGGCGGAGGCCAGGGCCCCAGCTGAAAGGACCCCCGATTGCATCATCCGTCCAGGTTGACCTGGACACCGTGGAATCCTAGCATCTGCCAAGTGGGTCAAATATCACAGGTCAGGCGTCGGGAAGGTGATGGGGCGGGTCCGTCTGGATATAAATTCTGGAGTGTCTGCATCCATCCCAAGAGATCTGGGTGTCTGGTCAGCTGTGAGTCCACGTGCAAGGGGCCCCAGGCTACTGAGCAGCCATCTGAGAACCTGCTCTCCCGGGCAACCAAGCTCCGAAACAGGATCTAGACCATTCAGCTCTTCAAACCCCAGACCCCAGACCTCACCTGAGGACGTGAGCCACTGATGGGCTGGGACAAGCCCAAGTTCAAGCACTTGGGACTGTGGGTCCCTGTGCTGGCTGTCCTTCTGCTAGGAACCTGCCGGGCACATCCCATTCCTGACTCAAGCCCCCTCCTTCAGTTTGGGGGCCAAGTCCGCCAGCGGTACCTCTACACGGATGATGCCCAGGAGACAGAGGCCCACCTGGAGATCAGGGCCGATGGCACAGTGGTGGGGGCGGCCCGCCAGAGCCCCGAAAGTGAGTATGTGTGTGGGGAGGTAGGGCTTGATCCTCAAGGAGTAGGGAACTGGGGCCCAGACTTCTGAGTTTGGGAGAGGAGGAGGATGGGCAAAGGCCTTCTGAGTCCCTGACCACTTTCTCCCCTCAGGTCTCTTGGAGCTGAAAGCCCTGAAGCCAGGTGTCATTCAGATCTTGGGAGTTAAAACATCCAGGTTTCTGTGCCAGAGGCCAGATGGGAAGCTGTATGGATCGGTGAGTTTCCAGGATTCCCGTCATCTGAGGGACCAGGTTGCACCTTTGATGTTGGTCAGGCTTGGTTTGATGTTCTCCACATGCCCCAACATGGTCACAATCCCCAGAGGAGGGCGCTGTGGTCATCAGTGTTCACAAGAGGAAACTGAGGCTCTGGCAGGGCAACCACCGGCTCCAAGTCACAAGGCCCGTGAATGACAATGACCCGGGAGGCCAAGTCTTGTGACTCATAACCTGGGCTGACCATACGGGTTCCCACAGGCCTGGCTCATGCTGGGCGAAGGGTCGCTCCGGGAATCGATGACCTGTAAAGTGAACATGACCTTGGGTGCTAGCCAGATGCCCCTGCCAGGACTTAGAGAGCCTCCCTTGATCAGTGGGCTGGAATATTCTTCTCTGTGAAGTGGGGGGAGCGGGGAAGTACGTGGGCCTCGCAGCGCCACCTAGGGGTAAAGGAGGGACCTGCCTCAGTCCGGGAGGAAGGGGCTGGGGGGACCTGGAAGATGCAGCTGAGAAAGGAGAGGGTTCCCCCAGCTCCCCAGCAGTCCTTGGACTGGGGGGCCTGGACTCCTGAGTCTGGCAGAGGATGGGGCAGGGGGTCCTGCAGGGGCAGGGGGTCCTGCAGGAGCAAGGGGGTATCACGGAACCCCCACATCTCTGACCTAACTCTCATCCCCGCAGCTGCACTTTGACCCCAAAGCCTGCAGCTTCCGGGAGCTGCTTCTTGAAGACGGATACAACGTCTACCAGTCGGAGACCCTGGGCCTTCCACTCCGCCTGCCCCCCCAGCGCTCGTCCAACCGGGACCCGGCCCCGCGGGGACCTGCTCGCTTCCTGCCGCTGCCGGGCCTGCCCCCGGCGCCCCCGGATCCTCCAGGGATCTTGGCCCCCGAGCCTCCCGACGTGGGCTCCTCGGACCCCCTGAGCATGGTGGGACCCTCGTATGGCCGAAGCCCCAGCTACACTTCCTGAAGCCGCCCGCTGTGTATTACTGGGTCTCCTCTTTATTTATTGCATTATTTATCTTATTTATTTTTTTATTTTTCTTTCTTGAGATAATAAAGTCTGAGAGGAGGATCAGAGTGAGTTTGTGTGTTTGAGGGAGAAAATGGGAGTCTGCTTCCGCGTCTTCCTTGTCCCTCCATTGCTAGCCACGCTGTGGGAAGGTCCCAGCCTTTCGGCGCCCCTTCCCCTAAGGCGTCCCCAGAGACTCTGGACTACCCTTGCCCTTTGACAGAACAGTATTTGTTATTCTTCCCTCACCCCTCTCCCTGACCCCAACCACGTGTTTGTGTTGTGGAACTATTTCTCTGCGGTACCTCAATAACGGGACATTTTTTAAAATGGCACAAGCACACCCACATCCTCATGGGAGATGTAGTTTTTTTGGGTTCATTTAGCACTAGGAATGGTCCTCAGGGCTGGGGCAAGGACTCTTGGATTCTGGAGATACAACCGGTGCTAAGAAGGCCCTTTCCAGTCCTGAGGATTCAGGGGGCTGGACACCTGGACACCTGGATCCCAGGAGAGCAGGGGAATCTGGGCACCTCGTTCTGAAAGAGGAAGGATTGGAAATTGAGAGTCCTGGATCTCAGAAAAAGGACTTGAGAATCTAAATGTTTCCATCCAAGTGCTTATGGACCTTGGAGAGGAATGACTGTCACAGAATCCAATCATAGTAGCATGTTGCCCAGCCCTACTTCCTTTCCACCGTCTAGATTTCCATATTGCTCCTCAAGCTATTTTCTGGTTAGGAAAGATGTGGAGACAAAGGTTTAGACTACACTTCCTAGGACCATTCCTAGTGCTAAATGAACCCCCAAAAACTACATCTCCCATGAGGGTGTGGGTCTGCTTGTGCCATTTAAAAAAAGTCCCGTTATTGAGTTACTACAGAGAAATAGTTCCACAACACAAGCACGTGGTTGGGGTCAGGGAGAGGGATGAGGGAAGAATAACAAATACTGTCCTGTCAAAGGGCAAGAATAGTCCAGATTCTCTGGGGACGCCTTAGTAGAGCCAAACACGGAAGGTCGGCTGGGGAAGGGGCGCAGAAAGGCTGGGTGAGCCTTGCTGGGGTCCCAGGTTTCTGACTGATCACTGCAGCCTCACAGGAGTCATGGTCTTGAAACATGAAAGTGTTAGTCACTCAGTCGTGTCCGATTCTTTGCAACCCCATGGACTGTAGCCCAACCCCCCCACCTCACCCCCACCCCCACCCCACCACCCCAGGCTCCTCTGTCTATGGGATCTCCCAGGCAAGAATACTGGAGTGAGTGAATTGCCGTTTCCTCCTCCAAGGGATCTTCCTGACCCAGGGATTGAAACTACATCTCACGTGTCTCCTGCATTGCAGACAGATTATTTACACTCTGAGCCATCAGGAAAGCCCCTCTCATGAAAAAGTACATTTAAGAATTCGCTTTGTGGGGAGTGGGGTGGACCAGGATAACTTTCCTAGCTTCATTGTTCTCAGAGTTCACTCTTGGCTGTTTCCGTAGAGTAAGAAAAAATATAACCTTTCAGCACAGCCACACCGCCAATATTTCAAAGAGAGAGCTATACCTCCTCTGTTTACTTCCCCACCCGTACCTGAACCTTCTCTTTCCTTTGGAGTTCCTGCCAAAATCAATCTGGATTTTGCTTCCATTAGTTTTCACAAGAATGGAGCTTTGTCCAAGTACTCAGAAGAAAACTATGTCACATGATAGGTGGTGATTATCATTACAATAGCACTCATATTGCAAGATATAAATGTATCAAACTAACAGGTTATACACCTTAAATTTATACAATGTTATCTGTCAGTAGATTTCAAGGGTAATTTTTTTTTTAAACTATGGAGCTTTGCTCTTCCAAAACAGATTCCGTCGAGTGTTCCGTGATCTCTGAGGAGACCACCCCAGCATCTTTCAACCTTCCCATAGCCTCCGATATCCAACTACTAATTGGAGCATGTGAAGCTGCACACACACACACTGCAGTTCTCAGATAATCTCACCAAGTTCTCAGCCAAGAGGGCAACTTCTTCTCTAGGGGTGAGGACTGGTGGGAAATTTCCAATTTTTTGTTTTGTTTTGTTTTTGTTTGCATGGCCTTTCCGGTGTGTTTGTTTGCTGTTTGGGGCTGTGCTGTTGTGGCAGTGGGGCTCAGTAGCTGCAGCCCGGGGGGCTTAACTGCCTGATGGAATATAGGGTCTCTGTTCCCCAACCAGGGACTGAATCCACATCCCCTGCATTGGAGTAATGCGGATTCTTTTTTTTTTTAAATTTGTATTCATTTATATTTTTGGTTAAGTTGAGTCTTCATTGCTGCATGCAAGCTTTCTCTGGTTGCAGTAAGCAGGGGCTACTCATCACTGGGGTACACGGGCTTCTCATTCTGGTGACTTCCCTTGTTGCGCAGCATGGATTCTGTGGCGCATGAGCTCAGTTGCCCCGCAGCAGGTAGAATCTTCCCTAACCGGGGATGCAACCTGTGTCCTCTGCACTGGCAGGCGGATTCATAACTCCTGAGCCCTCAGGGAAGTCCTGGAATGTGGATTCTTAACCACTGGACCACAAGGGAGTTCCAGGAAATCCACAGCCCTTTTGCTTTTCTTCCTGTACTGGCACTGGTTTGGCTCCACTGCCCCCTCATTTCGGGGTTCCTAGGGCTCCACTGTCTGCTGGTTTTGTGAAAAGTGTTGTTTGTGAGCTTCTGCTCTCCTACTGGATCTCCCATGGTTTGTTTTTTTCTGGGGGGAGGGGTGGAATTTGGGAAGATGAAGAAACTCTAACCCGAATCTAATCACGGGGAAACATCAAACAAATTCCAATCAGCGACCTTCGACTAAAACAACTGGCCTTGCCTCTGGGAAAATGTCAAGGTCAAGAACAAGGTGGGAGAACTGTTTACATGAACAGAGACCAGAGTCAGCACAAGGAACTGCAGCTGGCTGAGCAATCCAGGTGTTGTGCTGGCTGTTAACAAGACTCTTGACGACACTTAAATGAGTTCTGCCCTTTAGAAAGTAGTAATTTATCCATGTTAACATTTTCTGGGTTTGATTTTTGTATTGCGGTTATTAATTAAACAGGATGTCTTTGTTCTTAGCAAATGCACACTAAAGTACTTTGGGACAAAGGGGCATGGTATCTCCAGTGCTTTCTCAAATATTTCTGGAAAGGTAAACACATGATAATATATAGACAGAGAGAGTGAATACCTGCTTTCTCAAAAGCAAAAGGGAACAGGAATAGCAATAATTTGGAGAGCTTAGTTAAGATTATATGAGTCCTTTGTACAAGTCATTTTTTAAAATTGAGATATATTTGATGTACAATAGAAGTTTCAGGTGTGCTAGGTAGTGATTCACAATTTTTAAAGGATAGATTTCATTTCCTATTATAAAATATTGACTGTGTTCTCCCTGTTATACAGTATTTCCTTGTAGATTATTTGTTTCATACATAGCAGTATGTGCCCCTTAATCCCTTGCTCCTATGTTGCTCTTTATCTGCAACTTGAAACTTTCTATAGGTTCAAGACTCTATCTGGTAAAAGTTACTCCCAGCCTCCCCCAAAAGAAATCCATGCTATCTCTAGCCTCCACTGCTATCTGGCCTCTTTCCAAACATCCTTCGATGCCGCTTCTAAGAAGAAAGAGAAATTTTCAGGTCCTCTCCCCATCCCATCTGTGAAAGAAAGGACTGAAAGGAAGGAAAGAAGGGAAGGATGGAGGGAGAGAGAGGGAGAAAGGAAGAGAGAAGAAAAAAACAAAGAACAAGAGGCGAAAGTACAGGTGAAAGAAGAGGAAGAGAGACCAAAGGGGGAAAAGAAAACGTAAGAAAGACGTGACACGCCAAGTGGAAAGTGTGAAGCACCACGCGGCTCCCCGGCATCTCTGATTCTATAACAGGATGTGTTTTAAGGTGAGGCTCAAAGGCATACAACTTTACTGAAAGTTTAAAATCCCACCAGCCTCCATACAACAGAGTATTATACAGCCTTGAAAAGGAAGGGAATTCTGAAGCATGCCAAACATGATGGATCTTGAAAACATTTTACTAAGTGAAAAAAGCCACATGAGGATAGGTACTGTATGATTCCACTGATGAGGAGGTACCTGGAATAGCCAAATTCGTAGAAACAGGAAGTAGAATGGTGGCAGCCAGGGGAAGCAGGGGTGAGGAGTTGTTTCATGGGTTCAGGGTTAAAGTAATGAAATCGGGTTCTGAAGATGGATGATGGGGATGGTTGCATAACAGTGTGAATGCTCTGAAAGCCACTGAACAGTACGCTTGTAAGTGGTTAGGGTCCAACTCCATTCTTTGCACGTGGGCATCCAGTTTTCCCAGCACCACTTGCTGAAAAGATTGTGATGACATCTTTTAATGCCAGAAGAACTTTTGTATACAGGCACAAATATTCACAACTATTTGGTCTGGGGGTAATGATTAATTAATTTTCAAACCATCAACTTTCCTCTAAACATTCACTGACTACTCTGAAACCTAAAAATAGCAAGCCGCAATTTCACAATTTCACAATTTCAGACTTCCCAAAACATTTGAACAAGGATTGCAAATTTGATAAACAAACTTTACAAATCTGGGACCTCAGAGTCCCTTAAATGAACCTAGAATTTTGAAGAGAAACACAAAAGTCATACAAACTTTTTATTTTTCCAAGTGAAAGTGGGTTTATTGAAAGAGAGAAACATTCCCCAAGCAGAATGCAGTCCCTCCCAGAAGGCAAGAGCAGCCCAGAACAATATCATCTGGAGCATATATTTCACAAGTCTAATACAGCAGATACTCATAAACACTGTAAATATCCTCAGTTCAGTTCAGTCACTCAGTCATGTCCGACTCTTTGTGACCCCATGAACCGCAGCACACCAGGCCTCCCTGTCCATCACCAACTTCCGGAGTTTACGCAAATTCATGTCCATTGAATTGCTGATGCCATCCAGCCATCTCATCCTCTGTCATCCCCTTCTCCTCCCACCTTCAATCTTTCCCAGAATCAGGGTCTTTTCCAATGAGTCAACTCTTCGCATGAGGTGGCCAAAGTATTGGAGTTTCAGCTTCAACGTCAGTCCTTCCAATGAACACCCAGGACTGATCTCCTTTAGGATGGACTGATTTGATCTCCTTGCAGTCCAAGGGACTCTCAAGAGTCTTCTCCAGCACCACAGTTCAAAAGCGTCAATTCTTTGGCACTCAGCTTTCTTCACTGTCCAACTCTCACATCCATACATGACTACTGGAAAAACCATAGCCTTGACTAGACGGACCTTTGTTGGCAAAGTAATGTCTCTGCTTTTTAATATGCTGTCTAGGTTGGTCATAACTTTCAGCCCCACAGATAGAACAGTGAGGCTCACATTCATCAGTCTGCTTACATTAAACTGGTTGCAGGACTTCCCTGGTGGTTCAGTGGTTGAGAATCTGTCTGCCAATACCGGGGACTCAACTTAGATCCCTTGTCCAGGAAGATCTCAGAGGCCAATCCCTTGTCTAGGAAGATCTCAGAGACCGAAGAGCAACTAAGCCCATGGGTCACAAGCACTGAGCCTGCCCTCTACAGCCCATGCTTTGCAACAAGAGAAGCCACCACAATGAGAAGCCCCAGAGGGCAACCAGTGAGGAGCCCCTGATGGTTGCAACTAGACAAAGCCTGCACTCAGAAACGGAGACCCAAAGGAGCCAAAAATAAATTGATTCTTAAAAACTGGTTGCAAATATTTTTATGTCATATTTATATTATGGGTATACATGTGTTTCTTCGATGCTTCGATTGTGATAAAAAATTTTGATTCAATAACCTTTTAAAATTTATTTTATTTATTTGGGCTCTCCTGGGTCTTCCCTGAGGCCCTTGGGCTTTCCGTGTTGCAGAGCACAGGCTCAGTAGCCTCGGCACACAGGCTTAGTTGCCCCAGAACATGTGAGATCTGCTTCTCGCCCAGAGATGAAACCCACATCCCCCGCATTGGCAGGCAGATTCTCAACCACTGGACCACCAGGGAAGTCCTAATTCCACAGTCTTGATACTTACCTGTGATATTTCTAACCTACCAGAAAGTTAAACTTTGCTTGTCTACTACCTGAGTTAACAGTTTTGATGGCTGAAGATTCAGGCCTGGGTTCTCTTTCAAAATTGACTCTCACCAAGCCTGAGTTCCAGGACAATTAAACTTTGTTGTGACCACATGACATCCAGAGTTAGGAAATTGACTTGGGTGTTCCTGATTTACTTCCCACAGCTGTTTGTTCAGAGTGTCACCACCTTGTAGGACAGCCCAAACAACGTGTCCTAAGAGTCATTGTCGGTTTAATAAGCCAAGATTTATTTAGTGGCTGTTTGCCCTGGAGCCTACCCCATTAAATATGTGGAATATTTCCTCTTGGTTTTGCACGCAGGGTGAGACTTACCCCATCATTTGTTCTGGGGAGGCTGAACCATGGTCTCTGTAGCGTGAATCTCACCTTCTCCTTCTGTGATCCCTTCAGACAACTGACAGATTGGTGGAGAGGACCTGGCAGGAGAGCAAGAGGCAGGAGGAGAGGCTAAGGAACTTCCTTCCACCTGCTCCGAGCTCCAGCCTGCATCTCGTCAGCAGCCACAGGCAACAAGGGCTCCTGCGGCTGGTTACTTCCAGCACGTCCATCCACAGCTGGCTGCACGGAGATTTCCAGTTTCTTTGGATAGAGGTATTATCACCCATGGGCCAGAGCACCAGCTGCCTGGAGCCCCCTGCCCAGAGGTCTGAGTTCTACCCCGGATAGGTAGACAGTTCTACGTCTCCTCCAAGCTCCCGCAGCCCAGATGTGTTGATGTTGATCCCTCAGTCCTGTCTGACTCTTTGCGACCCCATGGACTGTAGCCTGCCAGGCTCCTCTGTCCATGGAATTCTCCAGCAAGAACACTGGAGTGGGTTGCCATTTCCTCCTCCAGGGGATCTTTCCTACCCAGGGACAGAACCCGGGTCTCCTGCATTGCAGGCAGATTCTTTTACCATCTGAGCCATTGGGGAATCCACAGCCCCAGAAATCTGAGCTACTTCTGGTCACTATTGCTCCTATTACCTCAGGGATCGTGTCTGGTTCTTCCAGGCTCTTAGTATGTGTGTAGCCAATTCCCCTTAATAAATTCCCTGTATTTTAAATACCTGGAGAGGTTTCTGTTCTCCTCAGCTGACCAAGAAACCTGGTCCGGGGTTTCCGTTTGATTGAGAGCCTTTGATTACTGTTGAAGTCACAGCTTATCTTTCTAAGAAAGTTTAAGATGGACAATATTAACAACTGCAAAATGAATATGTTCAAATGTTTAAAGACTTAAAAAAAAGGATCAGAAATGAGAAAAGTCAAGGCATTAATAAATCAGGCAGGTTTAGAAAAGAACAAAACAGGGTTTGCAGTGGGCTTCGCAGGTGGCTCAGTGGTAGAGTCCGCCTTTCAATGCAGGGGATGTAGGTTCGATCCTTGGTAGGGGGAACTAAGATCTCACATGCAACTAAGCCCAGGTGCCGAAACTACTGAAGCCACAAGACAGTCCATGCACCGCAACGTAAAGATCCCGCGGGACACAGCCTCTATGTGCTGAGACAGAGCCGAGGCAGTTAAATTAAAAAAACAAAAAGAACTGCTAAATGTAATTTACCAGGAGAAACTAAAAGAAGCGCGGCCTCGGATTTACACAGCAAGCATTACTTCAAGATAAAGTGGAACAATGCTGGTCATGACCACAAGGAAATAAAATGTGATCCCAAATTTTCATGCCCAGCCAAACGATATAACGTCAAGAGGCAGTATTTTGGAACATGTCAGGATGTGGACTAGAGCTCTCGTGGTGACTTAGTTGCTCAGTCATGTCCAGCTCTTTTCGACGCCGTGGACTGTAGCCCTCCAGGTTTCGCTGTCCATGGGATTATCCAGGCAAGAACACTGGAGTGGGGTGCCATCCCCTTCTCCAGGGGATCTTCCCGACCCAGGGTTTGAACCCTTGTCTCTTCCGTTTCCTGCATTGGCAGGCAGGTTCTTTACTAGCACCATCTGGGAAGCTCCCTTTTCTCATAAAACACCCCAAATACTACGAACCCCTTTTGGGCCCTGATTTTTTTCACCTATCTCTATATGTTGGCACTCTTTCTGTATGGATGCCTAGAGAGCTTTTCATCTTTAATACAGCCACACAGAATTACACTGCTTACATGTAATGCTTCCTTTTGATGGATACTTGAACTGTTTCTAATCACTTGCCATATCAAAGAATGCAACCATTTAAAACCTTGTAAAAGCTTCATTTTATATATATACATATAACACACACACACACACACACACACACACACACACACACACATATATACAGACAGCTTGTAAGCTAAATCCTCCAAACAGGATGACTAAACCAAAGGATAAATCCAGTTGTAGTATTACAGATATCGCCAAATTACCCTCTATAAAAGTAACGTGAGTTTGTATACTTACCTATAATCCATTCATTCCTTTTCCCCCATAAAGTGTGTTATCAGACTTAAGGATTTTTGACAATCTGAAACACAGAAATGGTATTTAGTTGTTTGCATTTCTCTTTTTGTCAATGAAGTCAAGCATCTTTCCATAGATTTACAAGCCATTTGAACTTCCTTTTCAGGCAGCTTTGTGTATTTATCTTTTGCCTCTATTTGTAATGGGTTGTCGGTCTTTCTCATAATGATTTCTTTTTTTAATTTGGCTGCACCAGATATTAATTGTAGCAAGCAAGATCTTTAGTTGTGGCATGCAAACTCTTAGTTGGCAGTAAATAGGATCTAGTTCCCTAACCAGGGATCAAACACTGTCCCCTGCATTGGGAGCGTAGAGTCTTAGCAGAAAAGATTTCCATAGTTCTTTGTATATTAGAAATCAATATGAGTGGTAAATCTATCTTCCCATTTGTTATTTACCTTTTGAGTTTCGCTTAAGGTGTTTTCATTTGCCATACAAGGTTTGTTCTTTAAAAAAAAAAACTATTTTTCTCGACTTTGACACAATCACAAGCTTACACCAAATGTTGGAAGTACAGCACAAGCAGCTCTTATTTTCCAGAACCATTTGCACATGATTCAGTCATGTAGGTCTCATCATCATGCTAGCCACATGCCGGAACTTGTATTTCTTACAGAGTCATAGCACAATCATAGAACAACAGCTTACGATCCTGGAGTCTTCAGACCTCATTCAAGTCTCGCCAATTGCCCCAGTGTTGTTGTTGTCTAGTCGCTAAGTCATGTTCAAGTCTTTTGCGACCCCCTGGACCACAGCCCACCGGGCTCCTCTGTCCGTGGGATTCTCCGGGCAAGAGTACTGAAGTGGGTTGCCATGACGTCCTGCGAGGGCTCTTCCCCAACCAGGGATCGAACTCTCATCTCCTGCCTTGCAGGTAGATTCTTAATCACTGAGCCAGCTAGGAAGCAATTGCTCCAAGAATACCCTTTGTGGCAGGAGAGCGAAGTTCAGAACCCTGCGTTGCTGCTGGTGTCAGGTCTCCCCTGGAAGAACAGCTGTTCGGTGTCTCCTGACCCTGATGTTTTTGAAGACTAGAAGCCAGTTATCTCGTCTAATCTCTCTCACTGGGAGTTTTTCTGAAGCTTCCTCGGGATCAGATTCCTCAGCAGCAAAACTGCTGATGTGGTCTGTTTTCTCACTGCACATCGGGGGCTCCCGATTTCTTCCTCTCTGCATAAACATGGTGTTTCCTTCACTCGGTGGTAGCAATGCAAAGTTACCCCTTTCTCCCTCTGTGACTAATAAGAACTCTGTAGAGAGACACTTTGAAGCCATTCACACACCCCACTCCTCATCCGACTTTCAGATTTTTTTTTTTTTTTTTTGCTATGCCTCATGGCTTGTGGGATTTAGTTCTCCTAACAGGGCTTGAACCCCTGGCCCCTCAGCAGTGAGAGCATGGAGTCCTACCCAGTGGACTGCCAGGGAAATCCCGAAAGTTCTTAATTAATTTCTACTTGTGTAGATTCATGATTTCCTATCTGACTCCTTGAATTATAACAGGAATTAATCTTACTATCATTTTTCGTTTTGGTGCCCAACATGATTTATTTTGATGTCCTTATTTATGTAATCCATTTGAGGGAGGATTGTTCTAATGAGTCCTTTATTTTACCAGCTGATTTCTCTAATCTTTCGACATGACCCCATCATTCACTGGCTGGGCTTCCCAAATGGTGCTAGTGGTAAAGAACCTGCCTGCCAGTGCAGGAAACAGAAGAGATGAAGGTTCAACGCCTGGGTTGGGAAGATCCCCTGGAGAAGGGCATGGCAACCCACTCCAGCATTCTTGCCTGGAGAATCCCCCTGGACAGAGAAGCCTGGTGGGCTACAGTCCATAGGGTTGCAGAGTTGGACACGACTGAAGCAACTTAGCACACATGCACGCATCATTCATTGAGTATTCCCTTGCTTTCTTGTTTTAAAATATATTTATTTCTATTTATTTATTTGGCTGTGCCCACTCTTGGTTGCAGCATGCGGGATCTAGTTCCCTGACCAGGAATTGAACCCAGGCCCTCTGCATTGGGAGCTTGGAGTCTTAGCCACTGGACCACCAGGGAAATCCCTTAATTTATTTCTTTCATCAACTCTTCCGTACTTTACCCATCCCTCCCCTCACCCTTCCACCACCTCCCCGCTTATCACCCAGCTGGGGATTTTACTCCCCAAGCCAGAGGGTCCCCTCTTCTAGCACATCTCCCACTTGGATCCTCCCACTGGGCTGAGTTGCTCATAGATACCCTGCTTACTCCACTAAGGCCCCTATGCTGGGCCATTGTTCCTTACCCCACCTTGCCTGCCTCACAAAACAGCCTGAGGGCTGTGTTGTTCAGGAAGAAAAGGAGAGAAAAGAGAAGGGACATTTGATCCTGTTTCATGCATTTAAATGTATCAGTGCTTTTTTTCATGGCTTCTGGATTTTGAGTCATAGTTCAAAGGTTTTCTCCATATTCAGGTTATAAAGGCTTTGATGCTTTCATATATTAAATTGATACCTTAGATCCATGTGGAGTTTATCCAGCATATTATCTTTTCTCTTCCTCGCTTCTGTTGGGTTTGTGGGGTTTTCTTTCTTTCTTTTTGGCTATGCTGAGAGGCATATGGGATCTTAGTTGCCCAATCAGAGATCAAACCCACTCCCCTAAACCACTGGGCTGCCAGGGGAGTCCCTGTGGGGTTGTCTTTACCCTCCTTTTTTCATACTTATTTTTTATTAGAGTGTAACTGCATGTTTATTTTTTAATCAAAGTTATATACACACAGGGCAATGTCATGGAGTGCTGTGTTCTCTTTAAACCTCCACACCTTGTTCCTTTGGCAACTGATTCCTGTAATTAGTGAAAGCGATATTAATCACTGAGGCAGATAAGTTCTGAAATGTCAATGGTTTACGCAACTGATTTTCATTTTCCTTTCATAAAGAGTCCAGTCATCAGAGAGAAAGAAGAGCAGGAACGCAGGCTCACGGCAGCTGTGCTGTCTTGTCTTAATACATGATTTCATTTATTTAATTTTGGCTGTGCTAGGTCCTCGTTGCTGCTCAGACTTTTTCTCTACCTTTGGTGATTGAGGGCTACTCTCTAGCTGTGGTGAATAGGCTTCTCATAGCCACGGCTTCTCTTGTTGTGGAGCACAGGCTCTAGGGAACACGGACTTCAGTAGTTTCGGCTCCCAGGCTCTATAGCACATATTCAATCCTTGTGCACAGATTTAACTGGACAGCAAGGAGATCAAACCAGTCAGTCCTAAAGGAAATCAACCCTGAATATTCACTGGAAGGACTGATGCTGAAGCTGAAGCTCCAATACTTTGGCCACCTGATGCGAAGAGCTAACTCATTGGAAAAGACCCTGATGCTGGGAAAGATTGAAGGTGGGAGGAGAAGGGGACGACAGAGGATGAGGTGGCTGGATCGCATCATCGACTCAATGGACACAAGTTTGAGCAAGCTCCGGGAGATGGTGAAGGGCAGGGAAGCCTGGTGTGCTGCAGTCCGAGGGGTTGGAAAAAGTCAGAAACAACTGAGCAACTGAGCAACAACAGACTTGGTTGCTCTGAGGCATGTGGGTTCTTCCCAGATCAGGGATCGAACCTGTGTCTCTTGCAATGGCAGGTGGATTCTTTACCACCGAACAACCAAGGAAGCCCAGTTGTGTTGTCTTAACATGTGTCAGCTACAAACTGGCACTTGCCAAGAGCAATGGCCAGCGAGTGAGCAACAATAAATTTCCTTGGGAATCGCCAATTTGCAGTTGACAAGTGGATCCCTGGTCTGGGAAGATTCCGCGTGCTGTGGAGCGACTAAGCCCATGTAGCGCAGGTACTGGGCCAGCGCTCAGAGACTGCGTGCCACCGCCACTGAATAAATGAGTAAAACAAAAACACAAACCACAGTGAGGTGTTTTTTAAGTAACTAAAGATATATTAGCTTAACACTCATTACCTGGGAGGAAGGGTTCCCAGGGATGTATAATTTAACCTTACTGGAAACATCCCTTTAGTGATTAGCTTGTAGCAAAAGCAAAATGTACAAAGGTTAAAGTAAAACAAACAAGTCCAATATGAAGTCAGATTTGTTCTTCCCTTATACTAGGTTCTGAGGACACCCAAACAGCCTATAGAGACTCCATCAAACAGAGAAGAAATGAGGCCTCTAGGCAACAGCCCCATGAGTGAGCTTGGACCTGACTCCTCCAGCCCCACTGAGCCTTCAGATGACGGCAGCCCTGGCTAACAGCTTGACCGAAACCTCATAAGAAAGCCTGAGTCGGAACCACCCAGCTGAAGCTGTTCTGAATTTCTGACCCTAAGACACTAAATGAGGTGATAAATATTTGCTACTTGAAATTTTAAAAATAAAGTTCCAATTTTAAGAGGAATTGGGGTGGGGGTAATTTGTTACACAGCATAGCTAATACCTAGCATCCACATCCAAACAGCAGGTGGAGAAGAGAGATGGATACATTGAGAGATTTTTCTGAACCAGGATGCGAGGCAGAGCTCTCTTGCTTCCATTCCATTGGTCAGAACTAGTCATGTGAACGAACCTTCATGCAAGGAAGGCTGGGAAATGTAGTCCCTCTGTGGGCACTATGCAAGGGGAACACACAGTCTTGGTCGTCAGCTGCCCTTCTCAGCCACCAACATTCCTCTGCCTGGAGGATTCATCTCCATCGTGATCTGGTTCAAATGTCACCTCTTTGGGGAGACCTTTCTCAATCTATTAGCCTATACCACCTCTCAGTGATAACTCTTATTCTACTATATTCTCACTGAAATGTGTAAAATTGGGACTAGGGTAGGGCTTGCCACTAAACACGTCTGATTTACCAGCTATCTTCATCTTCCCCACAACCCTGCTTCCTAAAGTGAGTTTCAGTATCACTTCCGGGATTTTTTTTCCCCAGGCTGCCGATCAGTACTGTGGAGTCTGTAACTTTGATGTCCACACACGTGCAGGCAATGAAAACTTACATGATCCCAAGGGTTATAAGATACATCTCTACTTCAGAGATGTTAAAATGTGCCCCGTAGGACTTCCCTGCTTGTCCCATGGTTAAGACTCTGCACTTCTGATGCAGGGGAGTGAGAGTTTGATTCCTGGTCGGGGAACTAACATCCCACATGCCACACAGTGCAATAAAATGAAATAAAAAATGTCCCTTAGACCAATGAAGTTCAGGGTATATTGGATACTCTGTTCCATTCATTTTGCTCTTTTAGTGTATCCATGCTAGCTGGTGGCTGCTTTAACCATGCCAGACAGAGCTGTAAATTAAAGCATCATTATTTTGAAATATCCAACAGGAGAAAGTTCAACTGGGGTTAAAATCCATTAGCCTTATCAAATGGAGGTGGTATGAGCTAATAGATTGAGAAAGGTCTCCCCAAAGAATTGTCAACATTACTCTTGTCAGTGAAAGAAAAGGGAAAGCTGTTAGGTTAATTTTTAAGCCTTTATCCAGACATATAACATAAACACATAACACATGCATAAAACTGAAATGTTTGGTTGCTGGACCAAATTACTATTAATTGGGTGCCTTAAAATGAAAAGAACTTATTCGCTCACAATTCTGGAAGCCAGAGGTCCAATGTGAGAGTCACCAGGTCAAAATCAAGGCGTAGGGACTTCCCTGGCTGTCCAGTGACCAAGACTTCCTGCTTCCGCTGCAGGGGGCATGGGTTTGATCCCTGGCCAGGGAACTAAGAGCCTATATGCTGTGGCCAAAAATAAATAAGTAAATAAAACTGGGGGGGGGGAAGGAAATCAAGGTGTGGGCAGGGCTTTGCTCCCTCTGGAGGCTTTTAAGGGAGAATCTGTTCTTTCTTTATCTCCTCCAGTTTTCAATAATTACGAGCGATCCTTGTGGCTCGTGGCCACATGACTCCAGTGCTCAAGGCCAGCATCTTCAGATCTCTCTCTGCTCCATCTTTACATCACGTTCTCTTTTGTGGGTGTCAAATATTCCTCTCTCCTCTCGTATAAGGATACACCTGATTGCATTTAGGACTTGCCCATTGCCCGGGGCTTCGCTTGTGGTTCAGTGGTGAAGAATCACCTTGCAAAGCAAAGAACACTGGTGCCATCCCTGGTGTGGGAAGATCCCGCCTGCCATGGAGCAGCTAAGCCCGTGTGTCACAACTACTGAGGCCGCTTTTTAGAGCTTGCAAGCCGGAACTACTGAGCCTATCACTGTCACTACCGAGGCCCGAGCACCCAGAGCTTATGCGCTGCAACACCTGCTTGCCACAGCTAGAGAAAGCTACCTGTAACAACGAAGATCCACCCCGGCCGAAATATAAAATAAATACATCTTTACAAAACAAAAAGAATTTCCCCAGATAATCACCTACCTTAAGACCTAATTTAATCAGATTTGCAATAAACTTTTGTTGTTGTTGTTATATAAGGTAAATTGGCTGGTTCCGGGACTTAGACTTGAATCTCACTTAGAAGGACATTTTTCAGCCCACCACGTACTGTTTAAGAGACAAGTATGAAACAAATGCCTTAGCCACCACCCAGGTTAGGCAGTAGGACACTGTCTCCCCCAATTTCATCCCATACACACTAGGGGAGAATGGCTGTGGAGTCTAATCAGGAGAAAATATCAGACAGACTGAAGCTGAAGGTCATTCCACAACATACTCAGCCAATATCCTCCCAAACTGTCAAAGTCATGGAAAGACAAGAGAAAACAGAAAACTCACAAATTGAAGGACGCTAAGGACGCTGGTAAAGTAATGCTCAAAATTCTCCAAGCCAGGCTTCAGTAATACTTGAACCATGAAGTTCCAGATGGTCAAGCTGGTTTTAGAAAAGGTAGAGGAACCAGAGACCAAATCGCCAACATCCACTGGATCATCGAAAAAGCAAAGAGAGTTCCAGAAATACATATACTTCTGCTTTATTGACTATGCCAAAGCCTTTGACTGTGTGGATCACAATAAACTGTGGAAAATTCTGAAAGACATGGGAACACCAGACCATCTGACCTACCTCTTGAGAAACCTGCTGTATGCAGATCAGGAAGCAACAGTTAGAACTGGACATGGAACAACAGACTGGCTCCAAATAGGAAAAGGAGTACGTCAAGGCTGTATGTTGTCATCCTGCTTATTTAACTTAGATGCAGAGTACATCATGAGAAACACTGGGCTGGATGAAGCACAAGCTGGAATCAAGACTGCCGGGAGAAATATCAATAACCTCAGATATGCAGACGACACCACCCTTATGGCAGAAAGTGAAGAGGAACTAAAAAGCCTCTTGATGAAAGTGAAAGAGGAGAGTGAAAAAGTTGGCTTAAAGTTCAACATTCAGAAAACTAAGATCATGGCATCTGGTCCCCTCACTTCATGGCAAATAGATGTGGAAACAGTGAGAGATTTTATTTTGGGGGGCTCCAAAATGACTGCAGATGGTGATTGCAGCCGTGAAATTAAAAGATGCTTACTCCTTGGCAGGAAAGTTATGATGAACCTAGACAGCATATTAAAAAGCAGAGACATTTCTTTGCCAACAGAGGTCTGTCTAGTCAAGGCTATGGTTTTTCCAATGGTCATGTATGGATGTGAGATTTGGACTATAAAGAAAGCTAAGTGCCAAAGAATTGATGCTTTTGAACTGTGGTGTTGGAGAAGACTCTTGAGAGTCCCCTGGACTGCAAGGAGATCCAACCAGTCCATCCTAAAGGAGATCAGTCCTGGGTGTTCATTGGAAGGACTGATGTTAATACTGTGGCCACCTGATGTGAAGAACTGACTCATTGGAAAAGACCCTGATTCTGGGAAGGATTGGGGGCAGGAGGAGAAGGGGGATGACAGAGGATGAGATGGCTGGATGGCATCACCGACTTGATGGACATAAGTTTGGGTAAACTCCAGGAGCTGGTGATGGACAGGGAGGTCTAGTGTGCTGCGATTCATGGGGTCACAGAGTTGGACACGACTGAGCGACTGAACTGAACTGAAGGACACAGGATGACTATTTGCGATGTGGCATTCTGGATGGATCTTAGAACAGAAAAAAGGCAATTGTGGGAAAACTGATGACATTCAACTAAAGCTTGTCATTCCATTAATAGTATAGTACTGCTGATTTCTTAGTTTTGACAAATACACCATAGTTATTAAGATGTTTACATTAAGAGAAGCTGGGTGAAGGGTATAGGAACTCTGTACTATCTTTGCAAATTGTCTTTGTAAATATGAAGTTATTCCAAATCAAAAAGTTGAATTGTAAAAAAAAAATCACAAAAATAAATCAGCACCCCACCAGAAAGGAAAGACAAAATGAAAAAACAAAATACAGCCCCCCAAAAGCCCTCCTAAACTAAACTAAATTGAAAATAAAAATAAAGCTGAAAACACCCAGTTCATCAGTTGATGGACACTTGAATTATTTCCATACGGTCAGTTCAGTCCTCAGTCGTGTCCGACTCTTTGCGACCTCATGGGCTGCAGCACACCAGGCTTCCTTGTCCATCACCAACTCCCAGAGCTTGCTCAGATTCATGTCCATCGAGTTGGTGATGCCATTCCAACCATCTCATCCTCTGTCTTCCATATCTTGGCTATTGTAAAAGAAAAAAAATGCTGCTAATGTACATCAGGGTGCGTGTATCTTTTCCACTTAGTGGGGCTTTTTTGTGTGTGGTGGTGGGGGGATATACCCAGGAGTGGAACCTCGGGGTCATAACCTAGTTCTATGTGGAATTTTTGACAAACCTCCATGCCGTTTCCACAGTGACTGCAACCTCCCATATTACTTTAAATCCTCTCTAGATTACTTACTTATAATACCCAATACAATGTAAATGCAATGTAAATAGTTGTAATTGCCACGTAAATGCTGTGTTAATAGTTGCCAGCACGCAGCAAGTTGAAGTTTTCAGTGAGCCAAGTAACACAACACGGCATGAAAAACAATCTCATAAAACCATGTTGAGCTGAGGAAGTCCTATTTTATTTCCCTGTCTCCTCTCATGTGGCTGGTCGGGGTGTGAATTAACGCTTCTGCAAATCCTGATGGTCTGATCGTCGACATTCACCCTGATCCGATCGCTGCTTGCCCCTCCCGCAGTTACCACCCTGGGCCTGCAGCCGCAAAAGTCCCGCGGACTCTTCTCCGGCTTCATCAGGGGACGCTCCCCGCTGCCGCCCTCTCCGCCCTCTGTCGATTCCTCCATAGGCCGCCAGAGGGCGCCTGTCCCACTTACAGACGGTCAAAGTTATTTTCTGCTCCCACCTCTTTGCTGGCTCTGGGCTCATTCCCTGGTGGTGTTCAGTCACTCACTCGTGTCCGACTCTTTGCAGCCCCATGGACTGCATGCAGCACACCAGGATCCTCTGTCCATGGGATTCTCCAGTGGGAGATGGAGTGGGTTGCCATTTCCTACTCCAAAATGCTTACTAATATATATATTTAAATATATATAAAATATATATTTATGTATATAATAAATATATATTATATATTGTATATTATATATTATATTTATGTATATAATATATATTATATATTGTATATTATATATTATATAATATATATTATATTTATGTATATAATAAATATCTACATAATATATAAATATATATATAACAACTATTGAAGTATTCATTGGAAGGATTGATGCTGAAGCTGAAACTCCAATACTTTGGCCACCTGATGAGAAGAACTGACTCATTTGAAAAGGCCCTGATCCTGGGAAAGATTGAAGGTGGGAGGAGAAGGGGATGACAGAGGATGAGATGATTGGATGGCATCACTGACTCAATGGACATGAGTTTGCTTAAACTCCGGGAGCTGGCGATGGACAGGGAGGCCTGGCATGCTGCAGCCCATGGGATCACACAGAGTTGGACATGACTGAGCGACTGAACTGAACTGAACTGAACAACTATTGAGCCCGTGCTCTACAGTCCAGTAACTTCAACTACTGAAGCCCGTGTGCCCTAGAACTTGTGCTCGGAACCAAGAGAAGCCACAGCAATGAGAAGCTGGCACACGGAACTTGAGAAAAGCCCATGCGCAGCAACAAAGACTCAGCACAGACAAGATAAATAAATGAATTAAAAAATCTTTTTTAAAGAACTGCTTGTTGCTAATTAAGGATTCATCATAACACATTCAGTACAACAGTCCATGACAGAATGCTGAGTGTAGGAACTAGAGGATCGGTATTCCAGCATCCTAGTTGCATCACTAACTACAGACCTTCCCCATTTTTAATGTAACATGACGTACACGTGCCTGCTCAGTCATGTCTGACTCTTTGTGACCCCGTGGACTGTAGCCCGCCAGGCTTCTCTGTCCTTGGGGATTCTCTGGGCAAGAATGCTGGAGTGGGTTGCCATTTCCTCCTCCAGATGTGCCCATTTTTATTTTGGATTGTCTTCTGTCAAGCTGTAGGAGTCCTGCTGGGGACAGGGGGCTTGTAGGAGTCTTGGTAGATTCTGAATCTAGACCTTACCAATATATGATTTGCAAATACTTTTCTCGTTTTGTGGGTTGTCTTTTCATTCTCTTGATAGTGTCCTTTGATGCACAAAATCTTTAATTTTGATGAAGTCCGGTTTTCCTGTTTTCTTCTTCTGTTGCCTGTGCTTTTGGTGTCCTAAGAAATCATCACCAAATCAAGTCATGATGATTTAGCCCAGTATTTTCTTCTAAGAGTTTTCTCATTTTAGTTCTTACATTTAGGACTTTGATGATTTAAAGTTTGTATATGGTATGATGTAAGGTGTACAGCCTCAGACTTTTGCAAGGGGCTATCTGACTGTCCCAGCACCATTTGTTGAAGAGACTATTCTTTCTGCCATTGAAGGGCCTTGGCTCACTTGTCAAAAATCAACTGGCCAATGATGGGTAGGTTTATTTCTGGACTCTGCATCTACTCCATTGATTTCTATGTCTTTATGCCAGCACATATTGTTCTGATTACTGTGGCTTTGTGGTCGGCTTTGTGACTGAGATGTGTGACTCCTCCAACCGTGTTCATTTCCAAGATTG
This sequence comes from Antilocapra americana, assembly GCA_007570785.1. Lineage (NCBI taxonomy): Eukaryota > Metazoa > Chordata > Mammalia > Artiodactyla > Antilocapridae > Antilocapra > Antilocapra americana. The sequence continues at coordinate 3,407,095 of ML664226.1, forward strand.
TTTTGGTATGTGAGGTCCCTTGTGATTGATTCCCTATGAAGTTTAGAGTCACTGCTTCCATTCTGCAAATAAGGACTGGGCTTTAGTTTCACCTTATTTTGGTATTTTGAGAGAGATTATATTGGGTCCCTAGATGGCTTTATTGCTTTGGAGACTCTTTTTTTTTTTTTTCTCATGCCACGCGGCATGTGGGATGTTAATTCCTTGACCAGGGATGGAACCCTCATCCCTGCATTGGAAGCAAGAAGCCTTAATCACTGGACTACCAGGGAAGTCTCAGTATTGCCATCTTAATAATACTGCCTTCCAATCCGTGGATTCAGGACATCTTCCCATTACGTGGTGCAATGGTAAAGAAACTGCCTGCCAGTGCAGATGCAAGAGACACTGGTTCAATCCCTGGCCCAGGAAGATCTCCTGGAGTAGGAAATAAAAACACACTCCAGTATTCTTGCCTGGAAAATTCCATGGACAGAGGAGTCTGGTGGGCTATAGTACACTCACAATATGTTTTTAGCGTGGATTCTTTTGTCGTTGTTAACCAGAGACTTCTCACCAGAAGTGTCACCTTTAGTATTTTCTATGTATAAAATTATGTTATCTGCACATAAAGATAATCTTACAACTTTTGCATCTTAACTGTCTTTCATTCTTATTTTCTAGCTTAACTGCTCTGAATAGACCTTCGGCTACATTTTTGAGCGGAAGATGCAAAGGCAGCATCATTTCTTGCTCCTGATCTTAGAAGGAAGGCTTCCAGTCTTTCACCATTGAGTACGATGTTGGCTGACGGTCCTTTTTAAACACCCAAGCCAGTGTTTCTTCGTGTTGTTGTTGTTACTTTTATTAAAGTAGAGTTGATTTACAATGTTGTGTGAATTTCTGCTGTACAGAACAGTGATTTGGTTACACACATATATACATTCTTTTCGTTTCTTTTCCACTGTGGTTTGTTACAGGATCATGAGTATAGTCCCCTGTGCTATACCATAAGACCTTGTTGTTTATCCATCATATGTATAATAGTTCACTCCAACTCTCAGTCCTTCCCTTACCATCCAAAACAAGTGCTTCCTACACATCTCCGAAAAGGAGCCTTCTCAAACAGTGTCCTTCCAGGGGATTGTAAATTTTTATAATGCAACAAAATTGTTTTTAACCAATTACATTGGAAACTGCTGAAATTTTTATTGGACTTTGCTCTTCCTTCCCGCTTTGAGACTTTATCCCACCATTGACCGCCAGATGGCGGCAGAGGCACTGCCTGGGGCGCCTGAGCCCGGATTGCTCAGTGATGGTTATTTTAGCTGAGATTTACTTCCAATACAATTTTTCTTTTCCTCAGTTTAATCTTATCCTTCATTATTTTGTCTTGTTTATTTATTTATATCATGATTTTTTATATATTACTGGATATTCCTACATAGAACATAAGTGATTTTTATAAATTTCTCTGATCTTTTCATCACTTAGAACCTGTGTTTAGCGTTCAGTTAGACTAAATCTGATTTTTTGAACTTATTATTATTGTTTGTTTTTTAGAAACCAATGAAAATATCTGTATACAAAAGCATTATTGTTGAGCATGATTAGTGAAACAGGTATTTACAGCTGCAGACAATTGAACTCACAAAATGGGTTGCTGTGTTTTGGCCACATCATGCAACACGTAGGATCTTAGCTCCCCAACCATGATGGAATCTGCACCCATGCAGTGGGAGCTTGGAGTCTTAACCGCTGGACCACCAGGGAAGTTCAAAATGGTTTTAGTATATATTAATCCAAGGAGTGTTGGTGAACTTTTCAGAATTCTGAATAAACTAAATGAAAAGTCCCATTTGGCTCTTTCCACTTAGTGTATATTTGTTTTTTTCTAATGAAGAACATCCTTTAAGCATGAAGATGACATAATATTTTGAAAAAGCACACACACACAATTTTTTAAGCCATTAAGATCTACAGTCCCCTAAACACTGTTTATGTGGTTGGTCTGATTCTGTGACCCCCTGGGCTGTGGTAGCCAGGTTTCCCTGACCCTCACTGTCTCCCAGAATTTGCCCAAGTTCTTGTCCTTTGCATCAGTGATGCCATCCAACCATCTTATCCTCTGTGACCCTCTTCTCCTGCCCTCAATCTTTCCCAGCATCAGGGTCTTTTCCAAAGAGGAGGAGCCTGGTGGACTACAGAGCCAGGCACAACTAAGTGACTAAACAACGACATGGCCTTAACAAGTAGGTACTAGGATCTTCATTTCTGAAATGAGAAAACTGAGGCTCGGAGAGGCGCACTCACTTCCCCAACATCACACAGCTTTGTGTTGTAGCTGTTTAGTTCCTAAGTCATATCTGACAACTTTTTGTGATCCCATGGACTGTAGCCCACCAGGCTCTTCCAACCGTGAAATTCTCCAGGCAATAATATTGGAGGTTGGTTGCCATTTCCTTCTCCAGGGCATCTTCCCGACGCAGGAATCAAACCCAAGTCTCAAGTTTGGCAGGCAGATTCTTCATCACTGAGCCACCCAGGAAGCCCATCACACAGCTATTAGAGAATTTTTTTAAAAGTCCATCTTTAATTAGGCAAAGTATGAAGGATATGAAGTATGAAGGGGATCTGAAATGTGAATGTGTGTACTCTAATAATTCTCTTTTGCACCCTGAGTGTCTTACTCACTGTGAAAAGTGATCAAATGAAGCAATAACGCCAAGTAAGCCTACTGGAATCTTCCTACAGAATGTCTGTCTCAGACAGAAGAGGCTTGGGTCCTTTGAAAATGTCTACGGATGCAAAACAAGAAACAAAGTTCTTTTCTGTGATGAACTGCAACTAGATCAGATTTGTTGTTTATTTTGTTATTTAACCAATGGTCACATCAGCTTACTGAGAGTCAGGCATTGTCCATGGACAGCATGTCTCAAACTTTTTGGACTTGAGGCCACGTTACACTCTTAAAAATCACTGAGAACCGTTAGGAGATTTAGTTCATATGGGTTACATCTGTTAATATAGAATTAGACATTATGACAAAAAGTGAACAAAATATTCATTCATTTAAAGATAACAGTCCTTAGCCTATGTCATGTCAAACGTATGTCTCTGTATCAGACGCTACTGCCTCAAGGGACTTTCAAAAAGTGAGTTGAGCTTCCCAGGTGGCACTAGTGGTAAAAGAAAGTGCAAATGAAGGTCTCTCAGTCCTGTCCAGCTCTTTGCGATCCCATGGACTACACAGTCCCTGGAATTCTGTAGGCCAGAATACTGGAGTGGGTAGCCTATCCCTTCACCAGGGGATCTTCCCAACCCAGGAATCGAACTGCATTGCAGGCAGTTTTCTTTACCAACTAAGCTATCAGGGAAGCAAAGGTATCAGTGGTAAAGGACCCGCCTGCCAATGCAGGAGACGCAAGAGGCGCGGGTTTGATCCCTGAGTTGGGAAGATCCCCTGGAGAAGGCAATGGCAATCAGTCAAACACATGTGCGTGCACACACACACACACACACACACACACACACACACACACACACAGAGTTGTGGTACAGTGGTTAAGATTCTGCCCTTCCACTGCAAGAGGCACAGGTTTGTTCCTTGGTCAGAAGACTAAGATCTTGCACGCCACCCAGTGTGTCAAAAAAAAAAAAAAAATTGAGTGGGCTTCTGCCGTATCTCCTAATAATGGCTAAAGAAAACTAACAAAACGCGCATGCGTGCTGTCACTCAGTTGTGTCCGACTCACTGGGGCCCCATGGACTCTGTCCAACCAGGCTCCTCTCTCCATGGAATCCTCCAGGCAAAAATATTGGGGTGGCCGTGCCCCTCCAGGGGATCTTCCTGACCCAGGGATTGAACCCAGGTCTCCTATGTCTTCTGTATTGGCAGGTGGGTTCTTTACTACTAGCACCACCTGGGAAGCCCCGTAAATATCGCCTGGCACCTCGATAAACAAAGGATGCGGCAGCCACCAAGTCGTCACATCACAGTCCCCTGACAGTGAGCCCTGAGGGACTCAGGGTCGGAACAGAATGCCCGCCATCAAACGGTCAGCTGCTGCAGCCGCCCTTCTCCCCAGCGACGCGCCCAGAGACCGAAGACGGGAAAGAACGAGATACTGACCCTAGACAGCTAAGCAGCATAGCAAAGAAATGATTTCAAGGAGCAGACTCTTGCACCTTCCCATACACAGAAAAGGGCTAAATTCCTTAACTTGAGGTATTTGTGTTTCTTTAATCGACAGTCATCTCTGGTTTTGGCTTCCCAGGTGGGTCGGCTCAGTAGGAAAGAATCTGCCTGCCAAAGCCGGAGAGGCGGGAGACTCGAGTTCAATCCCTGGGTCAGGAAGATGCCCTGGAGAAGGAAATGGCCACCCACTCCGGTATTCTTGCCTGGGAAATCCCATGGACAGAGAAGCCTGGCGGGATACAGTCCATGGGGTCACAAAGAGTTGGACATGACTGAGCGCACACACAATCTGTTTTTTTAAAATTTATTTGTATTTATTTATTTGACTGCTGGGTCTTGGCTGTGGCACACAGGATTTTCAATCTTCATGAGGCATGCAGGATCTAGTTCCCTGATCAGGGATGGAACCTGGGGCCCCTGCATTGAGAGCGCAGAGTCTTAGCCCCTGGACCACCATAATTAACAGTAATCTCTTGATGTTTTGACTACCTAGTTTTCATTGCAAAAACTCCTATATATCCTGGCTCCCCCACTCTTTGCTTCTTTGGAGCATCTCTCATTATCTGAGATGCCGTGTCATTGGCTTATGTCCTCAGTTTTGTCCACCAAATAAAACATAATTCTGAGTTTTGGGTTTTTTTTTTTTTTAAGGTGACAGCTACTTACCCTTTCCTGATCATTCCCTTAGGATTCAAATCTAAGATAAAAATCTGACCTAGGTCTTCATTTGGGACCTGGCTACTAGAATCGGGAATTCTTCCTGATGTGATCAGCTCTGGCCAACAGAAGATCCAGAGAAGCAAAGAAGGTTTTGACTGTAAGTCTGTCTCTCTCACACACACATAATACAATTGCAAATAACAAAAGATGAACCATCTGACAAAAGTGACTTAAATGGCTTTTTGTTCTTCTTCTTTTTTTTTTTTTTTAACAAAACAATACAGAAATCAGAGGCTTCCCAACTGGAGGAGCCAGGATCTTTCTTTGTGCTCTGTTATATTCAGAGCAGGCCTGGCATTCTTGGCCATGAAATGGCTACAGCAGCTCCAAGCATCACACTTGTAATTAAGCCAAAACATAGAGGAAAGAAAAGCAGACATAGCCCTTCTGGAGTGTTTAATTTAGGAAGGACAGCTTTCCCAGAGGCCTCCAGGCAAATTTCCCCTTGTATCCCTTTGGCCTATGGCCTTCCCTTGAACAACCATTGAAAAAGAGAATGAGGGGGGTGTGGCAATGGTTAGCTGCTGTCCCAACAGATCAGAATCCTGGTACCATAGCTGATGGCTGCTGGACAGGCCACAGACAGAATCTACCCAATAGTTCCACAGGGTCTCCCCCAGGATCAGAGCTCAGGTGGCATACCCCAGGTTACACACTGATCAGGTAACAGAGGAAGGTTAGAATCCAGAATCCAGATCGGCAGCCAGTTATGCCTGGCTCTGCAGGGCAGCTCTGAATATAGAAAGACCATTTCCAGGTCAAACTGGAGGCCAGGACAAGGGTAAAGGGAGGAGACAAGATCTGAGCTGAAGCCAAAAAGACAGAGTCTAGGGAAAGAGGACAGGGCTAGGGACTCAGGGGCTTTGGAGGGAGGGGTACAGTGCAGAGGGGTCTGGCAGAGTGACTGGAGTGTACAGTGGGGCTGTTCTGCAAGATGGGGAGGTGGGGGAATCATGGCTTAGTGAGGGAAGATGCTAAGCTCAATTTATGACAAGTGGAAAAATCTCCCTATCTGAGAAACCACCAGGACTTTGAGGGTTTGGATTGCTGAACCCTTGAAAATGAAATGCGTTGAACATGGGGGGTTCCTGGTTAAGACGCTAGAGCCTCTGAATTGCTTCATTGAAGATGAAACTTAATGTCTTGTTCTTTGGCATTTTATTTCAAAATCGCAGCTAGGGAAAAAAAAAAAAATCAACTGCAGCACCGGGAGATCCGGCCTGAAAACGGAGATGCAGATTTGGGGTCAAGGTGTATCCCTGACCCACAACACGGAGCAGTGGGGAGTATGGGTCCCCAAGGCCTGAGTGACGGGGCTAGGGGCCAAGACGCCTGGGTCAGGCCCTTATGGCTTTGGGAGTGTAACGTGGGGGTACCAGAGACCCAGGCGTCCTGGCTCCCCCATCTTTTCCTTCATATTGCACTTCAGGTGAGTCATTGGTACGGAGGTGAAGGTCCAACAGGGGCTGGATGCTACAGGTTGGTGGTCCATGGAGTGGTCCAGGGTAGTCCAGAGCATTACACCGGGAGCATCCATTCATGGGCTTTTGATCCATACTATGGGATAACACAGGTGGAGGTGAGAGGAAGCGACACTACAACTCCCAGCAGGCCCTGGGGCACCCTAGCCTGAATGCCGGCAAAGTTATGCCCCAGGGCCTCGTGGGAAATGTAGTCCACTTTCCGGAAGCCCACCTAACGTGGCAAAGATGGCGCAGAGGCCCAAAGGAGTTGTAGTTCTGCAAAGAGTTCTTGTAAGGCCCTGAAGGCTCGGGAGGAAAGTTCTTCAGCTGAGAAAACCTGGATGGGCAGTAGGTGTAATTCTCGGTCCAGATACTCAGGAATTTACAGAAGCCCCAGGAAAGGCAAGATAGCTCGGTTCAGACGAATGAAATTACCTCCAGAGGCTTATGATAGGATACGTTCTTGGGCCACAGAGTTGGGGCAGAGTCCAGAGGCTGGTAGGAGCAAGATTTCTCAAGCCAGTGGAATAGCCCTGGGCTCCTGGGGATCCTTGGGACTCGGAACTAAGTGGCCAGAAGGTTGGCTTCAGTTCCCGGAGGCTCATGGGAAGGGAATGTCTCAAGCCAGGGCTCCCGAGGCTCACAGAGAAGCACCGTTTAGTCCCAAGAAGTGTTCTAGGCCACAGGGCCTCAAAGAACGCAAACTCAATCGGAGGCCCAGAGGCCGATGGAAGGACTCATTTTCAGCTGGTGGGACTATGGTGAGGGGGGGAGCCTCAGTTCAGAGGCTCATGGGAACTTCTCTTGGGCAACCGAGCATCCAGCCCAGCTCCCAGAGGGTGCACCTCACCTGGATCGCCTTCAGTTCCTTGTGGAAACGGAGGATAAGCTCGGGCCCGTTTTCCATGGTGGGAATGTAGAAATGCTGGGGAAGAAAGGGTGGTAAGGATGGGCCCCCACCCCCTTCTTCTCCCTCAGTCCAAGCTGGCGCTTCCTCACCTTGCCTTGGTACAGGATTTGGTGCACGGGGCAGACTTGACAAGCAGTGCCTGAACCAAAGACTTCTCGAACCCGGCCTTCCTCCAGCGCCTGCAGGAACTCCTTCATGGTGATCTTACGCTCTACCACTCGGAACTCACCCTGCGGGGTGAGACACAAATAACCTCTGAGCCCGGTGGGCTGCCCTGCTGCTCCCTCCATGTGGATGGTGAAAAAGACAGAGACAGCCATTGTGCCCAGTCCCTTCCACCACCCCCAATACTCCAGCCCTGAAACACAGCAGTACCCCCATCCCTCTGGCCGCCCGAAGACAGCATGGCCTCACCCAGGTCCGGGCCAGATCCAGCAGACTCTGCCGGACTACTCCAGGGAGGATGATGCCATCCAGTGGGGGGGTCACCAGTTCCAGCACTGGGTCAGGCGGAAGAGAAGGGGGAAGGGCGTGTTACCTCATACCATCCCGTCCTCTTAGGAGCCACCCCACTCACAGCCAAGCCCCAAGACCTGCAGCCCCTAAGAATTTCTGCTCCCACCCGCTTCCGCCCGGCCTGGGGTTGGTCATGGGTGGGCTCACCCCCGTCCTCATAGGTCCAGAAGACGAAGATGTTCATGGTGCCCACCTCGGTGAGCTCGTGGCCAGGCCCGTACAGCCAGAGGACCTGCTCGCAGCCCTTCTTTTGTGCCTCCTGCTGCACTAACACAGTGGGCCCGTAATTCCTAGCGGACAGCAACATGGCGGACCAGGTCAAGGCACCCCCAGCCTCCCCCGACGTGGCCCGACGCGAGTCTCCCCAGACCAGTGCTCATCCTGCTCCCGCCCCACTCACAAACGGCTGTGAGGTCCTTCAAAGCCACCTGTGATGTCACCTCCTCCGAGAGGCTTACTGATGCTCCAGGCTGGGCTTCAAGCCCCCTCCAGGCTCTCGTGATCAACAGGCCTCTGTGATGCTTTCCTGTTGTGCCCTGACTTCACACTCACTGTCTCTCACCCAGAACTCCCCTTGCACCTCGTCTGCTCACAAGCCTCTGGGACAAGATCCCAGCCCTTCAGTCCAGTGTTCAGGGCTGGGCCTGGTCTGGGACTACCTGTTAAGCCTTTTGCAAAAGCCAGACTTATTTTCCTTCTCTGACAACTTCGGTGAATCTGCCCCTCTTCCCTGCCTCCACTGGTGTGTTCCCAGGGTTTGAAATTGACCCCCTCCAGTGTTCTTGCCTAGAGAATTCCATGGACGGAGGAGCCTGGTGAGCCACAGTCCATGGGGTCGTGAAGAGTCAGACACGACTGAGTGACTCACATACACACCATTTTTATATCCAGAAAACCATCTCCTCCCTACCCTTCGGACCTCCTCTGTGAAGACTTTCCCATGTTCCGGTCATCTCCATCAGAGCATGTGCTGCCCTGGATACTGGGGTTCCCACCAGCCTGGGGGCCCCTGGAGGGCAGGGCCCAGATCAGGCTCATCTGTGTCCCCAGCTTCACCCAACACAGGGGTTCAGTTCAGTTCAGTCACTCAGTCGTGTCCGACTCTTTGCGACCCCATGGATTGCAGCACATCAGGCCTCCCTGTCCATCACCAACTCCCAGAATTTACTCAAGCTCATAACCATTGAGTCAGTGATGCCATCCAGCCATCTCATCCTCTGTCGTCCCCTTCTCCTCCTGCCCTCAATCTTTCCCAGCATGAGGATCTTTTCCAATGAGTCAGTTCTTCGCATCAGGTGGCCAAAGTATTGGGGCTTCAGCTTCAAAATCAGTCCTTCCAATGAACACCCAGGACTGATCTCCTTTAGGATGGACTGGTTGGATCTCCTTGCAGTCCAAGGGACTCTCAAGTCTTCTCCCACACCACAGTCAAGAGCATCAATTCTTCGGCGCTCAGCTTTCTTTAGAGTCCAACTCTCACATCCACACATGACCACGGAAAAACCATAGCCTTGACTAGACGGACGTTTGTTGGCAAGGTAATGTTTCTGCTTTTTAATATGCTATCTAGGCTGGTCAAAACTTTCCTGCCAAGGAGTAAGCATCTTTTAATTTCATGGCTGCAATCACCATCTGCAGTGATTTTGGAGCCCAAGAAAATAAAGTCTAACACTGTTTCCCAATCTATTTGCCATGAAGTGATGGGACCGGATGCCATGATCTTAGTTTTCTGAATGTTGAACTTTAAGCCAACTTTTTCACTCTTTCACTTTCATCAAGAGGCTCTTCAGTTCTTCACTTTCTGCCCTAATGGTGGTGTCATCTGCATATCTGAAGTTACTGATATTTCTCCTGGCAGTCTTGATTCCAGCTTGTGCTTCATCCAGCCCAGCATTTCCCATGATGTACTCTGCATGTAAGTTAAATAAACAGGGTGACAATATACATCCTTGACGTACTCCTTTTCCTATTTGGAACCAGTCTGTTGTTCCATGTCCAGTTCTAACTGTTGCTTCCTGACCTGCATACAGATTTCTCAAGAGGCAGGTCAGGTGGTCTGGTATTTTCATCTCTTTTAGAATTTTCCACAGTTTATTGTGATCCACACAGTCAAAGGCTTTGGCATAGTTAATAAAGCAGAAATAGATGTTTTTCTGGAACTCTCTTGCTTTTTTGATGATCCAGCAGATGTTGGCAATTTGATCTCTGGTTCCTCTGCCTTTTCTAAAACCAGCTTGAACATCAAGAAGTTCACGTTGGCCCTCAGGAAACCTCATGAGATATGTTTTGAAAGGACCTGAATGAACTCCCAGCTAGGGCCACGCTGTCCCAACACACCCTAAGCCTGCCCTCTGCCTTATCCCCATCGTAACCCTCCTTTCCCTGCTGAGCCAAGGCCTGTGGCAAGACAGATAAATCCATAGGAAGTCCATAGGCAGGGTGGTGGATGCCAGAGCCCCTGGGCATTATGGGAGCTGATGGAGGTTGGGTTCTCAGGGGAGGCTACCTGGAGGAGAAACCAGTGAGCTAAGTGTGAATTCATTTCTAGAGACTTCCCTGGGGGCTGATCTGAGTCTTGCCACTGGACATTCAAAGACACACCCTATGTCTCTGACGCCCAGGCACCAGACCTGAGGGGTGGGCAAGGGACTACTTACCCTCCGAGCTTGCAGTCTCCGACCCCTCCCACCCAGGCCCGGATGAATGAGGGATCTGCCAGGAGGGAGATAGGTTTCAAGGCATCTCCAGAGAAGTAGGCGCCCACCGGGCTGAGAATGACGAACAGGAGAGCTCGAGTGGGGTGGCCGACACCTAGCGAGGGCTGCGAGGGGGAAGGGGGCGTCAGGGACCCAGGAATGCAGACCCCCAGCCCCTTCCCTGACCCATGCCTGTGTCCCCCGCCCTTCTCCTTCAGGAAGGCAACCCGCCCCCCAAGTGTGGCTCCCCAGCCCCCGGAGCCAGCCCACCTCGTTCCCGATCAACACAGGCCGCACGTAGAGGCTAGTGCCTGCACCGCCAGGGACCCAGTCCTGGTCCACTTCCACCAGCCGGCGGATGCACTCCAGCAACTCAATTTTGTCGAAACTCTGTGGGGGATGAAGATGAGTCACGGGACCCTGGAGCCCCCGGCCCCGCCCACCCCCCCCCCCCCCCCCGCCCCACCGGGGCCCCTCACCGGCAGGCAGAGGCGGAGGGCGGAGCGCAGCATCCGCTCCATGTTGAGCCAAGGTCGGAAGAGGCGCACGCGCTGGTCCCCGCCTTTGAACGCCTTCATGCCTTCAAAGAGCTGCAGGGACAGGCAGAGTGGGAGGCCAGGGTTCAGGGACAGCTCACCCAGCCAGGGAGAGACAGGCTGATACACAGGGATACAGACACAGAACAATACAGAGAGCAGGGAAGAGATTAACCCGCTGAGCACAGAAAGGAGGAGGAGAGAGAAAAGGTCCAGACAGACCAGGAGAGGAGACAGCAAAGGGCAGAAGCCAGAGAAAGAACAGGGACCCAGAGCAAGGAGCACGCTTTGCTTAAACTCTTTCCATGTTAGTGGGACCATTTCTCAGGAATGAGGATGACGTGGAAGTTACCTATTTATTTATTTGGCCACACCAAATGCTTTGTAGGCTCTTAATTCCCTGACTAGGGATTGAACCCAGGTCAATCCACAGTGAGAGCTTAAAGTCTTAACCACTGGACCACCAGGGAATCCCCAGAAGTAATCTTTTTAAACAGACTTTTTGTGTTTTAGAGAAATACATTAAGAGCCATGGATGTAATCATACAATGTCCATCCAGATGGCCAATAGGGAAAAGATGCTCAATATCGCTAATTATTAGAAAAATGCAAATCGAAACTACGGAGAGGTACCACTTGACAGGTCAATATGGCTATCATTCAAATGTCTACAAATAACCAGTGCTGGAGAGGGTGTGGAGAAAGGGGCCCTCCTACACTGTTGGTGAGAATATAAATTAGTGCAATCATTATGGAATACAGTATGGAGGTTCCTAAAAGGAAACCAAAACTAAAAATAGAGTTGCTGTATGATTCACAATCCCACTTGTGGGCATATATCAGACCGAACTAATTCAAAAAGATGCCTGCACCCCTGTGTTCACAGCAGTGCTATTTATGATAACCAAGATATGGAAGCAATTTAAAATGTTCATCAACAAGTAAATAAATAAAGATATCACTAAAGAACCACCCAACTACTCCCACTAAGCCCAGGGCAGTTCTTGGCGAACAGTAGGTTTCTGTTGACTGAATGAATAAAGGGATGAATGAAGAATGCAAAATAAAAATAATTGGAGTATTTTAGAAAAAAAATGTAAAAATAAGGGCAAGAGGTAAGAGTGGGAAGCTGCCATATCAGATATGAAAACAGATTATAAATCTGTAACACTTAAAGTGACATTGACAAATAAACTGACAGATTGAACAATGCAAGAGACTCGAAACTGGATTATTATATATCTGAATCACTTTGCTGTACACCTGAAACCACCACAATATTGTAACCCAACTGTATTTCAATAAAAATTGTAAAAACATGATCAATTCAGTTAAATGGTGCTGAACAACCAAATATCCATTTCTGGCAGAAAAAAAAAAATTAAGTTGAATCCCTACCTCATACCTCACATCAGGAAAATTTTCAGGTTTAAATGAAATTTCTTCTATGAGCAATAGAACAAAACACAAGAGTATCATTTTATATTTTGAATTGGGGCTGGTGTTCTAAATATGACAAATCACAGAAACCAAAAAGAAAAGATTGTATTAAAATAAAAATAAACAAACTGGGTAGAAATTTTCAACTCACATCAGAAATGACTTATCTTTAATACACAAAGTACTCCTACAAAAAAATACAGAAATCCACTCTGATAGAAAAATCAGCCAAGAAAATGGACAGTTCATGGGAAGGAACTAAAAATGGCTCTTACGTTGTGAAAAGATGTTCAACTCCATTCATAACTGGGGGGAAATGCAAATTAAAACTACTTTGAAGTACCTTTAAAAACACTTAGGAGGTTACAAGACATCTAAAAGTTTGACAAGGGTCATCCTGGGTATGGGGAAAACAGGCCTGGCTTGTAAGTGTGGAAATTGACACAACTTCTGTTACAACATCTGTCACGGAAGATATTAATGACTCAACATCTGTCAACAATTACAAGCACATATACCCTTTGAACCAACAGTTCCAGAAATTGAAAGGAGAGATATATTTGCTCTTAGAGGAAGTGAAGTGTTTGCTAGTTTACTGCAGTGCTGTTTATAATAGCACAAGGCTAGAAGCAACCTAAGCGTCCAACAACAGGTGGTCGCCTAAATGAGGCATTTTTAGGATGGAATACTACACAGCAGCAGAAAAGGAGAACAAAGCTGCTCAAGGCCTCTCAAGAATCTCTAGGCTACATTAAAAGAAGGAAAAATGAAAGTGTTCATCACTCAGTCGTGTCCAACTCTGTGACCCCATGGACTGTATCCCACCAGCCTCCTCTGTCCATGGGATTCTCCAAGCAAGAATACTGGGGTGGGTTGCCATTTCCTCCTCTAGGGGATTGTCCCAACCCAGGGATCGAACCCTCATCTCTTGCGCCTCCTGCATTGGCAGGCGGATTCTTTACCACTGTGCCACCTGGGAACCCTGAGTAAGCGATATCATGAAAGACACATTTTGTGGATGCTCAACCCCTTCATCTGCACTCACTCTACTAAAGAACAAAGTACTGGGTCCCCAAAAGGACTTTTGTCCTCCAAAGGTACTGCTGGAGGCCATCCTGTCATGCTGGGCTGAAAGGAGAGCCAAATAAATGGTGATCTCCAAAAGCCACCTTCCTGGAGGGGGACTCTGTAGACACATCCTGACCATCTGTGCTTTGTATCTGTTCCCCACGCTGGGTCTCCTCTGCACAAAACTGATCCATTCGAATCAAATGTCCAGAGTAGGCGGGAAGAAAAACCATCAAAATTCTGAAAAGAAAAGAAAAAAAAAACAAAAAAAAAGTCAGGGGCAAACATGCCTAATGTTGGAGAACAACTCCGTAAGGGACAAAAAGTACTCAAACTGCCAAGCAGCTACTAGAACTGCAGTGTGTCCCTCCAAAATTTTGCAACAAGTAAAGCTTCTTTGGAGAAGACTTTGCTTTCAGCCAGAGCTTGAAGCTGGAAACTGGGTCACACGCTTCCTGGGTCTCTCTCCTCGTGGGCCCTCACCAAGTGCCACAAAGCCAATCCTCCTCCTCTTATGTCCCCACACTGGCATGGTCCCGTGGTCTGCACGGTCACCTGACTAAACCCCCGGGGCATGGTCCTCAGCCCTGCCTGCCCTTCTCTAGCCCAGCCAGTCAATCCCTGGTATCCCTGAATCTCTCTGCCCCATCCCCTCCTTGCGATCCCCTTGGCTCTGACCTCAGCTCATCCTTCACATGGCCTGAGAAAGGCCTTACTCTACCTGCTCCGTGCCCGCTCAGAGCCCTCAGGGGCTCCCAGTGCCCTTGACAAGGTCCCAGCTGCTCTGGGGGTTCTGATGGCATCCCTGTAGCCTCCAACCCCATACTTCCCTCCCAAATATACCAGGTCTTCTTTGGACTGTGTCTTTATACTGATGTCGCCTCTTCCTCTAAGCCTCGGCTCCTCTCTTTGCCAGGAAAGACCCCACTTTCGGTTGAATCAGAGGTAGGGTGGGCGTTCCCCTTCTGGCCTCCCACAATACCTCTGCTGCCTCCATCAGAGTCAGATCCCCCTGGGTGGCCACCAAAGCTTGGGGGTTTTCAAGTAAAGGAACTGGGTCGGTTCATCTTGGGGGACCCGGCATCACCCAACATGGGACCTGGAACACGACAAGCCTCAGAAAAATGGATGAGGAGTACGTGGAAATGAGAAACACACAAAAAGCAAACCCAGGGAGGTAGACCCAGCAGGATGGAAGAGATGCAGGGAGAGACGGGAGGGAGGGCAGTCGCCCTGCCTGCAGGGAGTAGTGCAGAGCGGAGCAGGCCGGGTGCAGCGTGAGGTTCTGGAAGGGCTGGATTCGGGGCTGGCCCCAGCCCTTCTCCTGTTTCCATTCCACCATCAGCATGTGGTCGGTGAATGTCTTCCCGAACAGCAGGGGCTGGCTGGGGTCAGGCTTCTTATGAGGCTCTTGTGTCATTTCCAGCTGCAGGTCAGCAGCCTGAGAAAAGACAGGCATCCTGGAGTCTGAACACAGCTTCCAATCTGAAAAACTACAACTCCCAGGAACCCCTGGGGCTGAGAACCAGAGAGAAGAGGGATCTGTAGACCCAGAGGCTTCTGGGACATGCAGTTTTATCTCTTTCCCACGGCCTGATGGCAAGCAATTAGGCTAACCCATTGCCACCGACCTTCACCTTGGGACCCTGGATCTTTTGGAGATGCCCAAAGCTAGCTCCCAGCCCTTGCCTCCCTCAGACCCACTGGTCCAGGCCCCCAGCCCCTCTTCCTTGAGATCCAAACCCTAATCCCCACTGTCACCTTGAAGCTGGATGAGGCATATCTTCTGGGACCACAAAGAAACCAAGGAACAGGGAGAAACCTGGGGGTCCAAATCTGGGGGGGGGGGACAGAAGTAAGAAAGGTGATGAGACCAGGAGACAGAGAGAGCAGGGGGTCCTGGCACCCATCTTTTCCACAACCTGCACTTAGGATGTTCCTCGGGCATGCTCTGTCCCAGGCCTAGTGCTTCCAGGCAGAGCACGCGGCCCTGGCCAGGTCCCTTCCCCTGTCCTGATCAGCATGGAACAGGAGAGCCTGAAGGAGGCCAAGTCCGCTCCCTGCCCCCACAAGGGCCTCTCAATAAAGAGCTGAATCGGCTCCCATCCCTTCCTTCAAGCTGGGGCAAAGTCAAATACAGGCGCCTCCTACCCCAGGGAACTTTGGCCCCAGCCCTGCCTGGGCCCAGACCAGACAGGACAAGAGAAGGTGTGCAGGTGAGTGAAGGCCTCCCCGGGGAATGCAAGTCCTGAAAAGAGCTAGAAAAGTGGGAGGCCCATGGTCACGCTCCCCCAGGACCCAGGACCCAGGGCCCCAGCCCTTCCTATTACAGACCCTGGATTCCAGGCCCCCACCTCAGGATCCAGACCTCCAGCCCCCTCCGCCCTCAGACCCAGAATTCCAAGTCTTTCTCTTTGGGGGCATTAGATCAACTGGGCTCAGCTTACTTGAGGCCCCCGTCCCATACCTTGGACACCAGCATTTCCAATTCCCTATGGTTCCCAGGGCTGTAGGGAACTGGGGGGCAGCCACATACACTCGGGGACTACCCCAGTCATCAAGAGACACTGCTCGGATGAACTCTTCCCCTGTGATCCGGCCCGAGGCCAGCGGGGAAGAGCAGGATGGCCTCTCCCCCACAGTCTCTGACCTCGCGATACCTCTTTCCTTAGCCCGCTGGGAAGGCAGCTGTGATGAGGTTTGGCGGAGACAGAACAGCCTAGCCTGCTCCTGCCCTGTGAGCTGAGGGAACTGAGAACAGATGTGAATGGCCGAAGTCACTGGTCAGTAGGTGAGTCATGGGGAGATGGGGGCTGTGGGTTTGGAATGTCCAAAAATCTAGGCCATGAAGTCTGAGGAGTGGTGCTGGATGTTATGAGGGCCAGATGGCTTCTGGGATGATCGGGGTGTGGGTCCTGGGCATGGCCTCTAGGTGGAGCTTTGTGGCCTGCCCAAGCCAGAGGTGGGTTACTGGCCAGAATGGGGAGGAGACACCCATGGTATGGGACAACATGGACCGGCAGGGCAGAGGAAGGCAGCAGGTGGACAGGAAAGCAGCCCTCAGAGGAAGGCAGAAAGGAAAAAAATAGAGAAGAGGAAGAATGAGAAAAAATAAGAGAGAAAGAAGTAAAAGACATGGCCATTAAGGAACAGGAATCCAAGGCCAAGAGAGGTCAAATTAGATATGATCATAGAGGGGCTCAGCTGACAAAGAATCTGCCTGTCAATACAGGAGACCTGGGTTCAATCCCTGAATCGAGAAGATCCCCCAGAGAGGGAATGGCAACCCACTCCAGTATTCTTGCCTGGAGAATCGCATGGACAGAGGAGCCTGGCGGACTACAGTCCAGGGGATTAAAAAGAGTCAGACACGACTGAGCAACTAACACTTTCATTTTCATACGGAGAGAGGGAAAAAATCCCCTGGAGGAGGAAAGGGCAACCCACTCCAGTATTCTTGCCTGGGACACCCCATGGACAAAGAAGCCTGGCAGGCTACAGTCCATGGGATTGCAAGAGTTGGACACAACTTAGTGACTAAATCACCACCACCACCATATAGAGAGAGACTGAAACAAGACATGAGGGAGGAAAATTCAGGCATGGTAAAGCCTAGAAATCAAGAAAGAAAAAAATACTGAAGGCAAGATAAATTGAAGCCATAGAGAGAACAGGAAGAAGGAGAGAAATAGATCAAGACCCAACTTCGGGGCTCAGAACAAAGTGAAAGGGAGACCTAGGGAAACGAGGAGAGACTGACAGAGACAGAGCGATGACAATACCTGGAGAGAAACTGCCTCAGTGATGCTTGGAGACAGAGATATCCCGGAGAGACAGAGAGGAGGAGCAGGAAAACACACCCACAAAGCAGAGAAAAGGGGCCAGGCACTGTCTCCAGGAGATTATAAATCTGTACTGGCCATAGAGACACTGTCACACTGGGAGAAGCTGCCTTCACCCTCTCAGGATATTTTTCTAGGGGCAGGGGTCTCACCTCCCCTCAGGGAAGCTGCTCCACCACCTGATACCCCAAACCATTGGGGGATTGGACCCCAAGATCTCAGATGATCGCTGGGCTTTAGGGACACAGAGCTGTAAAAAGGACTGGGGATGAATTAGGAAATGAGAAATGGTTGGAGTTGGGGTGGTGTATGCACAGGGCAAGGCTCTAAAATATGATGGAATCTCCACTGACCCCAGCACTCACAGCCCAAGGCTGTCCTACCACCACGGCCCAGGAGTGTCATCGTAAAGCCAAGACTGTCCCAGACACAGCCCAGGCTGGTCTCAGTCTCAACTCAGAAAGGAAACATCTGTCCTGCTATCCATCAAGCTAAGAGTCCCATATAAAGTCAAGTACAAAGTTAACAGGAACCATTTTTCCCAACGTTAAGCTGCAGCTGTCAAGGGTTATAAAGACTCCCTTCTTCGAGTTATTATTGTTTCCTTCCTCACTGAGAAACCCTGTTCTCTCAAATCACAGGCTCTCTAAAGCTCTGCCTGTTGACGTGTATCAGTAAGAACGGAGGCTCTCAGCAGGAGAATCTGTCGCTGACAATGAGGTATTAACTCTATTTCAACCCTGGCGCAGAGTTTCAGATAAGGGGTTTCCGGGACACAACATTCTACCTCTATCTTTAGTGCCAAGAAAATAGGGCCTTGGGTCCTAGTCCCAGTCCAGACCTGAAACTGAACTCTGCCGTCATCCTGCTCCTATACCTAGAGGGTCTGGGAATCTTATCCTGGCGCCCCCAAAGGCTCTCTTCCCTCCTAATCCATCCCTTTACCCCAGTCCCATGCTTCTCCTCTTCCACATATCCATACCTATAAGTCCCATCTGGGTCCCCCTTCCCATCGATTACTTCTCTCCCTTCATCCCCATTAACGCCTCGTGCTCCTTTCTAAGGGGCCCCCTCCTCCTTGGCTCCCTGCAGCGGAACTTGAGTGCGGGAGGACCGGCGCCCCACCGGATGGGCCACCGGCGAGTGGTCCAACCGGAAGTGCGCCTCCCCTAAGAGCTCCCCAGACCCCGGTACTGGGCCGCGAACCCACCTGCCTCAATCCCGCTGCTGCCATGGTCTGGGCGGCTGGTATCTGTGCCCGCCCAGGGCGCGGCCCGGGATAAAGACGTTCCGGCCCCGCCCCCCTCACGCCTCCTCCTGTGGGATGGTTTGTCAGCCTAGCACCCCAGGCGGGCCTGGCCTTCCCAATTGCAGGGCGCCCGCGGGGAGCAGGGCCCTACCGCAGAGCGCATGCGCTAGACCCCGCGAGCTGAAGGGAGTAACTTGAAACACACCCTCCTTCCAGCCCCAACACTAGAGTGTGCATTCAGCGGTTTTCAGAAATGCATTTTAATAGGTACAGTACCGTGTTGGAGAGCTAAAGGGAAAAGAAGGGAGGAGTGGAGAGCAGAAATCTTCACATATCGCGATTCTTGGTAAGAAGAAAAACCACACAATTAAGGTTGGCGGGCGCAGATGTTATGTAAAAATACACCTTTGAAGGAAAAGGACTCTGAACAGGGTGGCAGACAGGGGTGAAGGGGGAGCTTCACTCTGTCCGGATACTTACCTGTTTGAATATAGGTTTCCTTTTCAGCGAGAAGATATACGTGTACTCTTTGTAACTTTTTAAAGAGATAAACACACATGCCTCCTTCCAGCCCTTTTCATCAAGGACGCCTGAAAATGTTCAGTTCCCCAGTTCATCAATGAACTTCAGTGAGCAGCCTCTAGGCAGGATTCACTGGTTACGCCCTTTCAAGACTGTCTCCCCAGTTTCATGACCCCCAGAGGCAGACAGTCGATTACAGTCCCTGCTGAGTGCCTGCATGCTCAGTCGCTTCAGCTGTGTCCGACTCTGTCCATGGGATTTTCCTGGCAAGAATACTGGAGTGGGTTGCCATGCCCTCATCCTTCCCGACTCAGCAGGGATCGAACCCGCTTCTCGTGCATTGCAAGCGGACTATTTACCCACTGAGCCACTTGGGAAGCGCTACAGCCCCTCAGGATCTCTCTAATCGCTAGCAATTCAAACCTGTTTCAGTGTTCCCTATCTCGTGCCCTGAGGTCACTGGGCGCACACCCCCACCAAATCTCCCGTGGTCAAAGATCCCCCATCTCCTCATCCAGGTTACTGTGACACCAAACTGTTGTTCCTGTTGTAGCCTCAAATTCCGCTCTTTAGGTCACTGTGTGTGCGTAATTCTACCCTGAGACGTTTGTTCCCAAATTCTGGTTCCCCAGTACGAAAAGCCCCAGGCCCGGGCAGTCAAATTCGGAGTCCTTCCCCGCAGGGTGTCTCCTTGTTTTTCCTCCCACCTGCCCAGTCCTCCTCCCCTACCACCCAGCCTGGAGCCCTAAGGGTGCGGCGCCCAGGTGGCTCCCGCCTCCGCCGCGACCAATCAGCGATCGCCGCGCACACACCCCCCCGCCTCGGCCAATCCCGCGGCAGCGATGCGGCCCCACCTCCGCACCCGGGACTTACCCCGGATGGGGCCCCTCGCCCCACAAAGAGGTGCGGCCAGACTCCCCTCCCTCCCAGCCGGGGAGTCCACACCCCTTAGTTTCCCCCTCCTCAAACCCTGGAGTCCAGATCCCGGCCCTTTCTCCCTCTGACCCGGGAGTGTCAACTCCCTAGCTTTCTCTTCCCTCATTATTTTTGGTGCTGGCCAGCCTCCTACTCGGCTGCAAGCGAGGCCAAAGCTCCTTTTCCCTAAGGGCCAAGAATAAAGTGGAGGCCTGTTTGCTTAACCCCCTCCATTATCTCCTAATTAGAGCTTAATTGACTCTCCCTTGCGGGCCTTTTTAATTAGCTCGCCGGTGAAGCCGACCTGCAATACTTCTCCCAGGAGCCCTGGGCGGCAGTCTCCTGCCGCAAGGCCTGCCGGGAGTTGTAGTCTCTCGAGTCCAAGCCATGCGTGGGAATGCGTGGGAGCTGGGTGGGGCGGGGTCGGGGGACCGGGTCCTGGCACGGCAGGACTTATAAAGGGCCGGAAATAAATGCAATGATGCCCTCCTCTTACTGGTTGCAGAGTGCTTTTATGGGAAACTGTGGGGTGGTTTGGCACATTGGTGAGAGGGCTGAAGGTCTACAGTCGGGGCTGGGGTGGGTGGAGAGCTGCACCAGAGAGGCAGAGGGTGGAATCTGGAATTTGGGAGACTGAGTTTGGGGTGGGAGAACCCTCCTCAGGGAGGCCCAGGTGGAAATGTGGGGGGATCAGGAAGGGGTGGTGGGGGCCTCCGCCGGGGTGGCCTGGCCTGCCTTTCGCCCATACCCCAGCTCTGCACCCCCAGTCACGAGCAGCTCAGTCCCCGTGCAGAAGCTGGCTTCGGAGGCCAAGAACACAGCAGCAGCCGCCACCTCAGCTGGCTGGCCCATGCGGCCCAGGGGCTGGGGAGAGACAAGGGGGAAAGCAGAGTCAGGAGGAGGCCCCACCTGCCCTCCACCTCCATACCACCTCAACCCGGCCCCCACTCCTACCTGGGCCAGCGTGCCCTCTCGGATTGTAGCAGTGGGGTCAGGTGTTGAGGCCGCCAGCTCTTCCCACAGAGGGGTCCAGATGTTTCCAGGGGAGATGCTGGGGTTGGGGAGGAGAGGGGGTCAGGGAAGTCCAATGCACACACTGCCCCTTGGGCTCACTCCCCCGAGAGGCTGTGAACCCACGTGAAGCTGCTCACCAGTTGACACGGACGCCATAGTGACTCTCATCCAGGGCCAAGGCTTTGGTCATGGCCGTTACTGCCCCCTGGGAAGACAGGGCACGGAGAAAGTTCAGACCGGAGGAGATAAGGTTCCTTCTGCAGGCTCCTCCCAGCCCTGAAGGACGGCATGGCAACCCACTCCAATATTCTTGCCTGGAGAATCCCATGGACAGAGGAGCCTGGCGGGCTATTGTCTATGGGGTCCCAAAGAGTTGGACACGACTGAGAGACCTAGCACGCATGCACCCAACCAGGGGGCATCAAGCAGGGGCATTGGAAAAGGGAAGTCATGCTGTTCCTGCAGGTTATATCTGGCTGCACCAGGCTCTGTTTCCCGGAAGTCCAGGTGGCCATGCCTCAGGACTGAGACACCTGAAGGAAGGGGCAGGGTATCTCGGTGGTGTACCTTGGTGGCCACGTAGGGAACCGCTTGGGATTGGCCAATCGCCCCGACCAGGCTGGAGATGTTGATGACATTCCCCTGGCTCTTGCGCAGGTGAGGGAGGGCAAGCTGGGGAGACAGAAGTCCAAGTGAGCGGCCCAAGCCCCTGGATCTCCCCTGGCCCCGTTGAAATGCCTCCTGGCCATCTCCCTGGGTGTGCTCACTAGTGGATCTGGGTGCCTTGTATGGACAGCAGCCAGGGCTCCAGGGCACCTTCTGTGGTTTGCCCCACGGTCTCTGAGTATCAGCCCTTGAGGAGTCTGTCTTTGTCCAAAGGGAAGTTTTCTTTCTTTCTTTCTTTTTTGGCTGTGCTGTATCTTCGTTGCTGCACGCCGGCTTTCTCTAGTTGAGGAGAGTGGGGCCTACTCTCTAGTAGCTCCTAGTTGTGGGCTTCTTTTGTGGTGCACGGGCTTAGTTGCCCCGAGGCCTGTGGGATCTTCCTGGGCCAGGCTTCAAATGTGTGTCCCCTGCACTGGCAGGCAGACTCTGAACCACTGGACTACCAGGGAAGTCCTGGAAAGGATCCTTCTGTCTCTTCTACTGCCTGCCTCTCTCTCTCTCCCTCTGTCCCTCCCTCTCTCTGCCTCTGCCTCCCCTTTCTCTGTCCCTGACGCCCTCTCTCAGGGTCCCTGTGCCTCTCTCTCTAGGTCTTTGTATATTACTCAAACTCCTGTCCATTACAAGAGAGGAAAATGCAAGATAGACCAAGATGGCTGCATATTTTACAAAAAATGGGAGGATTCCCTTTTATCCATGAAGGGGAAGATGGTTTCTTTGAGTTTCAGGGAAAACTGTGGTCAAAATGTGACATGGGAGACCTTCATGAAATGAACTCCCTACTCTGCCCCTGCAACCCCTTGGCCACCCAGAGGTCCCTAAACTAACTCTCAACTCTCTCTCCCTTTCCTTTTGTCTTCACCTCAGTTTGTCTCTCTGCTCTTCAGTCATGCATGACCTTGAGTAAATTTCAATTCTACTCCTCCCCTCGCTTGCCTTGGGCAAGGCCTATTCCTCTCACTAAAGATTGATTAATGGATGCAAAGTGGCTCCCCCCAAGGGATACTCAGAATGGGAAGCTAAACCAGTTCCCACCCCGCCAGCTCTTGCAGACCTCTACTGTCTCACGAAACAGCCTCTGCCCCCTCCTCAGGGCTGTATCTTCAGATGTTCCCCGAAGTGTTCCAACCTCAGGGCCTTTGCACTTGCTATTCTCTCTGCCTGGAATGTTCTTCCTGATATAGCATGTGACTTACTCCTAGGGTGACCAACTCTCCCCAGTTTGCCCAGGACTGAAGGGTTTCTGAGGGCGTGGAACATTCAGTGCAGGGCTGAAAGGGGACAATCCTATCCCCTCAGCAACTTCAGTGCAAATGTCACCTCCTCAGTGAGGTTTCCCTGACCATTCTATTTAAAACATGGTACTTTTTTTAAAGGATAGCTAGGTGTCCAGCTCTGTAAGAACTTGGTTTATTAATCCCAAGTGGCCATTCACACACACATTCAACACACTGTGACTTTCTTTTTTGGCAGCACCTCAGATCTTAGTTCCCCCACCAGGAATTGAACCCACACCCCTATGGAGTAAGCACAGAGTCTTAACCACTGCACCACCAGGGAAGTCCCTACCATTCTATTTAAAACTGCATATCCCTGGGTCCCCAAGCATTTAACTCCCTCCTCTCCCCCACCCTGGGAAGGTGAGGTCTGTGGGGGCTGAGCCAGGTTTATTTGCCACCTCATCTCAGCACTGGGCACACAGCTACTGTTCCATAAATATTTGGCCTGGATTCCTGTGGCCCCTGTCTAACTCTCACATGCACTCCTTGGCTGGCATCCTCCCCCACCCCTCCCGTCAAGGTCACCTACACCTCTGTGGCTACATCAAAGACCTGCTGGTCTCTTATCAGCCTGACCTCTGCGCCTCCCTCCCTCTCTTCGGACAACCTGACCTGAGAAAGCCTGGCTCATTCAGTGGACGCCCTGTAGCCTCAGCCTGGCCTGATTCCATTTCCCCTAAATGTTGTGGTTCTTTGGTCTGCTTCTTGCCCTCCCTGCTCTGCCATGGGAGCCCCACTTTCCTGGGTTTCCCTGGGCATCTCCTAAGTCTCCCTTGGAGCCCCCTTGTGGAGCTCCTGACTGCCATTTCCTTCTCCAGGGCATCTTCCTGACTCAGGGATTGAACCTGTGCTCCCTGCAGTGGAAGCATGGAGTTCTAATCACTGGATGGCCAGGGAAATCCCAGATTTGAGCATTTTGAGTCCAGGTGTGAGCTGTGGGCGTCTCTTAGAGAAAACCATGCCAGGCAGCAGGAACACAGAGTGCAGAGGCCCTGAGGCAAGATCAGGTGGGGCATGTTTGGCAACAATGAGGCCACTGTGGAGGGAGATGAGATCAGAGGAGGGACTGGGGTCAGATTGCATGAGGCCTTGAAAGCCACCTCTTCTCACATGCGCAAGTGCAACTGCCTCCTGATGTCAGTTCCCACCCCACTCTGCCCTCTGATTTCTTCCTCATACAAGAGCCAGAATGGTCTGTTACTACTAATGATCTTGGTATTCATGGACTAACATCATCTTCCCTGGGTGGCACTAGTAGTAAACAACCTGCCTGCCAATGCAGGAGTCACAAGAGACACGGATTCAATCCCTGGGTCGGGAAGATCCCCTGGAGGAGGGGCCTGGCAACCCACTCCAGTATTCTTTCCTGGAGAGTCCCATGGACAGAGGAGCCTGGTGGGCTACAGTCCACAGGGTCGCAAAGAGTCGGATAGGACTGAAGCGACGTAACACACACATCACCTTCTTGCTCAAATGCTTTTGACTCCTCCCTGCTGCTCTTGAGGTGAAGACCAGATGCCTCAGAAATTTCCCTGGCAGTTCAGTGGTTAAGTCTCCATGCTTCCAAATGCAGGAGGCGCGGGGTCTATCCCTGGTCAAGAAACTAAGATCCCACGTGCCACTCAGCATGGCCGAAAATTAAAAAAAAAAAATAAGACCAGATGCCTCAACAGGGCCCTCCAGGCCCCTTGTGTGTGCCCTTCAACCCCTTCCTGCACCACCCCCTTCCCTCAGCCTTGGGTCCTCAACAGTCCCACCACTAAGGCGCTCTTGGATCTCTATGATTCCCTTGCTCATTAATTCATTCAACCAGCATTTCGTGAGGACTGTGCCAGGTACCAGGGTAAAAGCTGCGGATACTGCAGGAAACAAGACTGGGAGAGATTTCTGCCCTCATAGAGCTCAAGTTGCATGGAGAGGCAGCCAGAAGCAAATGCAAGCGCACTGTGGAATGTTCTAGAGTGTGTTTGGGCTCCTAATTCTCTCTCAGAGCCAGGCCTCTGCACAGCGTGTTCCCTGCTAGGAACGTCTGCACTTCTGTGTACCTCCATTAAGGATCCACCAGACTCTTAACAGCCTGACTCCCTCCCCTTCAGACACCAATCTCCCCCACCTCTCCCCGAGTTAACATCTCTCATCTTTCATTTCCTCCAGGAAGCCCACCGTGACCTCCAGAGCACACTAGCTCATATAAACTCATCTCTTGTTTATTTAATAACACTTGGCTGCCCTGTGACTATAAACTCCACGAGGGCAAAGACCACGTGGTGAACCCCCCAGCACCTACAAATGCTCACTCAGTCTTTGATGAATAAATAAATAAATAAATGGATGGGTCTCCAAGAACTAATCTGGCTCTGAGCGCTAACAAGGGACACTCCAGTGCTCAAACACCTTCCCTGAACGCCCTCCTGACAAGATCCCCTTTCCTTAACTATATAAATAGCCCAACCTCCTCGTGTTTTCTCTAACCTGGGGAATGGCTAACTTTGCATCAGAATTTGCCAAGGAGGCCAAAGACCCAGAGATTCTGACTCAGGAGGCCTGGGCTAGGGTTTCAAGAATCAATATATATAGAGCTTGCGAGAGGGCGCTTCCCTGGTGGCCCTGACTTGGCTCCCTCATGGCTAAGACTCCAAGCTCCTAATGCAGGGGGCATGGGTTCAATCCCCGGTCAGGGAACTAGATCCCCCGTGCCACAACTAAGACTCAGCACTGCCAAATAAACAGATAAAT
Source organism: Antilocapra americana (assembly GCA_007570785.1). Classification (NCBI taxonomy): domain Eukaryota; kingdom Metazoa; phylum Chordata; class Mammalia; order Artiodactyla; family Antilocapridae; genus Antilocapra; species Antilocapra americana. Next base: position 3,432,839 of record ML664226.1, read on the forward strand.
ATTTTTAAAAATAAATAAAGGGCTTGCAAGGGATGCTGGTGGTGATGATGATGATGGTGATGAAGGTAATAATGATGATGGGGGGAGGATGATGGCAATGATGATGAAGATGGTCATGATAATGATGGCAAATGATGATGACAGTAGTGATGGAAATGATGGCGATGGTGACTAAAACGATGGTGATGGGGGAGGCGGCCATCATGGTGATGATGGCTACGATTAGGTTAATGACGATGGTGACGGCAAGGGCAGCAGCTTACACATGTTGACAAATTTCTTTGCAATAGGCACTGGGGTAGAGGCAAGAACAAGCAGACAAAAGGCTCTGCCCTCTGAAAAACCAGATGCAATGGGTAGACTTTGGAGTTTGGTGTGAGCAAGCTAATTGTGTTAATAATAACACATTTGGGAACAACGAGGTGAATTTAAATAGGGCTTGGATATTAGATGGTATTAAGAAATTACTGTTCATTTTCTTAGGAGATCTAATAGTAATTTGGTCATGTAAAAATGTCTTAATTTTAATTTTTAACATGAAGTCAAATTTTTCATTGTTAGTCTTTCTTTCTTTCTTTCTTTTTTTTTTGCCACCACAAGCCTCTTGTGGGAGTTTCAGTTCCCTGATCAGGGATTGAACCCAGGCTCTTGTCAGCGAAAGCACTGAGCCCTAACCACTGCACAGCCAGGGAATTCCCTAATTGTATTTTAAAATTAAAATAGTATTTGGCTTTCCTTTGCCTCTTGGGAGTGGGGGATAACTCTGGGGTTCATGTTTCTCCATGACTGTCAGAGTGTCCCCAGGAAGTGGCCCCCACTTGCCCCGGTGGTAACTTGCCTGGAGATGCCCTTCATTGGCTCCCTGACGACTACTCCCCAGGCTGAAGACAGTGATTCACAGAATCGTTTTCCATCCACCCTGCCCTTCAATCCCCACCTAGGCTGTGCTTCTGGGGGAACTCTAACGCAGGTGTGGCCACGAAACTGTGATGATAAGAATTCTAAAAATCTGAAAAAGAACGTGTCAAGATTAGTTAAGACCATGGTATCAATGTTAGTCTTACTGTGATTTTGCAAAAGAATATTCTTTTGATTTTAGGAAATACCCTCCAAAGCACTATGGGTAAAGATGCATCATACGTATACGTGCGGGCTCAGTTACGTCTTTGCGACCCAATGGACTGTAGCTCACCAGGCTCCTCTGTCCACAGAACTGTTCAGGCAAGGGTACTGGAGTGAGATACCATTTCCTTCTCCAGGGAACCTTCCCAACCCGGAGGTCGAACCCAAGTCTCTTGTATCTCCTGCATTGGCAAGTGGATTCTTTACCACTTGCCCCATATGGGAAGCCCTCAAAATAGATTGCAACTTATTCCCAAAAACAGAGATAGAAGGATATAGCAAATGTGGTTAAAAAAAAAAGTGTTAACAACAGGGAGTCTGGATATACAGGAATTCTCTGTACTATCCGGGAAATATTCTATAAGTCTTAAGTTATGTCAAAATAAAAATAAATAAATGTTCTAATCCATTGGTAGTATTCATGAAGTTCTTACTAATGGAATTATATGATGTCCAGGTAGGGGATCATAGAAAGCAATGGATACAACAAGCTTAACAAAATGTTTCTAATATAATTGGACTTTCTTGAAGATCAGTGGTTAAGATTCCCTGGTCAGGGGAGTTCATGTCACACAATGTGGCCCAAAATAAATAAAATACATTTACCTTGCAAAATATTTATAATTGCTAAAGGCAAGTGGAGATGGAGAATTTCTTGGTCTTAAAATCCACCTAGGTGGTTTCTGCCCCGAGACCTTTGCTACTCTTTTGGCAAGCAAAACGTCCTATTTCTCTACTTCTTTCGCTTCCATTCAAAGTTCAGCTCAAGCGTTAATCTTTCCCTTCTACCATTCCCAGGCTTCATTTGCCCAATATGTATATCAGACTGCAGACTGAGTAGCCATGAGAAACAGAATGGAGCAAGGTTCACAATAACAATGAACCCTTGCAGAGAGTAAACTGTGTGCCAAGCATGTTCTAAGGGCTCAGTGGGTATTTAATTCAGACATATTCAATTCTCAGGACTACTGTGTGAATTAGCTAATGCTATTCAGCTTCCTACTACAGATGAGAAAACCCAGATGCAAAGAGACTGAGTAACTTGCCCAATGTTACAAGCAAGAGTGACAGAGAACCCGGGGCAGGCAGACACCAGAACTAGATCCTCAGAGGTTTCCACACCAGCCCGTCACAGGTAAGAATCAGGAGAAGGAGACCCAGGAGGGAGAACTTGGGACTGAGTACATTGGAGAGTCAGGCCACATCTAGCAGACTCTCATGGGTCCAGTTGGCCAAATTTCCCAGAGAAACCAGAAAACTGGTTGTTTATGAGAAATTTCTCTCTCTCTCTCTTTTTTAAATGCTGATAGCTAATGAGGGAGAGAGAGAAAGAAAAAAAATATAGGGCTTCCCTGGTGGGGCTCAGTGGTAAAGAATCCACCTGCCAATGCAGAAGCCACAGGTTCAATCCCTGGTCCAGGAAGATCCCCCATGCTGTGGAGCAATTAAGCCTTCATGCTGCAACTACTGAAGCCCGAGGAACCTAGAGCCAGTGCTCAGCAACGGGAGAAGCCACCGCAGTGAGAGGCCCCACACACAACAACTACAGAGTAGTCCCCACTCTCCACAGCTAGAGAAAAGCCTGAGAGCAACAAAGACCCAGCACAGCCAAAAAAAAAAAAATTAAATTAAAAAAAATATATATATATGCACACATATATCCTTTATGGGCTGTGATTTATGCCTGTCTTACTGTACAGAGGTGCTAATCTTCCTCTTATTATTATTATTATGCCATGCCCACAGCTTTCAGGGTCTTAGTTCCCAGACCGAGGATTAACCCCACACCCTCGACAATGAAATCACAGAGTCCTAACCACTGGACCATCAGGGAATTCTGGCTGTGCTTAGTCACTCAGTCATGCCCGACTCTCTGTGACCCCATGGCCTGTAGACTGCCAGGCTCCTCTGTCCATGGGGATTCTTCAGGCCAGAATACTGGACTGGGTTGCCATGGCCTCCTCCAGGGAATCTTTCCAACCCAGGGATCGAACCCAGGTCTCCTGAGTTGCAGGCAGATTCTTTACCAGTCTGAACCACCAGGAAAGCCCATGAATACTGGAGCGGGTAGCCTATCCCTTCCCCAGGGGATCTTCCCAACCCAGGAATCAAACCGGTGTCCCCAGCATTTCAGGCGGATTCTTCACCAGCTGAGTTAGGCACCAATCTTAGAAGCTGAACAGAAGTTGGGAACAGGAGCCAAGGCTGACTGGTTGAGCAACAGATTATCCAGTTTCCCAGGGGATATTTCACCTGAATCTCCGACAAGATCTGGGTAGCATTTGAGCATCCCCACACAGGTGACCCCTGACACATGGAGTGGGCCTCTGCCCTCTGATTATATTGTTATTGTTTTTTTAATATTTATTTATTTGTTAGTTGTGTCACGTGGGATATTTTTTAGCTGGGGCCTGTGGGATCTACTTCCCTGATGAAGGATGGAATGTGGGCCACCTATATTGGAGGTGTGGAGTCTTAGCCACTGGACCACCAGGGAAGTTCCAGTTTATAGGTTTGGTTTTTTTTCCTCCTGAGCTCCTTTAGCCTTGGGCTGGTGGGCTCCAAACTGATGTCTCCAGGCCTCAACCCCTGCCCTAGTCGCAGTGCTCTCGTGTGGGCGGCTGCTTAGCATCTCTCATTCAACAGTCCCCCAGGCTGTCTACTTCTCCTCCTGCTTCCCCAGGGCAGTGGATGGCCACACATTTCAGCCAGCTGCTGAGGATGGGGGTGAGGGAAACAAAAGAATCAGAAACAAACTCCACTGCCCCTTTCTTTGGCAAATCTGCTCCCACATCTAGTCTACTATAGGAAATCTTTACAAGTCCACCATTACAGTGCATACAGAATCAGACTGTTTCTCACCAAATCCACCAGACTGGTGGCCTCCAACATCACCTCCTCCGGCCTGGACCATCCCATCATCACCTGCTCACTGGTTTCACAGCCTCTGCCCTCCTACCCCACTCTGCTCCCCACGTGGCTGCCAGATGGTGCAATATCCCACTTACAGCAGTTCAAGTTCCTCTGCTCTGAACACTGGCTCCTGGCTCAGTTCAGTTCAGTTGTTCAGGCGTGTCCGACTCTTTGCGACCCCATGGACTGCAGCACACCAGGCTTCCCTGTCCATCACCAACTCCCGGAGCTTGCTCAAACTCATATCCATCGAGTTGGTGATGTCATCCAACCATCTCATCCTGTCATCCCCCTCTCTTCTTGCCTTCAATCTTTCCCAGCATCAGGATCTTTTCTAATAGTCAGTTCTTCCCATCAGGTGGCCAAAGTATTGGAGTTTCAGCTTCAGCATCAGTCCTTTCTGTGAATATTCAGGATTGACTTCCTTTAGGACTGACTGATTTGATCTCCTTGCAGTCCAAGGGACTCTCAAGAGTCTTCTCCAACACCACAGTTCAAAAGCATCAGTTCTTTGGCACTCAGCTTTCTTTATAGTCCAACTCTCACATCTATACATGACTACTGGAAAAACCATAGCTTCGACTGTATGGACCTTTGTTGGCAAAGTAATGTCTCTGCTTTTTAATATGCGGTCTAGGTTGGTCACAGCTTTTCTTCTAAGGAGCAAGCATCTTTTAATTTCATGGCTGCAGTCACCATCTGCAATGATTTTAGAGCCCATGAAAATAAATGGCTCCTGGCTCAGTCAGTGTCAAAGCCAAGTCCTCTTTGTGGTTTACCAAGCCCCAGGATAATCTTCTGTCTTTGGGTTGGGAAGATTCCCTGGAAAAGGAAATGACGACCCACTCTAGTATTCTTGCCTAGAGAATTCTATAGACAAAGGAACCTGGCAGGCTATAGACCATAGGGTCGCAAAGAGTCGGACATGACTGAGCCACTAACACTTTCACTTTTCACTCCAGAAAAGATAAAGAAAAGAGAAAAGTGAGGAGTCAATGAGAAACAAGAATGGTAGAATATTGATTGTTAGCGTTGGGTGACGGGTATGTGGGTTCAGTAATATTAATACAATTAATACAATTCACGTGTGCTTGTAAAATGCCACAAGAAAAACTTTTATAACATAGCATTTACACTCGCCCATACTTCTTGGTCCCCTTACCTCCCTTCACTTTTTGGCACAGCATTTATCACTCCCAGACATTATATCGTATTTCCTGGCTTACTGTCTGTCTCTCCCAGGAGAATGTTGGCTCCCCAGGGTCACAGCACTTTGTCTGTTCTGTTCCCTGCTGCCTGGCCGGTGTATTTAGCACATGTCTGGTGCAAAATAAATGCTTGTTGAATGAGTGGCTACAGAAGTATTATGATAGGGAATTCCCTGATGGTCCAATGGTTAGGACTCCAAGTTTCCCCTGCAGGGGGCATGGGTTCAATCCCTGGTTGGGAAAATAAGATCCTGCAAGCTGCCAAGTAGCCCCCCAAAATGTATTATGATAAAAAATAGAAGCAATCAATTAATTAAAATGTATTTTATTTACTAATGATGGGGCTCCCCTGGAAGTCCAGTGGTTCACCTTCCAATGCAGGGGGTGAGGGTTTGATCCCTGGTTGGAGAGCTAAGATCCCACATGCCTACTGGCCAAAAAAACAAAACATAAAGCAGAAGCAATACTGAACCAGATTCAATGAAGACTTTTTAAATGGTCTATATCAAAAAATAAAAAACATTACCAAAAAAGAGAGTAAACCATAATCTTAAAAAATACTTGGATGAAAATAAGCTGTTATCATAGAGAATGAACATAAAGGTGTGAAACTGAAAGTCACTCAGTCGTGTCCCACTCTTTGAGACTCTACAGTCCATGGGATTCTCCAGGCCAGAATACTGGAGTGGGTAGCCTTTCCCTTCTCCAGGGGATCTTCCCGACCCAGGAATCAAATCAGGGTCTCCTGCATTGCAGGTGGATTCTTTACCAGCTAAGCTACCAGGGAAGCCCCATATATAGGTATAGATGCCAAATAAGCAAGGATGATCGGGAAAGGCCTTTCTGAAGATGTGGTATTTGAACTGAGACGGTAAATAGGAGGCAAGATTCAGAGGAAAGGAATACAGGTAGAGGGGGGATGCTCTTTCCTCCTAATAGCTATTTGTTGGATGGCAAAGCTGTAACTCTCTATTATTGACTCCTTGTCCCAACCCCTCCCTCCATATCCTTAACATCCTTCACCACACCATGCTGGAAGGTTCTGGAAGGTTCCTAAGAAGACGTGGCTATGTGGCCACCATGGGTAGCTTTGGCTGGATATAGGGATCTGAGGGCATTTCTTTTCTACGAAGACTGGAACCCTTCCGGAATAAGATAAAAGCGAGGCACAGAAAACAGTTGGCTCTTAGACAAAATGGGTCTGGCAAGCTCATGGTCAGGAGGTCACCCAGGCCTGGTGGCAGGGACCCTAGCCTCACCTTGGTCAGGGTGTACATCCCCAGCAGGTTCAGCTCCAGCAGCTGGCGAAAGCCCTGGGCGGAGGTCTCCTCGAGCCACTGTGGAGGTGGGTCTAAGGGTGGCGGGGAGAGAGAGACAGAAGAGAGGATGAGGGAACTGTGAAGACAGGAGAACAGGGAAGGGAAACAGGCATGGGCTGGCGGAGGGTTGGGGGGAAGAGGCCGGAGGGAGTGGCAGACAAGAAGGTCAGGGGTCCTGAAAAGGAAAGGGGGCTGCATAATGGTTACTAAAAAAGAAAGCAGTCCAGCTGGGTTAAGAAGATGAGTTTAGGATTTCCCTGGTGGGCCAGTAGCTAAGAGTCCACCTGCCAGTGCAGAGGACATGGGTTCGATCCCTGGTCCAGGAAGATTCCACACGCCCAGGGACAACCAAGCCTACATGCAGCAGCTACTGAGCCCAGGCTGCAGCTACTGAGGCCCCCGTGCCCAGAGCCTGTGCTTCAGAAGAGAAGCCGCCACCTCACTAGTTGTGAGCACCTCAACTAGAGAATAGCGCCCTGCTTTCTGAAACTGGAGAGAGCCCTCGTGCAGCAACAGAGGCGCAGCACTGCCAACAAAAAATAATAAAAAATTTTTTAAAGATGTGGTTTATATGAACAAATGGAATATTGCTCAGCCTTTAAAAAGGAAGGAAATACTGCCATTTGCGGCAACCTAGAGAATATTACGCTTAGTGAAATAAGTCAGATGGAGAAAGACAGATGCCATATGATATCACTTGTATGTGGAATCTAACAAATAATATAAATAAATGTATTAACATATGCAAAATGGAAACAGACTCAGATATAGAAAACAAACTCGTGGTTACCAAAGCGGTGAAGGAAGGAGGGAGGGACAAATTAGGGGTATACAAGATGGAAAAGCAAAACCAGAAAACTAGGGGTATGCAAACTCCTACAGATACAAACTACTATGTATAAAATAGATAAGCAACAAGGATATACTCTATAGCATAGAGGATTATAGCCCTTATCTTGAAATAACCTATAGTGGAATAGAGTCTGTAAAAACATTGAATCACTATGCTGCAAACCTGAAGCTAACATAATACTGTAAATCAACTATACATCAATTAAAATATTTAAAAGAAGCAACAAAAGAAAAACAACAACAACAACAAAAAACACTTTGAAAGCAGTCACAGCCGGGTTCAAACATCAGCCCTGCCATTTCTTAGCTGTGTGACCTTAGGCAAGTCACTTTGCTTCGCTGTGCTTGTTTGTTCATGGGCAAAACAAGGATAACACCTTGTCCTCAGATTTTGCAAGTCAATATTTGTGCCTGGCACCTAGCACAGTAAATGTGTTTGTTAAGTAAATAGAACTGCGTGGATAGTAGAAGGACAGAAAAATCCACATTCAGAAGAAACGAGGCAGTAAAGGTAGGAACAAGAACAGGAAATTGAAAAAAAAAAACCTGGGAAAAATGGACCCCAAACCTTCCAAAGGCTTTAGGAGTCAAAGTGGATGAAGAGGGTCTTCCCTGGTGGTCCACTGACTAAAGATCCTACTCTCCCAGTGCTAGGGGCCAGGGTTCGCTCCCTGGTCAGGGAATTGGGTCCCAAGTGTGGCAGCTAAGATCTAGCACAGCCAAATAAATACATATATTTTAAAAGTGGACGAAAGGAACGAGATGGGAAACAAGATGACGAAAAATTAAGGAAATGTTGGGTATTCCTTCCAGAGACCCAGGGCTTATGGCCTTGTTTCTTTCAGAAAACAGTTCAAATAGCTTCAGAGAATCTACCCCAGATCCTATATCCAAAACCACCCCTGCCATTCTCTAAGCCCTCAGTCAGCTTTATTTTCCTTCAAGGCCATTATCACTAGAGGATATGCTAATATATACAACGAATTCTCATTCTTTAAGGCAATTATAGCCCACAAAGTGACAGCCGACACCGACTTAGTGAATAGTGACCCGACTGTTCATGAGACCGTACAGGAGGCAGGGGCCAAAACCACCCCATGGGAGAGAAATGCAAACAAGCAAAATGGCGGTCTGAGGAGGCCTTACGAACAGCTGTGGAAAGACGGGAAGCGAAAGGCAAAGGGGAAAAGGAGAGATATTCCCATCTGAATGCAGAGTTCCAAAGAATAGCAAGGAGAGGTAAAAAAGCCTTCCTCAGGGATCAGTGCAAAGAAATAGAGGAAAACAACAGAATGGGAAAGACTGGAGATCTCTTTAAGAAAATAAGAGATACCAAGGGAACATTTCATGTGAAGATGGGCTCAATAAAGGACAGAAATGGTAGGGACCTAACAGAAGCAGAAGAGATTAAGAAGAGGTGGCAAGAATACACAGAAGAACTGTACAAAAAAAGATCTTCACCATCCAGATATCATGATGATGTGATCACTCACCTAGAGCCAGACATCCTGGAATGTGAAGTCAAGTGGGCCTAAGGAAGCATCACTACGAACAAAGCTAGTGGAGGTGATGGAATTCCAGTTGAGCAATTTCAAATCCTAAAAGATGATTCTGTGAAAGTGCTGCATTGCATATGCCAGCAAATTTGGAAAACTCAGCAGTGGCCACAGGACTGGAAAAGGTCAGTTTTCATTCCAATCCCAAAGAAGGGCAACACCAAAGAATGCTCAAACTACTGCACAATTGCGCTCATCTCACACGCTAGTAAAGTAGTGCTCAAAATTCTCCAAGCCAGGCTTCAGCAATAGGTGAACCGTGAACTTCCAGATGTTCAAGCTGGTTAGAAAAGGCAGAGGAACCAGAGACCAAATTGCCAACATCCGCTGGATCATCAAAAAAGCAAGAAAGTTGTAGAAAAACATCTATTTCTGCTTTATTGACTATGCCAAAGCCTTTGACTGTGTGGATCACAACAAACTGGAAAATTCTGAAAGAAATGGGAATACCAGACCACCTGACCTGTCTCTTGAGAAACTTGTATGCAGGTCAAGAAGCAACAGTTAGAACTGGACATGGAACAACAGACTGGTTCCAAATAGGAAAAGGAGTACGTCAAGGCTGTATATTGTCACCCTGCTTATTTAACTTATATGCAGAGTACATCATGAGGAATGCTGGGCTGGAGGAAGCACAAGCTGGAATCAAGACTGCCCAGAGAAATATCAATAACCTCAGATATGCAGATGATACCACCCTTATAGCAGAAAGTGAAGAAGAACTAAAGAACCTCTTGATGAACGTGAAAGAGGAGAGTGAAAAAGTTGGCTTAAAGCTCAACATTCGGAAAACTAAGATCATGGCATCCGGTCCCATCACTTCATGGCAGATAGATGGGGAAATAGTGGAAATAGTGGCTGACTTTATTTTGGGGGGCTCCAAAATCACTGCAGATGGTGATTGCAGCAATGAAATTAAAAGACACTTACTCCTTGGAAGGAAAATTATGACCAACCTAGACAGCATATTAAAAAGCAGAGACATTACTTTGCCAACAAAGGTCCATCTAGTCAAGGCTATGGTTTTTCCAGTGGTCATATGTGGATGTGAGAGTTGGACTATAAAGAAAGCTGAGAGCCAAAGAATTGATGCTTTTGAACTGTGGTGTTGGAGAAGACTCTTGAGAGTCCCTTGGATTGCAAGGAGATCCAACCAGTCCATCCTAAAGGAGATCAGTCCTGGGTGTTCATTGGAAGGACTGATTCTGAAGGTGAAATTCCAATACTTTGGCTACCAGATGCGAAGAACTGACTCATTGGAAAAGATCCTCATGCTGGGAAAGATTGAGGGCAGGAGGAGAAGGGGATGACAGAGGATGAGATGGTTGAATGGCATCACCGACTCAATGGACATGGGTATGGGTGGACTCTGGGAGCTGGTGATGGACAGGGAGGCCCGGTGTGCTGCAGTTCGTGGGGTCGCAAAGAGTCAGACATAACTGAGCGACTGGACTGAACTAAACTGCTCCTAAGGGAAAATATGTACATATAATATTACATTATAACATATACATACTATAGGCTGAATGCTTGTCTCCTCCCCCAGATTTCATACATTCAGCTCCTAACTTTAGGGCTTCCCTGGTGGCTCAGTGGTAAAGAATCCAACTGCCAATGCAGGAGACATGGGTTTGATCCCTGATCCAGGAAGATCCCACACGTAGCAGAGCAAATAAGCCCAACCACTGAGCCTGTGCTCTATAGCCCGGTAGCCACAATTACAAAGCCACTCGCTCTAGAGCCTGTGCTCCACAAGAGAAGGCACCACAATGAGAAGCTTGAACACTGCAATTAGAAAGTAGCCCCCAATCTCTGAAACTAGAGAAAAATCCATGCATCAGCAAAGACCCACCACAGCCTACATACATATATAAATTGTTATAAGAAAAAAACTCTAACTTTCAATAAGATGGTATTTGGAGGTGGGGGTCTGTGGGAGTTAAGTCATGAGGATGGAGCCCTCTTGAATGGGATTAGTGCCCTCATAAAAGAGACCCCAGTGAGGTCCTTCATTCCTTTCGCCTTGTGAGGCCCCAGCAAGCAGGGGCTCCCCAGACCCAAATCTGCCTCTGACTTGATCTTGGACTTCCCAGTCTCCGGAAATAAACATTCATTGTTTAAGTCACTGAGTCCATGATATTTCTATTATAGCAGCATGAGCAGACTAGGACAGAACATATATGTGTTATGTGTATAATGAATATCATGCTCCTGCTTAGTCGCTTCAGTCATCTCCAGCTCTTCGTGATCCCATGGACTATAGCCCACGAGGCTCCTCTGTCCATGGGATTCTCTAGGCAAGAATACTGGAGTGGGTTGCCATTTCCTTTTCCAGGGGATCTTCCCCACCCAGGTATCGAACACAGGTCTCCTGCATTGTAGGCAGACGCTTTACCGTCTGAGCCACAGGGGAAGTCCTGCCTCTCTGAACTTGTCCACAAATACCCAGAAAGCACAGTGGGATTCTGAGGTTACAACCCATGCCCCCACCAAGTAGGTGAGTTTGCAAATACGAACCCATGAATAAATGAGCATTAACCGTAGTTGCCTTTTATTGTCTATTTTCTTACTTTACAATGTGGATCCCATGAGGACTGGAAGTGAAAGTTGCTCAGTCGTGTCTGACTCTTTGCGACCCCATGGACTATAGAGTCCATGAAATTCTTCAGGCCAGAATACTGGAGTGGGTAGCTTTTCCCTTCTCCAAGGGATCTTCCCAACACAGGGATCAAACCCAGGTCTCCCGCATTGCAGGCAGATTCTTCACCAACTGAGCTATGAGGACAGGAAAGCTTGGTGGATTTTGCTCACTGCTAAATCTCCAGTCCCTAGGACAGAAGGTGGAGTATAGTAGATCCTCAATAAATCTCTGCTGAACGGATGAAGCACACGGAGAGAAAGGAGGCAGTAGTATCTCTTCAAATCCTTACAACAAGAGGAGAGTCCTGCCCAGAGAGAGTAAGTCAACTGCTCAGAGTTGCCCCGCCAAGAAGAAAGGCTTCTGTCTGCCTCAGTGTGTGATCCCAGTCCAATCAGCTCACCTCTCTGAGTCTCAGTTTAGCAATGTGAGGCATTGTTATGAAGGGTAGTCATTAGGTGGATGGCAATTTCTCTTCAAAGCCTCCACACCAAGCCCTATAAACCATGTGTGGAGAATACATCTTCCCAGTCATGGAAAAAGAGAAGGGCCATCAGCCTCACTTCCTAGATAAGAAACAGGCTACAAGATGGAAGTTATTCGTCCAAGACAGTTCCCATAATTATGAGGCTGAGCAGTTATACTGCTCAGCACAATGACCCTATAACGATGACGAGGATGGTCATTTTCATTTTGGAAATGTAGAAACGGATGCAGAAAGGGCTAAGGGTACAGGTCTGGGGCACACAGCAGGGTGGAGCCAGGATTGGGGTGAGAAGCCAGGAGGTGGGTTGACACCAGTGGGGAACAGCCCTCAGGCCTCATGACTCACGGTAGCCAGCGTTGTTGACGATACAATCCAGGCGTCCGAAACGGCAGATGGTCTCAGAAACGAGGGCCTGGGGAGAGAGAGAGCTTGTGTGTGAGCAGTGCTGGCACCACTCTTATAGAGCCAGGGGTCCCAAAGGCGAGGTGGGGACAGGAGTCACAGCTGAGGGGCTGGGAACCAGCGGGCTGGTGACATTCACACTGCCGTCACTACCCTAGAGACCTGAGACGGGACAGATGTCAGAGATACTGACTAAACAGAAGAAATGGAAATCGAGAAAAGAGAAAAGGATCTTGCAGAACGAGATCCTCCGTGAGGAATGTATCACGTGGATGTCCCAATCCACGTGAAAGCTGTGACAGAGGCTTGGAAAAGTGGGAGGTAAAAGCAAATCCTCCCAGGAGACACAAGACCTGGTCAGTACAGTTAGGGAAAGCCTTGAAGTGATACTGAGCTGAATGGTACAATAAAGCCAGGAGAACGGGGCAAGGCAGAGGGAATGGCACCGTGCAAAAGCCTTGGGGGCAGCGAGGGGAGGGGGTGTGGGGAGAGAGAACCAATTGGACATGGCGGGTAGTAGAGACAGAAAGTATGCTCACCCTCACATCTTCCTCCTTAGTCACATCGCAGAGCAGAAAGACAGTGCCAGGAAGCTCTCGCTCCACCGCCCTGCCCCTGGCCTCTGCAGGGAGAGAAGCGCTGGGGGTCTGGACTTGTGAGTCTGAGGGAGGAGGGGGCTGGGGGCCGGGATCCTGGGTCTGAGGGAGGAGGGAGCCAGGGCTTTGGACTCCTGGGTCTGGCAGAGGAGGGGTCTGGGGGCCTGAACTCCTCCTGGAGGGTTAGGGATGAGGACTGAGGGACCTTCACTCACCATCTTTGTCACAGATAACCACCTGGGCACCGCTTTCCACTGGGAATGGGGAAAGAAGAGGTTACCCGAGCAAACACTTTGGCGAAGACCTCTGCTGCCCTCTAGTGGCCACTTACGGGGGTGGGCCTGTCTCCCACTCTGCTCCCCTCGTGACCCCAAAGTCTCATGATGACTCCCTAGGACAAAGGGCAGAAGTTTTGACAGATAGTCTTCTGGGCTACTCTAGGTGCCTACTGGGGCTCCTGAGCCTGCCTTCCTGGGTTCCAGAGTAAACCTGAAATCTGCGAGACACAGTCCCCCAAACCACTTGTTTTGCAGAGACAACTGAGACCAGAGAAATGGCGTTTGGAGATCTGCCAAAATCTCAGGCCCTAGGCAACCACTGCCTACATTTTCGTTCACTTTGCAAACCGGATCTTGTAAGATAAGAATCTAGACTGCAGCATAGGACCTACTTTTTCTCACACCCATTAGTTAGCCCTCGGGGGTCCCTCCTCTCCCAGATTCCCAATATTTAGATCCAGCCAGACCCCACTCACCGAAAGCTCGAACGATCCCGGCTCCTATGCCGCGGCCGCCGCCTGTCACGATGACCACCTTCCCAGCATAGCGCGTTCCCGTCGCCATTCCGCCAGACATCGCCTCCCCTCTGTCACTCACTCCGGGCTTCTATCCACCTCCAAAGTCGGGTGAGGTCGTGGGGTCGAATCGTAAATAGGGGCCGGATCCTGGAAGTCCGGCCCTGAGGGTGGGGGTGGGGGGCGTTGCCTGGAAAGCCAGAAGCCTGGAAGCCTGGTCCCTCCCTCAGATCCAAGAGTCTGGATGCCCAGACCCTCTTCCCTCAAATTCAGGATTCCTGGACCTGAAAGTCCAGGCCCCTAGTCTTCCTTCAGACCCAAGAATCCAGGTCCCCGTCCCCCTCTTCCCTCAGACCCAGTACTCCGGACCCTGAGATTTCCTCCTTCCTCAGACCTCCAAGTCCAAGGTCCCGGTCCTCTCCTCTTTTGCGACCCAGAAATCCAGCTCTACGCCGCCCCCCCCCCCCGAGACACCAGTGTCACAACCCCAAACAGACAAAAAGTTATCGACTAAAAAGTTCAAAGTTTTAATCCAAATTTGGACAAGCGTTGGGAAAAGCAAACTTTGGCCACAGAAACCATTTCTAGGTCACGGGAGGCGAGAGGCTCCAGATCTTCAGGTGGTCCCGCCAGACCACGCCCTCTCGCCCCGATTGGCTGCCACGTCTGGGCGGGTCAGAAGCTGGACTGCAGCAGGGTGACTCTCAGAGGCCACGCCCCCTCGTCGGGGGTCAGGGCGGGCGGGGCGGGCCCGGAATCCCAGGTCTGCTCCCAGGAGGCGGGGCCCGCGCCGCGCCCACTACCTCTGGGGGAGAAACCGGTGGAGCAGGAATTGGCTGTTGGAGGAGATCTTCGGGGTGAGGACGCCTGGGGCGTGGGATCTGACGGAGGCGGCGGTGCAGGGGGAAGAGGGTCCCCTCGAGAGTCCAAATTTCCACCTGGAGATGACGAATGGGGATGAGAATGGCAAACTCAGGGATCCAGAAGTCCAGACACCGCCCCCCGTCCCCAGGCCTTTCCTCTCAAACCTAGGAGTCCGGCCTCCCTGCCCCCTGCTCTCCCAGACTCAGCACTCCTGCACCCTAGGCCGCTCTTGCCTGGAATCTAGCTCTCCCAAGCCTTGTCCAGGTCTTTCCTCATCAAGACCAAGGATTCCCAGGGGCCCTCAGACCCCTCCCCATCACGACCTGAGGTTCCACACCTCCGAGCTCCCCCCATCCCTAAAACCTAGGATTCCGAAGTCTCCAGGTCATTCTCACCTGTCATCATTCCGCGCCACTGCGATGCCTCAACGGCCAGGGCTTGAGAGAGGCTGAGAACTCGCTCCCGGTGCCCTTCGGATGTCAGCAAATAAGGGGTAGTGCTCCTTGGACTAGAAAAAAAGAGTTTGGGGGAACTTCAGTTAGCCAGTACAGTAAAGGCCACAGTGCCGCGCGTGTCCTTCTGGGAGTCGTAGTCTCTAGCACGTGTCTCTAAAGGATTTTAAACGTGGAGCGACCCTCTTTTTTAGGAGCCCGCGTGCATTGTGGTATTTGTAGTCCAGTTGCCCGAAAATTTCTCCGATTTCCTGACAGTGGGGCGGG
Organism: Antilocapra americana; assembly: GCA_007570785.1. Taxonomy (NCBI): domain Eukaryota; kingdom Metazoa; phylum Chordata; class Mammalia; order Artiodactyla; family Antilocapridae; genus Antilocapra; species Antilocapra americana. The sequence continues at coordinate 3,448,308 of ML664226.1, forward strand.
ATTTGATATAGAACAAGGAACTGCAGTTCTCCCCGCGAACTAGGGTTTTCTGATTCCCCAAGAAGTCAAGGGACTTTAAAAGATTCTGCTATCTGTACTTTAGTACTCAGGAGACATTAACAGTAATACTACTCCCCTTCTGTTTGTTATTTCCCTTCTTGTTGCCTCTATCTCCAATTCCTTACCTGCTCCAGGACCCTGAACTTCTGAGCCATTTCTGGGCTCCTGAGTGTCCCAGGACAGGCTGCAAAGGAATGGGGCCATTAGAATTCCTCATCCTGGAAGTTCCCATGTTCTCATTTTGAGGGTAAAGGGGCTCAGAGGATAAAATTGCCCCAAAGACACTGCTAATTCTTAACTTTAGCTGAACTCCTGGGGAAAAGGGAAGTGTTTGGAAAATCACCACCCCCAACCACTTCCCCACGCCTTTCTGCATTCTGGTAAACAGCTTCTTCATATGACTTAGATAAGCCTGATAATGTGAAATTGATATTTTAAGACAGGACAGGAAAATCAAAGATCAAAGTCTCTCTGTGTGCTTGTTTAGGGCTCCTCCATCCCTAATGTGCAGTGTGCACCAGGATTACACACCAGCCAGAGCTCCTCAGAGTTGGCAGTGCTTGCTCCTTCCTGAAGATCATTTCTTTTTTCCCTTTCTTCTGACACTACCAATGTAACTTCTTAAAAGAATAGCTTCTTTCACAGTTCTGCAGGCGATCATAGTAACTTGCTACTGGCTTTGCATGTGTTTCCCTAGACTATGTCTCCTTGGTGAACCTCAGGTGAAATATCAATGTGTTATTTTGTTTCTTTGTTTGTTTTAACTTATCTGGTTGCATCAAGTCTTAGTTGTGCCACTTAGGATCTTAGCTGCATCATGTAGGATCTTTTGTCGAGGTGCATGGGGCTTCCCCAGGGGCTCAGTGGTGAAGAATCTGCCTGCCAGTGCAGGAGACTTACTTGCTCAACAGGAGATGTGGGTTCCATCCCTGGGTCAGGAAGATTGCCAGGAGTGCTACAGTCCATGCGATTGCAAAAGAGTCGTACATGACTCAGCGACTAAACAACAACAGATTGTGTAGTTGTGGCGCACAGGCTTAGTTGCCCAGAGACATGTGGGATCTTAGTTCCCAGACCAGGTATCAAACCTTTGTCCCCTGCATTACAAGGCAAATTCTTAACTACTGGACTGCCAGGAAAGTCCTGTCAGTATGTCATTTGATGTTCGATCTTTTGCCTGGAAAACAGATACGAGTGCGCCTCTTGACTTCTAACAGATGGTGAAACAGTTCTCAGAACTTTCTGAGTCTCTCTCCCAAGTTCTACTCCTGTTTGGCTCAAATAAAAGTCCCCTTTTTTCTTGTTAACTTGATTTTAATAGAATTTTCATCGACAAGATTCACAGATGAGCCCCCTGTGACAAGGCCAGAAACAGACCCTTCAAATTCATATTCCTTTTGTCATAAATGATTAATGAACTTCTTGCCCCCCAAAACTAGCTAGACATAGAGATCAATGTTTGATATTCAGCAGACTTGAGATGGCCCCATTTACAAAAACAGTCACAACCACAAAATCACCCCACTTGTCTAATTCCTTCCTAGAAGAGTCTTAAGATGAAACTATCCATGGGGAATTCCCTGGTGGTCCAGTAGGCAGGGCTCCGCGCTCCCACGGCCAAGTCCTCAAACGTGAAATGAACCCAAGCCCTAAAATCCCACAAGCTGAGCAGGGGCACAGCCCAAAACAAAAAACAAATGAAAAAAACCATCCTGCCCAGACACTCTGGTCTTCAGATTGGCAGCGTGATCTCCATGGCAACAGAGTAAATACATTTTTTTTTCTTTTTTCTTTGCCTTTGACAGCATAGTAACTGAACAGGAAAACTTGGCTTCCAATCCAACTCTAAAACCCACTCCTCCCAGAGGAGTGAGAATGCTGGTGAGGACGGAGATGTTGCCTCTGGCCCATCCTGTTCTCCACTGATAAGGGAGACAGGATGCTGAATTCAAAACAGGTACAAATAAACCTGATATAGAGGAAGGGGAAAAAAAATCCCCACTTTACAGACACGAATACTGAGGCTCCAACCAGGAACTGAGAACTCACTGCCTCCTCACTGACCCACCCCTGTTTCCCTCACTTTTTGTTCCGCATCAGGCTGGCGTCTGGCTGGGGGCAGTGTCCTCCCCAGGGTGAGGAGCCTGGGGGAGGCTGGGCGAGGGAGAGGCCGTCCACACTCTTGATTTCTTCGGATTCTCTCCAACTGCTCCTGAGCGCTCATCCGGGGCCGGGCCACGGGGACCTGGGGAGATGAGAAACATCTAGAGATTCCAACAATGGCCTCTGTTTTCTCTCTTCCCTGAACCTCTCAGTCTCCTATGTCTTGGGCTTCCCTCATAGCTTAGTTGGTAAAGAATCTGCCTGCAATGCAGGAGACCCCGTTTCAATTCCTGGGTCGGAAAGATCCCCTGGAGAAGCGATAGGCTATCCACACCAGTATTCTTGGGCTTCCTTTGTGGCTCAGGTGGTAAAGAATCTGCCTGCAATGTGGGAGACCTAGGTTTGATCCCTGGGTTGGGAAGATCCCCTGGAGAAGGGAAAGGCTACCCACTCCAGTATTCTGGTCTGGAAAATTCCTGTGTCTTGCCCTCCCCAGTAAGTTCAGCCCTGGATCTCGAGAACTTATTTCTACACCTGGAGCCAAGGCTGTCCCTCTGCTGGATATGCTCAAGTCCTTCCATATCCCCAAGGCTCTCAGGACAAAGGTGTTACAGTTCCTGTGTGACTGGTTGCTACCCACCTGTCTGGTCCCAACCCCATCAGCTGCCCTGTTGGAACCTGTAGTGCCAGCCTGACCAACACCCACTCTTCTCTGGATATAAGAAGTCTCTTGGAAGTAGTAGTTGGACTCTGGTTAACTCATGATTTAAAAAAAAAAAATAATAAGTCTGGTTTCAATCAGCTTTGAAAACATTTTCATGAAGGATGAGAGTTATTGTGTAACTAGATCATCAAGAAGATCACTTTGGGTTGGCCTGAGGGAGGACTCGACAAGTTCGCTTGTGTCCTCAAAACCAGAGGGAAGAGACACACAGGGAGACTGTCCTGTGATAACTGTAGTTATCTGCCACAAGCCAGGGAACTCTGTCTGAAGCTTCCAGAAGTATGACCCTGATGACACCTTGTTCTTGGGCTTAGAGCCTTAGGAACTCAAAATGCAAGAGGACGGGGATGAACGGAAGGAGAACTTGAAATCTGGAACATTCTCAATCTATCTGCTTTGCAAGGAAGCTTGCTCTGAAGAGAATGCCAAGGGTGTGGCCCCGGAAAACCATTTGCTAAGAGATCAGGCATGTGATGTGTGAGTCCAGTAAACCAGCTCAGCAGAAAAGCTGCCCAGTCAAAATGAAGGAGACAGAGACAGGATAAAATGAAGGAAGGCTGTCGGACATCTGGGATGCTATGAGCAGGAAAGGGGCCAACAGAGTGGCAAATGTGTGTTATCCTTCAGGAAAGGGGGTGATTTGGACACAGACGTGCACCTAGGGAGAACGCCATGTGACTGGTGAAATCACGATGCTGTGAGCAGAGGAAGTGATCCCTCCCTAGAGTCTTCAGAAGGCATGTGGCCCTGTGGACACTGAGATTTCAGGCTTCTAGCCTACAGAACTGCAAGACAATACATTTATTGTGTAAACAAAAAACAAAGGGGAGGGGGTTGGGAAGAGAACTCTTGGCTGCAGTCTCTAGTTAGAAAATTCTAGGCAGACAGCTTGGATCTGTTGCTTATTGTAGGACCAATCACTGCAGTTTACTCGCTTCGATTTGATCCATCCTGGGTCACACGCCCACCTGGAAGCTGGCCCTATGTTTTTTGTTTTTTGTTTTTCCTGTTGTGCCGTGGGTTTTGTGGGATCTCTGTTCCCAAGGATCAAACTTGAGCCTCTGTAGTGAAAGCGCAAAGTGTTAACCACAGGCCCGCCAGGGAGTTCCCTGGCCCTATGTCACCAATTTCTTCACAACAGGCTAGACTGCTGACCTGAAATAAAGTGTCAGCCAGGGCCAAACTGAAACTTTTACACAACTTCTTGTTTCAAAGACAGCCCACATAGGTGGATATTTTTAGCATTTGGAGCCTGCCTGCTTTAAATTCTTCCTGAAGCTGTAACCAGCATCTGCAGGCCATAAGCAGGATTAACTTGTAGCTATAAAAAGCCCCACCCCTCAACAGGCTGCTGCCCTTAGGAAACTCCCCTCTGTGCGGCTAAGCACATCACCTAGATCCTTAAGTCCCTTCTCCAATCTCTTTCTTTCCTGGGAGTCCCCCTGCACCCGGGCCCTCTCCTCCTGGGCAGTGGCCCCCACGCAGTAACCTCTGGAGGGTCCCTTGCTGTGAGGGACTTATACCACAAGCAAACCGGTCAGCCGCGGACCAACTAAAACTCTTTGTGCTACTGCCACCTAGTGGTCATATATTTTCTCTTGATCAGTTCTGAAATTCCTGGATCCCCTTGTATCACCCCTATGTGTAAGCCGCCCATAGGGTTGGGAGAGGAAACATTCCCAAGATAATTTTTTTGTTTTGGACGCGCGACATGGCATGTGGGGGTCTTAGTTCCTGGACCAGGGATTGAACCTGCACCCCCTGCGTTGGAAACGCGGGATCTTCACCCCTGGACCTTAACCAGGGAAGTCCCCCAAGATGTTACTTGGTGCGACCCCAACCTGATGGCTCAACTGGCAAAGAATCTGCCCGCAATGCGGGAGATGCAGCTTCGATTCCTGGGTCTGTAATATCCCCTGGAGATGGGAATGGCTGCCCACTCCAGTATTCTTGCCTGGAAGATTCCATGGGCAGAGGAGCCTGGCGGGCTACGGTCCATGCGGTCGCAGAGTCGGACACGGCTGAACGACTAACACTTTTCAGCAATCCTTAACACACACCACCGAAAATAGTTCTTCTCTTCCTAAGAGAGGCCAGATTGAGTATTTGGTTTCCATCCGATAGTAAGGAAGCACCAGAAAAGCTTTTAAACCTATTCGAATAAGCAATCATAACTGGCATTCCATCGCCCTGAAAGCCAGCCAATCAGCGCCCGCCCTGCGTTTCCAAAAATCAGCCAATCAGCCAATCAGCAACAGACACAAAGCCTCCCCAGCTTGTGGTAGAACAACTCAACACTCCAGGCTCCACAAGCCCTCCTGTGTCCCAACTCTACGCCAAATAACATCAACTCTTCGCTTTGCTCAGGTTGGCTGTATCTTACAAGGGGTCTGTCTTGCCTGTGCTGTGCTAAGTCGCTCAGTCCGTATCCGACTCTGAGACCCTTTAGACTGTAACCCGCCAGGCTCCTCTGCCCATGGGATTCTCCAGGCAAGAATACTGAAGTGGGTTGCCATGCCCTCCTCCAAGGGAACTTCCCAACCCAGGGATCGAACCCAGGTCTCCCGCACTGCAGGCGGCTTCTTTACTGTCTGAGCCACCAGGGAATAAATTCAGCTTTGTTTCCTATACAAAGCAGCTGCTTTTTTCTTCATCTGCCTCATGCCTTTGCATGCATAGCCTGTTCCCCTTTGGAGTAGTGTTTCGTGCACAGCCAAAGTTTTTTCATTCATCCAGACACAGCTATTGTTATCCTCCTCGTTTAGCTGCTAAGTCAGGTCCAACTCTTTTGCTTACCTAACCTTTAAAAGGCTTCCTAATGCTGAGTCCCCCTAGGAAATAGCTTAACTCTGTTAGATGTGTGTAAGGACTGCATTCATGCCTCTCTCCCATCAGACTCCAGCATCAGGAGTAATTCCTGGAAGATCCCCCAACACTTTCCACACGGGCTGGCCCCTAGAAGGTCAGAATCTTCAACAAATAAGGGAATTCAGGATTTCTTCCTGCACTTGCCAAAGTTTAGGGAGAAAGGGAGAAACAGCAACTCCTGTTGACACTGTACTTGGATTGGTCATCTGCTGATGGCTTAGTGGGCATCAGAATGGTCCTGCCAAGTCCAGCAGCCATACTTTTCCTGCAGGATCTGTTTGCCAGCTTCAGGATGGGGGAAGCCACAGAAAAGTAGGGTTAAGAACGGACTTAACCACTGGCAGTCCAGTGGTTAAGACTCTGTGCTTTCAGTGCAGGGGGCGCCAGTTCAATCTCTAGCTGGGGAACTAAGATCCCACATGCAACATGGCACGGCCAAAAAAAAATAATAAACAACAACAAACAAACAGCAACAACAAAGTTTAAAAAAAAACTAGAGATTGTGATGCAGAGATTCACTTCACTGGCAAACTCAGAAACGTAGGTCCTTGAAAGCAGGACATGGTCTGGGGATCTTGCATTGTAGGGCCTGGCAGTCAGGGTCTGAGAAATTCATTGACTTGAACTGAACTACCCTTCAGTTGGTGGATGGCATTCCAGAGGTCAGAGCTCTGTGCTCCCAAGAAGCCATGTGCAGTTGTATGGGTTGCTCACTGCGAAAGGGCTGAGCCTTCCACTGATGGCTCCAGGTTCTTCCCACATAGAAGGGGCTCCTGTCTCTAATTCCCAAAAAGGTATCCTGGAGGCTAATAGAAGCCCTGGCTTCCTAAATCCCCACTTCAGTCTAGACATTTACACCCGCTGTTGCCCTGCTTTGCCGTGGATAAATTCTAACTCATTCTTCAAGGTCTTTCTGCCTCCAGGAAATCATCCCCAACATGCCCAGGTTGTGTGGGAGCTGTCCCCTGAAGTCTCCAATGCCTTGTGCTTGCAAGATCTTCGATCTTCACTGTGTCACATGGAAACTTTAGTTGCAGCATGGGAAGTCTCCTGGTTTGGGCATGCAAACTCTTAGCTGTGGCATGAAGGATCTAGTTCCCTGGCCAGGGATGGAACCTGGGCCCCCTGCATTGGGAGCACAAGTCTTAGCCACTGGACCACCGGGGAAGTTCCTGATCCTTGCTCTTTTTACCCAAGGTGGTCAGGTAAAACTGGAAACTCCCACTGGTTGCAGCAATGACTCGCTTAGTGGGCGCTGGTTGGGAGACAAAGAAACTGTGGAGGCTGTGGCTTGAGATTCTGAAATGGGAGAAGATCACAGTGATGCTGTTGACGACCTTGGGACTACAAGGTGGAAACTCCCGACAGACAAAATGATGAAATGAGCAGTCAGTTCATTGCTGACCTTTAGGGGTTTGTGTTTATGAGCAACCAAAAGACTCTAACCAGTATACTCAATTAAAAGGACAGGGCCCAGACAAGACCCTTTATTAAGGAGCAGACAAGGGAATTCCCAGTGGTTAGGACTTGGCACTGCACTTTCACTGCCGTAGCCTGGATCCATTCCCTGTTTGGGGAAGTAAGAAGTTTGGGGAAAACCAAACAGATGACATAGCAAGAAACTCTACAGAGGTCACCTGCTTCATCCTCAGGAACCCCCAGCCCTGGTCCTGCCTCTTATGTCCAACTTGATGATGGCACTGCTGGCCCGACCAATGACCTCTGACCCCAGAGTCCTCAAGCCACCAGATATCATGTGCATTCACTGTGTGTGAATAGTTAGGTTCTTGGCTTCCTTTGTACTTGGATGTGTGACATGTTTACTAAACCTTTTCCTGAGAAATAAAAAAGTGGCTGATATTATAATCTATTTTTATTCCACTGACTCCTTCACTTAAGTAATTCACTGCTCTGCTTTTAGCTTGACATTTAAATGGTGATACTTTTTATAGCCTTTATCCCATTTTGTATGCAGATTCATACATTTTATTAGAGAAATGGTAATGTATTTGATGAAGCATGTGCTCCAGACAGAGTAGGGCATGGTAACCCACGCCAGTATTTCAGCCTGGAGAATCCCATGGACAGAGGAGCCTGGTGGGCTACAGTCCATGGGGTCGCACAGAATCAGAAATGACTGAAGCGACTTAGCACGCATACACACGCTGCTCCAGACACACAGAGTACACAGTATAAGCACCAAATTACCAGTCTAGAATCTGCAAAATTTTGCATTGTAAACGTCCAAATTCCCTGGCAGCTCAGAGTTTAGGACTTGGCGCTCTCACTGCCCAGGACTGAGGTTCCAACCGGGGTCCTGGAACTAAGAACCAGCAAGCCCGTGGGGGGCGGCCAAAACAAAAACAAAAATGGCATCTGAGGTCCCAAGGGTTTTTAATAAAGTTTGAAAACCCAGTATATCTAGAATCTGACTCCCTCTTGATGTCTCCGCTTCTAAGTTAGTGCAAACAACTGTTATGCATCCCCCCCAAATGTCCCACTGGCCCCCTCAACCCTGACTCAGGCCGTATCCACACAGTTCATTCGCCCAAGTGGCCGCCAGAAAGCACCAGTTTCCATTTATAAACCTCCCGCTCCTCTGCTCAGAACTCTCCACGGCTCCAGCTTACCCAGTGTCAAAATTAAGTCCTCACTCTGGACCACAAGGCGCAGCATGATCTGTCCCTATTACCTCTCTGTCCTCACCAGCACTCCCTTCCCCTTGCTCGGTCCCACCCACAATGACTTTCTAGCTGCTCGTCCAACACGCCAGGCTCTTCAGCCACAGAACCTTCGCAAACACTCCTCCCTTTGCCTCTAACGCTCTTCCATCAGACATCCCCAGGGCTCCCTCCCTGACAGAAGCCTCCCCAGACCAAAACATTTACAACTCCATCCCTTCACCAATATTTCAAATCCCCTCCCCAGGCTGTTTTTATTTATTTATCACTTACATAAAATAATTTGTAGTCAATTATTTATTATCTACCTCTTCCCACTAATATGTCAGATTCAAGAAAGAAGGATGTTTTTTCTCATCTTGCTCACATTTGGGTCCTGAGTGAACTTTCCTGAATGATGAAAATATTCTATATTTTCACTATTCAACAGGGTAGCTGCTGGCCACGTGTATCTCCTGAATACTTGAATTCCTCAAATGAAAGTGATTTTGTATTTTATTTCATTTAAATTCATTTAAAATTAAATAGCCTCGTGTGGCTACTGGCTACCTTATTAGATAGCAAAGTCTTAGTCCCTCAGTCATGTCCGACTCTTCGTGACCCTGTGGAATGTAGCCCACCAGGCTCCTTTGTCCATGGGATTTTCCAAGCAAGAGTACCAGAGTGGGTTGCCGTTTCCTTCTCCAATTAGATAGCAAAGAGGGCATTTAATAAATATCTGTTGAATGAATGATTGGTAAATGAATGAATGAAGTGCTTGCTCTAAAGCACTACTTTCAAACTTTAGGGGCATTCATCTAGTTTGACTTTTCACATCAGCTCTGGGTGGTAGACACCACTATCAGCTCCATTTTGCAGATGAGAAAATGGAGGCAGAGAGCTTTCTTAACCAACCCAAAGTCACACAGGTTAGAAGTGGCAGAGACAAAATCCAATCCCAGTGCTCTTAACAAATCTCACTCTCTGCTCTGGGCGGTGGCTTAGAATGCTCCTCTCCCAGATGTTTCCCCAAGAGTAGGGGATCTGTGGTGGCAAAGGGTTACGATGGACCCGAGGAGATCGGATGGACTGCCTACCTTGGTTCCTGGCTGAGGGGAAGTGGGGCGGTGACCCTCGGGGCTGGAAGCCCTGGAGACCCTTGGAGATCCAATTCCTGCAGGAGCAGAATGGGACGGGTGAGGATGCGGAATGCCTCGTAAATCCCTACCAACCCCAGATGCTCACCTGAGCGAGGGCTGGTGAGCTCTCTGTCACCCCCTGGAGGCCTCCCCCAGTCAGCCTCGGGGGACCGGGATAAGCCCAGTTCCAAGGACTCCGTCAGGCTCTGGGGAGGTCAGGAAAGGGGATAATAGATCACTAGGATTACAGTTTTCAAGCATTTAGCAGTAAAGACACTACATAAGCAGGATTAAGATTGAAAACCAGGAGCCAGACCTCGTTTTCAAACCTCAGCTCTGCCATTTTTCTTGCTCTATGACCTTGGGCAAGTTACTTTCCCTCTCTGTGCCACATTTCACCTTTTGATATGAGGACTGAATGGATACAAGTAAGGCACTTAAAACAGTGCCTGGCACATAACAAGTCTTTATAACCTGTGAGGTGGGTTTTTTGATCAATTAATTTTGGTTTGCCTAGACTTTCTCTAGTTGCAGCGAGTGCGGGCGTCTCTCTAGTTACAGTGCAGGGACTGCTCACTGTGGTGGCTTCTCTTGTTGCAGACAACAGGCTCTAGAAGGCACGGACTTTAGTAGTTGGAGTTCTTGGGCTTAGTCATCCAAAAGCATGGGGAATCCTCCCAAACCAGAGATAGAACCCATGTCCCCTGCTCTGCCAGATGAATTCGCAACCACTGGACCACCAGGGATTCCCACACTGGTCCACGTCTGAGGTTTTATAATGATTATGCATCCGGCATGGTGTTAAATACTTTACCAGAATTATCTCATTGAATCCCCTCAGTAAATGTACGAGATGCTATTATCATCCCTGTTTGACAGACGGGGAAACTGAGGCTCAGAGAATGAGGTCAATGATTGATGTTACAAAGACAGCAGAGGTGAGATCAAAATCCAGGTCTCCCAGGTACATGACTTGATGATCAGGACCAGCAACAGTTCTACTCAGCTATGACCATAATGGCTCCTGGTTCCTGAGGGCTTACTCTATGTCAGGCACTTTCTAGTCACAGTGTCTTCTTTCTAAAGAACCCTGCAGGAGAAGGAAATGGCAACCCACTCCAGTGGCCTTGCTTGGGAAATCCCATGGGGAGTCTGGTGTGCTACAGTCCATGGAGTCACAAAAGGGTTGGACACGGCTTACGACTAAATAACAACAAATGGCAGTTCTAGCCAATGTATGAGAATAAAAACTTGTAAGGAATTGGAGGTTGGGGCTGAAACCAAAATCCTATTGCTTACAGATGTGACTGTCTATTTAGAAAAACCAAAATAAACTGCAAGCAAATATTTAACCTAAAAAAAAAAAAAAGAACCCTGAAGGGTATGGGTTAAGATCTGGTAATGTTTATCTAATAAATGTTTAACAAATGCCCTCAAGAAGAAAAGAGCCTTGGTTTGCAGCAGTTTGCCAATTTCCATGGTATAAATACTCCCACCATAGTCAATTTCAAGCTAGGGACATGTCATCACTGAGTGTGAAGGTGAGATGCAGGCAACTGGACCTTGTGAGGTGTTGGCAACTCACCCAAGTTGCTGTGTTGTGGGTCCAGCACACCTCTGGACTATGACCTCAATATCAAGTAAGGAAATAGAGGTTTCTAAAACTTAGGACATGTACCTGAGGCTGGTTAGCCGATCAAGGGTGAAAGAGGTGAGGGGGTAATGAGTTAGGCAGGGGCAGATGGGACAGGAAACTGGAGGTGGGAAAGATGTGTGTGGCCTTACCTCCCTTTCTGAGGACTCCTCGCCTTGGAGAGCAGGGGATGGGGAGTCAGGCTCAGTGTTGGAGGGTGGCTTCTGGGGAGCCCCCAGACCTGCCAGCGTGTCTTCCACCATCCACAGTTGCTGCTGAGCAGATGCTCTGTCCTGGAGAGAGGAAAGGAATTTGTTACTCAAAGGTGGGAAAATGCAAGGAGGGTTAAAGTTGATAAGCCATAGAAAGGGTCTGAAATCTCTTCATTCTACTGACCCATTACCGTTTATCATAAATACTGTCTTCTTCTGCACTGTTCTGCAGTGTTACCTCTGTTGTAAATAGGTGACCATATAAATATGAGTCTATTTCTGAATATTCTATCCCTTTAGTCTATTTGTCTAAACTTGTGTCAGCACTACACTGCCTTCTTGTTAACTGTAGCTTTAAAGTCAGACACTATCCAGTTGTGTTAGTCTTCGAGTTTTGTTCTTGGAGGCTGCCTTGGCTTATTCTTGGCCTTCTGCACTTCCAGATACAATTTAAAGTCAGCTTGTCAATCTCCACATATTGTGTTGGGACAGCAGATCCCCACTGGGGAAGTCAAGCTGTGGAGACCACATCTTTACACTAGTATATTTCCTATCCATGCACATGGTACATCTCTCCATTTATATAGGCCTTTGTTAATTTCTCTCAATGACATTTTGTGGCTTTCAGAGTAGATGTCTTGCATATCTTTCATTAGACTTCTTCCAGATAGTTAATTTGTTTATGTTAATTGAAAACACTAGTGTTTATAAATATTTCTTTTCCAATTGTCTGGTATTAGTATACAAGAAGATGATTTTTGCATATTATCCTTGCATTCAGTTACCTTGCTGGTTTTGCTTATGCTAACAGTTTATCTGGAGATTATTTTGGATTTTCTACATATACAATCTCATCATCTGTAAGTAAAAACAGCTTTACTTTTTCCTCTTTGGTGTTCCTTTTACCTTTGCCTTATTTTGTAGACTCACTTGTACTGTTTAGGATCCCTGGTACAACACTGACTGGAACTGGCAATAGCATACATCCTGGCCTTATTCCGAATATTGGGGGAAAGGTTTCAGTATCTCACTGTCAACAACAATGCTTGTTGTAGGCTTGTTATAGATGCCTAATCAGGTTAAAGAAGTAGCTTCTGTTCCTACTTTGCTGAGAGATTTTATCATGAAAGGGTATTGAAAGTGAAAGTGAAGGTGACTCAGTTGTGTCCAACTCTTTGCGACTCCACGGACTATATAGTCCATGGAATTCTCCAGGCCAGAATACTGGAGTAGGTAGCCTTTCCCTTCTCCAGGGGATCTTCCCAACCCAGGGATCGAATCCAGGCCTCCCATATTGCAGGCAGATTCTTTACCAACTAAGCTATGAGGGAAGCCCCTGAAAGGTTATTACATTTTATAAATGTTTTTTCTGCATTTATTGAGATGACCAAGTGAACTTGGGAGAGCAAGGTGGGGTTTGGGGGCTTGGGGAAGGGGTGTACCTGGGGGCACCCGAGGTGCAGCAGGTACTCAAGGGTCTCTCTCAAGGTGCCCAGCTCCTGCTCCAGGCCGCTGTATGTGTCCCAAACACGCTCTCGCTCCTCAGGTCCCAGAAAAAGAGAGACACAGATAGCATGCCCAGCCACCTTATCTTTCCCCATTCTATCTTTTCCTAGCTTTGCAGGAGAAAGTGTCCCCTGGGGCTATATGGACTACAATCCTAAGGGCCTCTTTGCTACTGGGAACCCCAGCATCTCTATGGAACCTGCCATTCCTATGAATAGCTAGTGCAGACACAGAACAGCTTTCCTAGAATCTTCTGGATTACCTCTGCACTCCTCTAAGGGTGACAGAGTCCACAGATCTAATGAATTCTTGGAAGAGACAAGACCACGAGCCTTATGCCCCACTGGGCAGCAGAAACTTCTTTGCCAGTCCCAATAACAAGAGCAGCTAACATTTATTCGGCACTTAATTCACATTATTTGGCACGTTTACTTGGCACTGTTCTTAGCGCTCACTTAATTCTGGTGAGGTAAGTACTATCAATATCTCCATTTTACAGTAACAATAATTACAGCTAACACAAGTAATGCTTACCATATACTAGGTGCATAAGTGTTAAATATTCTGTGATTCGTTTACATATACTTAGGAAATCTTCACAACGGCCGTAAGAAGTAAATATTACTTTTATCATCTCAAGTTTACAGAAGAGGAGTCTAAGGTTCAGAGAGGTTAAGTAACTTTTCTCAAGCCACACAACAACTGTGAGTGGGAGCTGAGATTCAAAGCCAGGAAGTCCATATCGAAATCACCCCCCTTAAATGGCTAAATTAAGAGGGGTTTCTTGGCTGTTTCTTGGCTGCTTGCACCTCCCCTTCTAGGACTGTCAAGATCATTGGTTTCAAACAGAGGGGGATTCTCAAGAACTACCTTCCCAAGGGTAGTTTTAGTAACAACTCGCAGAGTCCTGGGGTCTCCTAGGAGGTATGTCCCTGCTCAGATGCTCACCTGGGTCAGGTGACAGAGAGTGGCCCTCACACTGACTAATCGGTCCTGCAGGAGACGCTGGTGCCCCCAAGCCCTCCCAGGAGCTGCAGCTTCCCTGGTTGTTTGGCCCAGCTGCTGTCGGGTCAATTCCAGGGCTGCTTCTAATTGCTCCTGCACCAAGACAGAAGATGGTTAGACTTCTGAAACCATACCCAGGCTCAGAGCAAGAGAAAAGCTTGCTTCCGGTATCCTCTCGTATCCTGGGGGTCAGGACGGGCTAAGGGCAGGTGAGAGGCCAAATGTCCCTCCCCCGTCCCAGAGTCCTATACCTTCTCCTCCTGCCTCTGATCTATCTCCTCCTGCAGCCTCCTCAGGAGCCGGTCCTGCCCACACAGCTTGGTCAACAGAGTCTGGAGAAAGGAGGACAGGAGCTATTTATGGACCAGACATGGCTCTTCTCCCTGCCCACCCTCCCACCTTCCAAAACATTCTATCCCCAATTCTGTGAATTCAACAAAGGTTGGATCAGGAGCACTTACATCTGTCTCCAAGCTTTGATGGAAGGTGGAGTCTAGAGGGGGTCCCGGCTGAGGAGAAAGAGAAAAGTTGGGGGTCACATGCCAAAACAAGTCTTCATTGTAGCTCAGTGCTGAGCTGAGCCCTATTTCTACTGGTCGCGCCCCTTGTCCTTATTAGCTTTGTTCCAAGCTTTAGCAAAGCAAACCTTGGTAGACTAACTGCCAGATTTTTGGCTTTAGGAAGATCCAGTGGGCTTTGCTACCAAATAACTATAGCAAATACAATAATTGATGGAGAAAATTTAGACAGTTCCTTTGTGATTGAGAATAAAAGAAGGATGCTCACTGCCACTGTGACAGTTTAACACAGTATTAGAGATCTTGACAAACACTATAAGTTAAGAAAAAATTGTAAGGAAGGAGAATGATAAAATCATCAGAATGAAAAAATTATTAAAAGAAAAACTTAAAAAAATCATTAGAGCAAATAAGGATGCCTGATGTAAAAGGAAGCTACAAACGTTAATAGCATATCTACATCATCAATAATTATTGATGATGTAGAAATAGATAGAAAAATAATAGAAAATAGAATATAATAGAAAATATTTTTTTAAAAAAACACACCACTCAAATAACTATAAAAACTATCAGAGTTATCTAAACTAACAGCACACAAAATCTCTAAGGAAAAACTTTAAGACTCGAATGAAAGATGAAGAATACTCTTGAGAGTCCCTTGGACTGCAAGGATATCAAACCAGTCAATCATAAAGGAAATCAATACTGAATATTCATTAAAAGCTGAAGCTCCAATATTTTGGCCACCTGATGTGAAGAGCCAACGCATAAGAAAAGACCCTGATGCTGGGAAAGAATGAAGGCAGAAAGAAAAGGGAACAACAGAGACCAGATAATTGGATGGCATCACTGACTCAGTGGACATGAGTTTGAGCAAGCTCCAGGAGATGATGAAGGACAGGGAAGCCTTGCGTGCTGCAGTCCATGGGGTCACAAAGAGTCAGACACAGCTGAGCGATTGAACAACAAGAAGATTGTTGTTGTATATTCTGTATACATATGCCACTGAGTTTTCAGCAGCCCTAGGAAACTAACATAGCACCTATGTAGCCACCTTGAAATGCCCAGTCTCCTCTAGGCACACTAATCAATGAGATGACATTCACTATAGCGAAGAAAAGCACGGGATGGGGCTCTGGCAGATTCAAGGTGCCCCAGGATACCTACCAATAAAACCATGGAAGCCCGGGTCCCAGGAGGCCTTGGAGGGAGCTGGAGATATGTGGAGGTTCCAGAGTGGGCCTGGGAGGAATATTGAAATAGAGATGTTTAGAAATTGGCATGTCTTAATAACAGATATAGAAAGGATGTGTCTGGCATTGAAGTGTCATAGGAGACTCTCTGAGGTTCAGAACTGGGCCCCGAGAACTTCAACTATCTTCTCTCCAGCTGTGTGCCACCATAGGGACACACAGGATGATAATAAATGAACAGCCTACAAACCAGTTCTAGGGACCAATGAAAGCTGCAGTCTACTCTTACTGTCACATTTGTGGTTAGCTGTGGATTTCCTGGGCCGCAATCTTTTGATGCTCTGAAAAAGTAGTAGGGGACCAACTGGGAAAGAGAAAACTGGAGACACAAGGCAGATGCACTTCACACTGCCTCTCACAGTACTGTATTAGAGGAGCGTATTCTGGACTATTCCACAGTGTTTAAGGGGTAATAACTTCCAAAGACCAGCCTGAAGACAGCCCTGAGAACCAACAGGAGATAAAGGTCAGTCTCCCTTTCACATCTGAACCCAGCTGTGATTATGCTAAACTACATTCTCCATGATACCCAGGGGCCAATGGCTTAGAGACTAGCCTGGAAAGGCAGCCCACTGGCCATATGGGAGTTGTAGTCCCTCTCCCTGCCATCTCTGCTCACCGGTGTTCTGGCCTCTTGACTCCAGTGCTGAGGACTCCTGGAGGGCCTTCCTCCCCTAGCCTCAGAAGAGGGTCCTCGGCGGGGAGTGGGGGGCCTGGAGAAGGTCTGGCGCTGGAGGCCCCAGTCCAGGGGAGGCCGGACGTCGATGCGACTTAGGGGAGTATGGGGCCTGGCAGAAGGTGCTGTGTCTCCAGAGGAGGGCGGGGGTCTGCGTGCAGGAGCAGAACGGGGCCGGGGGAGGCTCAGAGGCGAGGGAGGACGAGAGAGGGGTGTGAACAGGCTGTGGAGAGGAGAAAAGGCGAACTGTGTCAGCAAGAGCCCCTCATCCCACTACCCATTAAGTCAGCCTCAAAGACGTGTCTCCCTTCAGTGTGTTTCATTGTTCCTCTGGAGCAGAACCCTCCTCTCGTAGCCAGATCCCGAGTAATTTCCCTCTTTGTGACATCTCCTCCTTAGGACTTCTCAACAGGCTCTGAGCCCGCAAGCGTCCAGCAAGTCACACACACCTTCGAGAAGGCGCTAAGTCACGCCCCTAACCAGTCCCAGCCCTGCCCTTCCGCCACGCCCCCAGAATGCCCGCCCGAAGCTCAGCCCTATAGAACCTTCTCATCCCAGACTCCCTCGTCCAACTCACTCTGGGCTCCTCGTCCTCCTAATTCGGGGTCCAGATTGCAGGTCAGACGTGGGGCTGGGAGTGAGCTGCCCGGGTCGGCCACGACCTCTGGAGAGCCGGGCCACCTCTGGTGATTCTGAGCCGCGCCCTTCTTCCGCGCCCCTGTTCACTTCTGGGGGACCACCGGGGCCGCCCGGGCCTTCCCCAGTCTGGGGCCGTGCAGATGACCTGGGTTGCCCACTAACGAATGGACACAGAAAAAGACATCACTCCTTTGAATCTTGTAACAGCCCTTATTCTCATTTCACCGACAAGGACACTGGGATCTACAAAGAAAAAAGGGGAGGTAGTGCACTATCAACCGTTGTCCCCATTTTGCAGATGGGAAAACTGAGGCCTGAATAGTATCTTGTGCAATGCCACAAGGCCCATCCAGGTCGCTGGGCCCAGGCTATGCATCTCCAGCCAGAACACTAGGGCAAGTAGACAGAGACAGCCTAGAGCCTCTCCTTTTTTTAATCTGACATTGTTTAGGTGGCAGCCTCAAGGGATGGAGATTTCTGCGGGAGCCAATTAGAGTGAGCAGTACTGATGGACATGGAATAGAACTGGACATGGAACAATAGGACCGGTTCCAAATTGGGAAAGGAGTAGGTCAAGGCTGTATATTGTCACCCTGCTTATTTAACTTATATTGCAAAGTACATCATGCAGAATGCCGGGCTCGATGAAGCACAAGCTGGAATCAAGATTGCCAGGAGAAACAGCAATAACCTCAGATACGCAGATGTCCCCACCCTTGTGGCAGAAAGTGAAGAACTAAAGAGCCTCTTGATGAAAGTGAAAGAGGAGAGTGAAAAAGCTGGCTTAAAGCTCTACATTCAGACAACTAAGATCATGGCATCCAGTCCCATCACTTCATGGCAAATAGATGGGGAAACAGTGGAAACTGGCTGACTTTATTCATTGGGGTTCCAAAATCACTGCAGATGGTGACTGCAGCCATGAAATAAAAAGATGATTACTCCTTGGAAGAAAAGTTATGACCAACCTAGACAACATATTAAAAAGCAGAGGCATTACTTTGCCAACAAAGATCCATCTAGTCAAAGCTGTGGTTTTTCCAGTAGTCATGTATGGATGTGAGAATTGGACTATAAAGAAAACTGAGCACCAAAGAATTGATGCTTTTGAACTGTGGTGTTGGAGAAGACTCTTGAGAGTCCCTTGGACTGCAAGGAGATCAAACCAGTCAATCCAAAGGAAATCAGTCCTGAATATTCATTGGAAGGACTGATGCTGAAGCTGAAACTCCAATATTTTGGCCACCTGATGCGAAGAACTGACTCATTGGAAAAGACCCTGATGCTGGGAAAGATTGAAGGCGGGAGAAGTAGGGGATGACAAAGGATGAGATGGTTGGATGGCATCACCGACTCCATGGACATGAGTGTGAGCAAGCTCCAGGAGTTAGTGATGGACAGGGAAGCCTGGCATGTTGCAATCCATGGGGTCTCAAAGAGTCGGACAGGACTGAGCGACTAAACTGAACCGAACCGAATACTGATGGACAAAGTGGTCGCCGGAGCTTACAGAGAGATACTTTTTGCCAATTGGAGATGAAGTTTCCTGGAGGTGGGACCTGAAGGGCGGAGCCGCCTTAGCTAGAAGACTATTGATTGGACACTGAAGGCGTCAGGGTCTCAAGGGGAGGGATTTGGGATGATTAACCGGACCCAGATTGGAGGTATAGGGTCAGAGGCGTGGCCTAGACCTATACTCACCAATCGTCCCCCTCCGCTCGAGAGGCCCGTCCCAGCGCGCGTAACCAGCCCCGCAGGTCCTCCAGCGTGTCAGCAGCCAGAACGTAGGTTCTCATGCCAGGGTGCTCTGCCTGTGAGAAGAGAGAGCTGGGGGACTGGGACACCGGGCCCTCTAAAAGAAGGATGCCATGGACCCTGGTAAAGGTCTTTTATCTCCAATAATGGATGCTGCATGCCTGCCCCCACTGCCCAGTGCCTTAGTGCCCACTGGGGATGAAGGGACTCACGGTGAAGGTGAAGCGCCGCCCTCGGGGAGCTCCTGGCCCATCGGGCCTGATACTGTAGCTGGGCAGCAGGACGCTTCCCAGGACGCTCTCCTCGCGGCTGTCTGCAAAAGAGAGGCTGGGATAACGGATCACACAGAGACCTGGAGGCCCAGAGACTCGAGGAAAGGGAGACGGGGAGGGGGGCCCCGCCCACCCATGCCAGCTGCGGCACTGACCCTTGTAATAGAAGAGGCAATGGCCAGAGAGGACGAACCAGCGGCGTTTCCAGAGCCGGAGCCCGGAGCTGTCCTGGGGAGACAGAGTGGAAGTAGAGAGGGGAGGGGAAAAGGTGGAGATAGCGACACTTGGGAGCAAAGCCCCACAGAAAGGGGAGGAGTGGAGACACATATGAGATGTAACAGATTCAGAGAGAGAACTGGAAACCAGTGGGAGACATAGATTTTAGACACAGTGGGACCTGAGTATGACTCCCAACTCCAGCATTTTCACACTGTGCCCTTAAGCAAGTCATTTCCCCACTAGGAACCTCATGGTTTCTCATCTGTCATTTGGGGATTGAGAAATTACAGGAAGACTGGGACAGAAAGATACTTTACCACACACTGGCAGCAGCTTTCTGTGGGGTAACTTGGCCCATTTAATATGGTATGTGAGACACAGAGAGGTCAGGAAGGTGATGTTGAGCGATACCCTGTGTCTCCCCATTTCCTCTGCCACAAATAATCCATCTTCAACCTTGTGCTCCTCTTCTCTTCGATCCCTTCCCACAGAAGCAGCATGATCTTTTTAAAAATATTTATTTCCTTATTTATTTGGTTGTGCCAGGTCTTAACTGCGACACTCCTGATCTTCATCCTGGCATGTGGGGTTTTTAGTTGCAGCATATAGAATTTAGTTCTCTGATCAGGGGTGGAATCCGGGCCCCCAAATTGGGAGTGAGGAGTCTTAGCCACTGTATCACCAGACAAGTCCCCACTCACGATTCCTTAAATTTATAAATCAGATCATGTGAGTCCCCTGCTCAAAACAGAGATGACCATCACACTTAGAATAAATCTCAAATTCCTTATCCTAATTTGCTGCTTTACAAGGCATGTCCAACTTGGGTACATGTAAGAATCGCCAGCAGGTCTAATAAAAACACAGATCCCTGGGTCCCACCCATAGCGTTCTCCAGTCAGTAGATCTGGGGTGGGAGCTGACAATTTGCATTTCTAGAAAGTTCCCAGGTGGTGCTGATACTGCTGGTCTGGGACCACTCTTAGAGAACCCTTCCCTGCCTCCTGTCACTCCTCCTTTCTCTCACCTTAGCTTGTTCCAAACACCAAACTTTTGCCTGCGGCAGGGTCCTCCGCTTTCAGATTCCCTCTGCTCCCCAGATCTTAACACAGTGGGATCCTTCTTGACATATAATTGTCAGGTCAAATGTCATCTCCTCAGAGACACCTTCTCTGACCAACAGTCAAATGTAGCTCTCATCCTTCAGCCACCTTCCAGCACATTGTCCTATGTTATTTCTTCCTGCTCAGTCACTAGGTCATGTCCGACTCTTTGCAACACCATGGACTGTGGCCCACCAGGCTCCTCTGTCCACGGGATTGCCCAGGTAAGAATACTGGAGTAGGTTGCCATTTCCTTCTCCAGGAATCTTCCCAATCTAGGGATCAAACCTGCATCTTCTGCATTGGCAGGTGGGTTCTTTACCACTGAGCCACTGAGCCTGTGTTATTTCTTCACAGCGCTTCACTCACCCTCTAAAATCATTGAATCCATGTTTATATATATATTAATTTGTTATTCCTTCCTGCCATCTTGGATGTAGCTAGATACTTGTTTGTTTTATTTACATGATATGTGCTTCAGGGCTTGGTACAGGGTAAATATTCAGGAAGTAGTCATTGCAGGAATGAATGAGTCAACAGAATAAGGGAGGTAGCAGGGATTGGGAAAAAAACAAAACGTATTTGGAGACTTGGAAGGAGAGAAATGGTGGACAGCCAAGGGCACAGCCTCTGACATCATTTGGAGGGTCCTTTCCCTTCTCTCACTCACTCTACCTGTTTATGAAGCCAGCCTCGGATGTGCACAGGGAGGTTGGGGTCCCTTCTGAGAGCATTGCCCCGCTTGCCAAAGGCATGCACCTTGCTTACTGCCCGGGTGGACTTCTAAGGAGACAAGGAGGACAGAATTGAACGCAGACTTGGGATGGGCTTGGGAAAGGATGCAGTGGGACCCAGGCAACCCAAAGCCCTCGCTCAGCTGTCTTTAGAACCTGGTCAAGGAGAGGGCTGAGTTTGGGGATTAGAATTGTATGTGCATAGTGCAGAGTTGAGAGACACTTTCCACAGGAGGTGTCTGGAGTCAAGGAAAAGGCCACTGACCACTAGGAAGGGACTTTGGGAATAAGGGTCTTTTGCCAAGGAGAGCATGCCCTTAGCTACCAAAGCCAGACATGGAGATCCAAAGCCTTTGGGGTCTGAACCAGCAACACTGCTGAGTCCCTGGTGATGGGTCAGCTGGAATCAAAGGACACCTTTGATTTGCCAGGGAACGGCATTCCATAGTGACCATGTCCAGGGTGGTGGTGTGAGCTCCAAATCCCTCCATTCCAATAAATGCCACCCTCCCACCCCCATCCACACGGATATCCCAGGCCAGATTCCCAAAGGATGCCCTTCCTTGGCAATGGTGCTAACGAAGGTCAGAATCAAATCTACAAAATCTGAACTTGGGAAGCTGGAAATGAGTGAGGGGAAGGGCTGGAAGACAAGAAAATGAATGTCACTGCTGAACTTTGGGCCGGGATGATGTTTTGGGAGGCCAGTATCTCAGGCCCCATGAGGCCTTATGGTCAGAGAAGGATCTTTGCCTTGATGAGATTTCAGAACTGGGGAGATGGGATGGCTAGAGACAGTATTTCTTAGTCCCTAATAAGAGTAGACACTGAGTTCCTGGCTGGGGAGGGGGGAGGTCACAGCTGGGGAGTGGCCTTATCCTAGCAACCAGAGTCAAGCAGCATTGTTAGTCTGGCTTCAAATTAGGAAAATACCATGGGGTGGGGACAGCTGGGAGTGCCTCTGAATTCCTAGCTTCAGCGGGTGGGCAGTTTGGGGCTTTGCTAGGTCTGGCAGACCCCACTGCTAAAGATCCTTGCTCTTGACATCCGGAGTCCCTTGGGTGCTGCCAAAACCAGGGCTTGGAAGCAGGAGGATGGGGCAGCCCAGAGCACCCCCCCACCCCCGCTCCTCCCCAGCCCCACCAAGAAGTCGAACCTTGGTGCTCAGGCCGCCAATCGAGGAGATGGTCGAGGCGCTGCTGGCCAGGCTGAGGCTGCTCCGAGGTCTGCCGTCCTCCATTGGGGGCTTGGGGAGAGAAAAAAGGGAGCTGTGTGTGCCTCTCTCTGCAGATGACCCGGGTGGGGACAGAGACAGGGTCAGGGGCTTGCAGGTCGGAGGAGGCTGAGGAGAAAGAGCCTGTTGTTTGGAGCCTGGGGGGTGCTGGGGGAGGCCCCGGCCTAGGACCGCATACCAAGAGTGATGCCAAGAGAGGTGGGCGGCCCTGGCAGCTGTGGGGCAGGGGGGGCGGGGGAGTCATCTGTAGCCCAGGACAGAGAATAGGGACCCCTTTATTCTGGCCACCCTGCCCTCTGGCCAGGAATTTGACCCTCTCTCTGCTCAGGAACCCCCCATTCCCTGACTCTCTCCGGGGCTACCCACCCCCAGCTACCTGTCTCCCGCCCTCCCTCCCACATGCACCCCTAAAACACCCCTTCCAGGTCCCAGGACACCAGGAACGGGCACTCTGGGAGCTCCTCACAGCCCAGCCAGGGGACTTACCAGCTCTGCGGTCTGGAGGGCAGCGTGGGTGCTGGGACACCCAGCCTCAGTCCCCGTCCTCCGCCGCCTCTCAGGGGCTGCCTCTCCTAGCCCTCGGCTCTCACCTGCTCATCCACACCCTTTTTGTCTCTTTGTCTCTGATGGTGTCTCTTCCTCAGACGATCTCTCTTCCTCTAACACTGTCTCTCTCTCTCCCCCAGTCTCACCTTCTGTCTCCGCGTCTCTGGCTCTCGAATCTCTTGTCTCTCCCAGTCTCTCCCTCACTCCTTCTCTCCTCTGCAGCACCCCCACCCCGCATACCACTTTCTCTCCCAGTCTTTCTTACTTCTGTCCAGACCTTTCCTGGGACTCACTGAGTTCTCGTCTTTAAGTCTCCATCCCCTTTTCTCTCTCTCTCCCTCGCTGTCTCGCCCTGTCTCCCCCTCTCCCTTACAATCTCTTTCTCTTTCTCTCCGTGGCCCTTCACGACCGCTGTTGCCTCCTCTCCCGGATTCCCCTTCTCACTTTCTCTCTTCCTCGCTCGCCCAGTTTCTCTTTCCTCTCCGCGGGTCCTTCCCTCCCTCTGCCAGCCGCCCACGCTCCTGTCTCCCCTCCCAATCCCAGCTGACCCCGCCCCTCTTGGCCTCCCCACCGCAGCCTGACCTCTGGCTTAGCTGCCCCCGCAGCCGAGGGGAGGGGTTGGGGGCGACGTCCAGCCCCCTCCCCGATCCCTGGACCCCTGCTGGACTGGAGCCTGGGCCACCGGGGTCCCATAAAAGCTGAAGCTAGGATTCCTAAATATTTGGCGAGTTGCAACTGGGCCTGGACTTCAGGGCCTCAGTGGGTCGGTCACTGTCAGAGGCCTGGGTCACTGGTGCGCCCTGATGGAGATCACTGGGATCTTGGAAGGGGCAGGGGCTCAGACTCCTGGATACCTGGAAAGGTGTGAGCTAGGATTCAGCACTGCTGGGCTATGAATGGAGCTGGGATCTGGAAGGGTGGCTTTAAGTGGACGGGTCCAAGTGTGCCAGTGAGGAGGAGTGGCCCAGATTCCTGAGCGAGCAGGGTCAAGTGGCCGGTGTCAATGTCCACCTCGGATTCAGGTGGGAAGTCTATTCTAGACTGAGGATGACCCCTTCAGCAGGGAGGCTTGAGTCCTGGGCATATTTTGAAGAATAGGATTAAGGGGGGTGGGGGGGAGGGCGTGAGTGTCGGGGGGGGGGGGGGGGGCGGTGCCAGGGAGGTCTGGGACTGTGTTCCTGGGCCTGGAATTTGAGGCAGAAGACTCACCCCCCACTCCCACGAGGTTCCGTTGATGCTACACAGCCAGAATTTCAGTTTGTGTAAGCAGAGATTTTTTGTTTTGTTTTGCTTTTATAAATTTGAAGCAGGTGAAACCTACAAGTGGAGACTTGTGCCCGAGACAGGGAAGGGGTCTGAATTTTTGGTTAAGTATCCCTTCACCACGGTAAAGAATCTGCCTGCAATGCAGGAGACCTAGGTTTGATCCCTGGGTCTCGAAAATCCCCTGGAGAAGGGAATGGCGATCCACTCCAGTATTCTTGCCTGGAGAATGCCACGGACAGAGGAGCCTGGCAGGCTACAGTCCACAGGGTCGCAAAGAATCGGGCGCAACGTATTTGTTGAGTACCTACTATGTGCCAGGCAGTGAGCAAAGCAAAGTGCCTGCCTTCGGGGGGCTTACACATTCTGTCTTTTTTGCAATGAATCTAGACTCTGCTGTGACCTCCTTGGGCAAGTGATTTCATTCCCAAGTCTCAGTTTCCCCATCTGTGATATGGGAACAATAATAATACTCTCCCACACCAAGTAGGAAGCCGAACAGATGGAAAGTGAGAGGCTCTAAACTGGGGCCTAGTTTTAAATTGGAGGCGAGATATTTTCCTGGAACAAAGGTTAAACGAGCTCGCTGTCTGCTGGAGCAGTTCACGCTCTTGAGTGACAGCTTGCTCGCTTGGGGCGTGGCCACACTTGGAAACTCCGCCGCCGCGTGATGTCACAAAGCCCGGAATCTCCGCGAGAAGTTCAACCTTGTTTTCCGTTCCCTTCCCTCACGTTTACGTTTCGAAACCCCGCCTCCCCTCTGACGTCAGCACGTCCGGCTGCCTTGGTCCATAAAAGCGCTGAGGGTCGCGTCACCTCTTGGTTAAGTTTCCGGCCTGGATGTATTTGTATGTTTACCTGGACGATCGTACGCCTCTTTGTCGCGACAGCGCTTGCAGCAGCCGGTGACAACTTGAGTCCTCGAGCCCGACGCCGGAGGGCGAGATGAACGCGCTGACCTCCCGAGCCGTCCGAACCTGCGATCGCTTGTGGCAACCTCAGCCGGCGCTCCTGCCTCCAGGCTGACGCGCAGTCCAGAGCTGGTGAGTTGAGGGGATGGAACACCTAGGTTCCCAGGGGTTGGGGGCTGGGACCAGACTCCTGGCCAGTTAGGTAGGAGGCGGGAGCTCAGACTTCTGAGTTCCTGTGGGTACAAAGGAAGGCCTGGGAACCTGAGGGGTTCTGGAGGGGTGGGAGGCACCCCAGGGCTCCGACTTAGGAAGCAGAAAGAATTGGGAACTTGGGAGTCCTGAGGCAGACGGAAGAGGGGTCTGGGAGCCAGACTCTTGGGTCCCCAGAGAAGTAACCATCTAGGGATAGCAATTTTTGAGTTTCCAAGGTGGGGGTGGGTGACGGGGGCTGATCTGTCAGTCCTAAGGAGGTTGAGAGAAGCAATGCCAAGGACTTTGTTCCCAAGAGAAGCAAGTAAAGGACCTGTGTTTTGACTTCCTGGGACTAGGACTTGTGGGTTTGAGAGCAGATGGGGCTGAGGGCTTCTTGGACTAAGGAAAGAGAGAACTAGGGACTCCTGGGTTTTGAGAGAAGAGGTGGGGAAACAAGGGTCAAAGACTGGAGCGGCTGGGATCAGAAAGGAATGTGGGGCAGGAACTCTTGCATTGCTATTTGTGTTACTATTTCTGTTGCTATGACTCAAGGTCATCCGCTGATGCTATTCCCTAAATGGCTTCTAATCTTGGCCTCCCTTTTTTCCCCCTTTTCCCCAGCCCAGAGAGATGGCTCCAGGCCAAATGCCCCATCAGCTTGCCCCCTGGAGAGGTACCCACCCCTTTTTCCTCCTGTCGCCACTGATGGGCCTTCTCAGCCGGGCCTGGAGCCGCCTGAAGGGCCCAGGACCTCCAGAGCCCTGGCTAGTGGAAGCAGTAACCAGAGCAGATCAGGGAGGAGCTGGCCTGAAGGGTGAAGCAAAGGCTTCTCTGGCCACCTACCATGCCCCCTGGGGCAGGCACCCTCAAGAGGAGACTGAAGACAGTGGAGCGGCTGAGGAGGACGGAGAAGCCTCCCTGGGGGCCTGCCCTGACCTGGAAACCAAGCATTCTCTTCCCAAAGTCTGGGGACTTTCAGATGTTGATGATGAAAAGTGTGGTGGGGAAGAAGCAACTGGTGTCCCTAGAGAGAAAGAAGAATTTATGGATGGCCAGCCTGCTGCCCTGTCCCTCAGCCTTCTGATAAGATCTCTGCCAGACCTTCCTGGGGAGGAGGAATCTAAGGAAGAAGCAGTTACTGGAGGTAAAGAAGTGACTGCATTCTCTTTTCCTCTGTCAAACTGGGTGTGTTGCCCAGGGGAGGAGGAAGAAGAGGAGGAGGAGGATGGAGAAGCTGTTAAGGTGTGTGGCCTGGTGAATGGAGTCACAGAAGAAAGAACAGAGACTGAAGCAGCCATGAAGACCTCCATGTCCCCTTCATCTGTAGGCTCCCATCTCAGGGCCTGGGAATGTTGTTTAGGAGAGGAGGCTAAGGAGGAGGAGAAGGACAAACAGGCTGAGAAAGGAGATGCTGACCCAGGGCCACACTCCACAAGTCTAGCCCAGAGGCCCTCACTCAGGACCTGGCATCATCCATCTAGTGCAATCACAGAGGAGGAGGGCCATGATTCAGAGGAAATGGGGGCTTCCTTTTCCGTCCCACCCACAAGTGCCTTCCTGAGTACCTGGGTGTATCGACCAGGAGAAGACACAGAGGAAGAGGACTGTGATTCAGAAGCAACTGAAGACGAGGGAGAAGCCGAGGTCTCCTCTTTCGTCCCACCCACAAGTGCCTTCCTGAGCACCTGGGTGTATCGACCAGGAGAAGACACAGAGGAAGAGGAGGACTGTGATTCAGAAGCAACTGAGGATGAGGGAGAAGCCGAGGCCTCCCCTTCCGTCCCACCCACAAGTGCCTTCCTGAGTCACTGGGTGTATCAACCAGGAGAAGACACAGAGGAAGAGGATGAGGATGAGGATGATGAATCAGGAGCAGCTGACTTGGGACCCAGCCCCTCCCTTCAGATCCAGAGTGCCCTCCTCAGGGACCAGAGTTATCAGCCTGGAGAGAAAACAGACAGAGGGAAAGCTGCTGAGAAGTGGGGAGAAGCTGAGCCCTGCCTCTTCCGAGTGGCCATCTATCTACCTGGAGAGAAGCCCCCACCTCCCTGGGCTCCTCCTCGGCTGCCCCTCCGACTGCAAAGACGGCTCAAGTCTGCACAAACCCCCACCAGGCATCCGGACCTTGAACCTCTCCCAAAGACCAGAAAGGTGAGAACTTAGATTCTTGAGGTTAGGGAGGAGAGGGCTGGGAGCTGGCACTCCTGGGCTTGGGGACCAAAGGACTGGAGGCCCCTACTCCTGGCTCCCCCATGTTGCAGAGGGTTGCATGTGAGCTCCATTGGGAGAGCTGTGTTCACATTAATGCAATCCTTTGCAAGAGGCTGGCCCCTGTGGGAGGAAGGAGCCTCTGAGCTCATGTCAACCCCAGGGCCCCACCTAGGTGAATCAGCTGGGGAATCCCTTGGCAGGAGAGATAACAAGGCAGATGACAAGCATTGTTGTGCAACTCATTTTTTTTTCTTTCTCCCACCTCCCCACCTGCGGCCCTTTGTATTTTGTGTGTGTATGTGTGTGTCTCCCCGTGTCTGTGCCCGTCCATCTCCAGGTGCACTTCTCTGAGAAGGTCTCTGTCCATCACTTGGTTGCCTGGGCAGGACCGGCCCAGGCCGCCCGCAGAGGCCCCTGGGAGCAGTTCGCCCGGGATCGAAGCCGCTTCGCCCGACGCATCGCCCAGGTCCAAGAGGAGCTTGGTCCCTACCTCACCCCTGCTGCCCGGGCCAGGGCCTGGGCACGTCTCAGGAACCCTCCCACTTCCCTGGCCACCGTACCTGCCCCCACCCAGACCTCACTGATGTCCCCCATCCAGGCCATGCCCTTGAGCCAAGCTCTGGCCTCTCCCTCCCCTCCCTGTGTGTCTCCTAGCCTAGACCTCAGTGGGAGGCGTGGCTAATGTGAAGTCATTTTTGTGTTAACTATTTATTTGAATATTGGTTTATATAATGAATAAAGCTTTTTGTAATAAGCAGCGTCTCCATGTGTTTCTGAACTGACAGCATCCACTACTCCTGAGTCCCCAAGACAGTTGAGGGGGGAATACATAAACGCCAGCACTTCCATGGAGGATAAACTACATTTCCCATCATCCCTTGAATCTGCCTCTTCCCATCCTTAAGAGGCTTTTGAACTAACTGGTGGTTTTTGTGGTGTGTTTTGTTTTTTTTTTTTGGCTTCTGCCTACATTTTATTAAACCTAGGACAGATATCTCCCCAAAGGGCCTGGGAGCTGAACTCACTAATTCCTAAAAAAGAGTTAAGCTCCAGTTTTCTGTGTGCTCCTGAAATACAAAGACTTATCCTCCCTACTGGCAGATGTGAGTTCCCCAAGGCTTTCACACGTACCTGATTTCACATTTATAAATTCTATGTCCATAAACTGTTTCCTTATCTGTAAAATGCAGCTAACAACTGCACATACCTTATGAGTTTGTAAGATTTCAAAATAAGTCATAATTAAAACAATGTTTGTTAAATAACCTGTTAAGTGTTGGCTACTATTGTAATTACTCTCCCACCCACACATGCATGTCTTCAATTACCCATCCTACTTACTGCTCCAACTTAAAAAACTCTTCTCAGCAGTTCAAACAAGAGTGCTCCAAATGTCCTGCACCCGGTCCAGCCTCATACCCTGCCCTCCCCACTGGTTCCCCAGGCTGATGCTACACCACCCTTTCATTCCAAAAACCACCAACCCCCCTTCCACCTTTGTATGAGCTGCTGCCTGATGTTCTGATGTTCCCGTCCCTGATCTCTCTGGCTCAGCTAGTTCCTTGTGTTTATTCAGATGTAGCATAGAAGTATGTATATTTTAGAGATGACTTCCTCTGACCCAGCCACCTCATATTTGCCTCCTTTAAAGCAGGCGAGCATTTTGAATTTTTGTTAACATCCATCTCCATTATCGGACTATGATTTCAGGAGAGCAAGTGTTGCCCAACAGCCCACTCCCTAGAGCACAGAACGGGGCGCCCAGGCGCCATCTACTAAGTATTGGTTGTTAGTAAACTCACGTAAAAGAAGGCATGCTGAGGCCCTTTCTTTAAATGAGCAGGCACAGAAGCTGATGAGAGTTATTTATTGAATTTACTCACATGCCAGCTTCCCATCGAAACTGGATAAGCAGATGGCAAAGGCTTGGAGCGGGCAAAGTGGGAAGCGGAAGTCCATGGTGAACGTGTCTGGGGCTATACGACCAAACTGGAGCACAAGGTAGTCCGCTGAAGAGGAAGTCAGGAACTGAGGATGTTATTCCCCAGCCGCGGGCCTCTGAGCCGCGAGAACTACGACTCCCGAGAGGCTGTGCGGCGCCCTTACTCCGCCCAGAATCCCGGAAGTGTGTTTACCTGGCCCTCAGCCCTGTAAATTACACTTCCCAATAGGCTTTGCAATAGCTTGAGGTCGGGCCTCTCTACAAAAACGCTTAAGTGCTAATCGGAGGATTTCTCCTCCTGCCCCCTTGCCTAGGTAAACCGGTTCCTAGGAGCTCACGGTCATCCGGATGCACGATCTGGAAATTCTTGACCGAGGCCCGCGTGACCCGACCATGAAAATTGAGCACGTAGGTGCCGCTCTCGTCGTTCCACGATGGGGCTTTATTTTGCAACAAGACTAGGCCCTGGCTGGCCCCCCGTTGGAGGCGACTCAAGAGCGATTCTTGTTCCTAAAGGGTAAAGCAGGGGGCGTGGTTAACCAACTACCAACCAGCTTTTTTCCTCCGAACGCAGAATTTTGAGTCCCTAGTTTTCCCTTACTAAGACATCTGACACAATCCTCCTGGCTTATGTGACCTTATGCAACCCATCGGCCCCCTCTCCTCTGAGGACCTATGGCTGGTCCCCCAGACCTTCCTCCTCCACTGACCCAGAGATTCTCAAGCTTGGTGGACTCACATTTTGTGGCTGAACACAGAATCTCTGGTTTTGGGCGTTGATTTCCGGAATAACAACATTCATTTTCCGGGGCCCTCGGAATCCTAAGACGTTGGTCTCCTGAGGGTGGTATGCTCCATTTGGCCTGCTTCTTTGTCCCTCCCGACCGTTCTACTCCTCTCTCTCATCCCCCGGACACTCACATAGCATACAGCCCCCAGCTCCTCCCTGATCCGAGCAGTCTCCGGAAAAAAATTTTTCCTTTCTGGATTCACCCCATTGTCGAAGATGCTGAACTTGGTGCCCAAGACATTAGATCTGCTCCAGGAGGGAAGTGGTCAGAATAAAAATAATTATTTCTGTTTTGCTGTACATTAACTAATTTCCCATGTCATCTCATCAAGGCTTTTTATCCATCCTCTATATAAGACTCATGTTCCATGTAACCAGTCCCAGGTCCCTCTCTTCCTTTGGGGAGAAGGATTTTTAGGCTCCTGCCTTGGGCCTTTAGCAATGCTCTTCCTCTAAGACAGAACTCACATATACCAGCTCTCTTCTGTCACAGGAACTTAGGAGTCCCAGCCCCCTGCCGCTCAAGAAGTCAAATGTCTTTAATGCCAGCCTTGCCCCTCAAGTCTTCAGTGCTATTACCAACCACACTGGGGTTTTAACTTGAAGGACTACATAAGAACATATGGAACTTGTACCCTTGGACTGCTAAGTGTAGTTCAATTGTCCCCTTCCTCCCACCCCTTGCCACCTGTTGTTCAGCACACACATCAGGACTCTGCCCACCTGACTTTGCCCACAAAATTGTCCCCATCTCGAGACAGATCTGTAGGGTCCAGGGAGATGAGGTAATTAGAGGTTTTGCTCCTTTTTCTCTTGCGCCCCGCCAGAAGGAAGTGCTGTGGATGTGATAAATAGCCCATTAGAATCGACTTCTGGTATTTGGCTAGAGCTAGGGGTCTAGCTTAAAGACCGGGGCTTCCCTGGTGGTGGTGATGCTAGTGGTAAAGAACCCACCTGCCAATGCAGGAAACCTTAGAGATGTGCGTTCAATCCCTGGATTAGGAAGATCCCCTGGAGGAGGGCATGGCAACCCACTCCAGTATACTTGCCTGGAGAATCCCATGGACAGAGGAGCCTGGTGGGCTACTGTCCATAGGGTCACAGAGTCAGACAGGACTGAAGCGACTTAGCATGCACACAGGGGTCCAAAAACAAGGAAATACCATGTCCCAAGACAGAGAAAAGGGTAATGGAGCAATAAGTGTCCTAAGACTTGCTGGAAAGCAAAGGGAATCGGTTCTGAGTATTCGTTGGAAGGACTGATGCTGAAACTGAAACTCCAATACTTTGGCCACCTGATGCAAAGGTCTTCTCTGGAAAAGACCCTGATGTTCGGAAAGATTGAAGGTGGGAGAAGGGGATGACAGAGAATGAACTGGTTGGAAGGCATTATGATTCAAAGGACATGAGTTTGAGTAAGCTCTAGGAGTTGGTGATGGACAGGGAAGCCTGGCATGCTGAAGTCCATGGGGTCGCAGAGTCGAACATGACTGAGTGACTGAACTGAGGCTTACTGGGAGATGCAGTTCTCACTGAAGAAAGTCACCTGGGTCCCGAAAGGGCAGCTTCATTTCACATCTTAATATCTCCCCCTACTCCTTCGGATATTGGGCCCAGGGCTGAGGGAAAGCCAAGGCAGGGGTGAAGTTGCCTGGCAGGCAGGGCCTGGCTTTGGAATAGGGAAGGACCTCACTCGGAACAATACAGCAGGACTTTAGTGTTTCATCTGTGAAAGCCCAGTGTGTCACTGAGTGGGGGAAAAGCCTCTTTCTGGGGGAGAATGAATAGTTGAAGAGAGGTAGTCACAAGTGAGAGAGAAACCACCTGACTGAGAGGTGCGTAGCTTGGCTATGAATGGAAAATCCAAGAAGGGAGAAGCTTAGCGTGGGGATGGGGGTGGGGGGGCCTGGCTCCGGATTGGGTGGGACTAGGGCCTAGATTTTGATTTGGACCAAGTGAGAAGTGAAAGTTGCTCAGCCACGTCCAACTCTTTGCGACCACATGGACTATAGCGTCCATGGAATTCTCCAGGCCAGAAATCTGGAGTGGGTAGTTCCCTTCTCCAGGGGATCTTCCCGACCCAGGAATCCAACTGGGGTCTCCTGCATTGCAGGCGGATTTTTTACCAGCTGAGCTACCAGGGAAACCCCAACAAAAACTGGCCAATACCTGGAGGGTCTGTAAGGGTTGGGGTTTGGGACTCTGAGGGGGCGTGGCCTAGCTTTGAGTAAGGCTAGCTCAATTCGGAAGTGGACAAGCCTGGGTTATGGGATGGGGAGGGCCTATGCCACTGGGCTCTGAGAATAAAGGAGCCTAGTTCTCTGAAGGGCAGGGCCTGGCGTTGGAGGTGATTAGTCCTAGTTCAGTGAAGAGCAATGCCTCGATGCGCCTAAGTTAAGTCTTGACTTCACTCAGACCCTGGGAGGTGAGACTTGTTTCCAAACTGCCAGACTGTACCTTCCGGCCGTCGGCCGCCTCCAGGTAGAGATAGTACAAAGGGAACATGCCCTTGTCTACCCCGTGCTTGTCGCGGCTGATGCGACACTGCACCGTGCGACCGCGCACTGCTGGCCGCAGCACGTATGCTTTCATGTCCTCGCCCAGCCGAGGGCCTGGGGCACAGGGTGGGGTACGGGGCGAGCTCCCCACATCGCCACTGCCCACGCTGCACGCGCCCTCGGACACCGCTTCGTTGGCCGGCCCTGGGGATTTCCTCATGGCAGACTCCGGCTCCTCGTTCTTCTCCTCCAGGTCTTCGCCCTGGCCCACGCACCAAATTCAAGTTGGGAAACAGCGGAGAATCGCCCTCGTCACCCCGCCCCCTCTCCCCTGCTCCCCACTTTGCCAACTAGTGAGTGGCCATCCCAGCTCAGAGTTACGCATTCTCTCTACCAAGTTTCTGTCTATTGGCCAAATATCTCAGCCGCCTGCTGACTGGCCAGTACGTTCCATTCCCCAAGATCAAACCGGAAGATCGCTTCATTGTTGATTGGCCAGTAACATTAGCCACACCCATTCCACCTACCAATTGGAGAATCCTCTTGAAAGCACTGCCTATGCCTTTAATACCCCTGTTCTCCGGGTCTATATATTAACAACATATAATATCTCACTTTCATCCATACCAAAATGAGTGCCACCTGGCCCTTTCCTATCACTATTTCACCCTCTCCAAAGCTCAGTGCCTTTCGGTGGACTGAGTTTTAAGGTATATGCTCACATCAATTCCGATCCTCTAGGTTGAAAATAAATGGTGCACACAGAGAACTTTTGCTAGCCCAAACATAACAGGTTCCACCCACCAGTAAAAAACGCCCTTGATTGGGCTGCAGAATTTTAGCGCCCTGCGAGCCTGAGACTAGCCCTCCTCCTCCTCCTATATCCTTATTGGCTGTGCCACCTCCCACCTTGTTGGAGGCCAAGTGTCCAAGGCCACCGTCACCATCCATTCCAGGGCTTGATCTGGCACTGGGCACTTCGTATTCATTTGCAACATCCTGTAATTCGCTCTCGTCCTCAGCACTGGTGCCTAAGGGGTAGAAAAAGCCCTGAAAAGACTGAGCTCAGGACACCTGGGTCCCAGGAGCTTGGGACAAGGTCATCACTACTAGCTGAAGAAGGTCAGAACTCCTAGGTTTCCAACTCCTACTTATTTATCATCAACCTCCCTTGCCAGATCCTCCTCCTCCGCTACGTGCACAGGAGTCTATGCAAGTTGAGAAGTCTGTGACTGCCCTGGATCTAAGGACAGGGAGGGGTTAGAGTCCTCTCTTTCCTTTGTCCCAGAGAGAGCATCCAGGAGACTGGGGAACTAAAATGGGACAAGGGAGCAAATTTGGGGTGATAACCCAGAGTCCTGTTATTGAATCACTGGTCAAGTCATGAGAATAAAAAGAAATGTCCCTACCATTGAATATTATTAAGAAAAAGGAAAGAAATACTGATAATGCTACAAAACAGATGAACACTGAAAACATGCTAAGCCAAAGAAGCCAATCATAAGAGATTATATACTGTATATACTGTATTATTCTATATATGAAGTGTCTAAAGAGACAGAAATTAAATTAATAATTACTTAGGTCTGGGAGAAATGGGTGGGGCAGTTACTGATAAAATGTATAGGGCTTTCTTTTGTGAGTAATGATAATTAATAGTCTAGAATTCATTGTGGTGTGTGTTGCACATCTCGGTAAATACACTGAAAACCATGGAATTCTAAAATTTAAATGAGTGAATTTATATGTGAAATATATCTCAACAGAGATATTACAGAAGAGGGGGAGGAAGTGCCACATGGACCAGGGGACCAGATTTCACCCAGTGTCACAGAAATTACCAGATGGTTGGTGGGCTGGCCAACCTTTGCGCCGAGTCCCCAGAGGCTCTTCACAAGGAGGTGGAGAGGCAGGAACATCCTCCATGGAGACTTCCTCCAACTCCAGCTCAGAACTGCCTGGTAGTCAAGAAAGGGAGAATTGGAGACTGGGATTTCTGAATACCAGGGAAGGAAGGGGGATGGAGATGCAGATTCCTGGGTATTGGAGGAGAAGTTTCCTGACCTGGACTCCTTGAGGTGAAGCATATCTGGGCCCGCGGGGGTCCTTTGGAGAGAACAAGGACTGAATGGTTCTAGACTCCTGGGTTCTAGGGGGAGTGGAGTTCTAAGGATTTGAAATTACCTGCTTCTGTCCGCGGTAACAGCGGGTCACGCTCGCCACTGCCGTCTCCACCGCAGCTCACGGTGCCCAGGATATCATGGGATCCAGTGCACAAATGCGCCTCTGGCACATTCTCCTGAAGGAAAGGGTTCCTGGGGCCTGGGAGAAGGTGTGGCGAGGCCCATTAACACGAAGCACGAAATCCTGGTCCTCTGAGAAGATCCGCCTCCTCGCTGGTCTCCCAAACCCCGTCCCTGATTGACTACCCAAACCTCCAAGACCCACTCAGAACCCGAACCTCAAGACTCAAACATGCACAACCCTACCACTAACCTGTCGCGATTCCGTGTGTAAACAGTTCCACGCGGGCTCTCCAGTAAATCGGCTTTAAATTACCCAGGCCTGGCCCCGAGGCTTTGCCTACTTCAGCCCCCAGGTTTCTTACGAGATGCGTCCCGGCGCTTTTCCAGGCGCCTCCCCCAGCTCTCCCAATCCCAGTTCCACGACTCCTTAGACCCCGTCCCCGCACTCTCTGGGCGGTCCCCGGCTCTCCCAGGCTCCACCCTAGCCGAATCACAGAATTCTTTCGGGGTCCACCTCTACTTGCACCATACCCCGCACTCTCGATCTCTCCGGCCACGTCCCCGAACTCTGCCCCATCAAAGCGCTCCATCAAAGCGCCCCCGCCTTCCAGCTCCGCAAGGCCCCTCCCCTCTGGGCCCTTTAGCCCCACCCCCAGCCCACTCCCACAGGCCCCTCCCTCCAGCCTGCGCTCCTGCCAGACTCGGGGCACCTTTCCTCACCGTTGTCAGCCGAGCAGCGCTTCTCCGGCCGCCTGGGTCTCCGCGGCCGCAGTGAAAGGTCAGGATTGGCCTGAACCATGAGGGGTTCTTGGCGCTTCCGTCGCTGCTTCTTCTCAAACAGACGCCTCTGCGGGAGCGGGAAAGAGGTGGGGTGGGGGTCCAGAAACCGAACCGGTAGACTGGTGTGAAAGGGGGCCTGGGGCAAGGGGAGTCCTTGCACAGGTGGGAGAGTTCCAGGCCTTCAGTCTCTCAGCAACTCCTTCCATAGAGCCTCCAGTCCTGGCATCCAGCCCCTCCTCCCGAAGGTCCTAGGAGTCCTAAGGACCCAGAACCCTTGTTCCTTAGACATTTAGGAGTCGCGTCACCAAGATTTGTTTCCTGAAGATTCCAAATTCCTGTTTTCTCGTTCCCCAATTGCAAAACTTGAAGCTCCGAGAGAGCCAACGAGGACCAGGAGTCACAGAGCAAGTCCTGGGGGTGGGACTCCTGAGGGGGTATGGAAGATAGGAGGGGAGGGTTGGCAGGATTCCTGGGCACAGTACCTGCTGTTCCAGCTTCTGCAGTCTCATGGCGGCAAGCTCATCTCCCAGGGCCCTAAGAGAGGTACAGGCTCATAGTGACAGCAAGCAGGGCACTCCCTTTGCCCAAGAGCCCTTCCCCTTCTTCCCGCTGCCCAGCTTAGGGTTCTGAACATGTGTGAGGTCACAGAAGAGATAGAACCTGAGTCTGCTCCGCCAGTGCTGAAGTTCTGTCTCCCTGAACTGGCCTATCTAGAGTCCAGGAGTCAGAAATTTCAAACCCCTATCTTAGGACTCAAAGCCCCCAGCCCTTCCTCTTTCAGACCCAGGGGTCCTCATCTGTAGCTCCCTCCTGTTAGGTAGGTAGGACCCAGTAGTCCAAGCCCCCAGCCCCTCCCTGCAAGGCACACATCATTAGGAGACCAGAGCTGCTGAGCAGGTGTGGGTATAATCAAAGCGCCCCCTTGCCCCCTCCATCTCTACCCTTGCCCATCCTATTTCCCCCACTCACTCTTTCTTCCATGTATCACTTTCCTGAGACATTCTGGAGAAGCAAAACAAGGAGTCAGGAACCAGACCCAACATCCCAATAGGCTCTGCCCTCCAACATCTGATCTTAAGCTTGGAGATTTTCTCCTGAACCCAGGCAACCCAAACTCCAGTGCCAATACTTGTTAGGGCCCCTGAAGCCTGTTTCCAGCTCTCACCACTATCAGGAGCCCAGAAGTCCAGCTTGCTCTTCCCCCAATACCCTAACTCTCTCCTTCACCCAGACATGAGAACTCAGGACTCTGGACCCCAAACACCCCATCCCCAGTGATCCTAAACCCCCAGTTACGTACCTGCCTGGGATCCTGGAGACCTCACCTCCTCTCCTGCCTGGAGAGGCTTTTCACATTCACACCTCAATTCCTTGCCTGTCTGGCCAATTTCTAAACATAACTGACCCTCTCTTTGGAAACCAGGGACATAATCTCTGGGTCTCTGGGAAGTAAGCAGGGGAGAAAAGAGGGCTCAGAGGGAGGGCCAGAGATTCCCTCGGAACATGCCCTAATCCCCCTCCCTCCTGACCCCACCCCGCGCTCCACCTCCAACAAAGCAATGACCTTTCGCCTCTGCTGCAGCCAGGCAACCCTGCTCCAGGGGTTCTAAATTGGAAGACCATGCTAGTGTTCCTTAAAGGGACCTGCGAGGGGCCCCGTCGCAAGCTCTCTTCTCTCTTACATAAGAAACTTATAATGTGACCTGTGCCAACTACTATCGATCTGTAATTTACAGCCACGTCCAGGCAAGAAAATAAATGAGAAAACTACAACTCCCATGAGCCAGAGGCCAAGATACCCGCGGAAGTAGACTCATTTTGCCCCGGTCTGACGGGGAGTTGTAGTTCTTTTTGAAAGTCTCCGTTCTTTCTCCTGAAAAGCAGGATATGTGGCGTCAAAAGGTAGGGCTTCCAAGAAAGGAAGCTAGGCTTTCGAGAAAAGGCCAGAGACTTCGACAAGGGGCGGAGCCGCTAGACAGAGGCCCGAGGGACCTGGAGCCAGCGTGGACCAATCGGGCTGCTGAGATCGGGTCCTCTGCGGGGAAGTGGGCGTGGCCTAGGGGGGAGAGCACCGAAAAAGCTCCGGAGGTCCTATGCCAGGAAGACGCCCTCTGCGGGGAAGGAGAGGTAAGGGGCCGGAGGGTCCGAGACTCTTCGGTCCTGGGAAGAAGGGAGGGCTGGAAAACTGGATCTCGAGGGAGGACCCCGGTCCCTCTAGGTCCTGGCAGAAGAGGAGGCTGGGGCCTCGACCTTTGGGTTTAGGGAAAGAGGGGGTCGAGATCCCGGATTTCTGAGTCTAAGCGAAGAGGATGCTGGAAGCCAGGACTCCTGGGTCTGAGGAAGGAAAGGCTGGAGGCTCAGACTCCTAGGTCCGGAGAACTAAACGCTTTGAATCTTGATTCTTGGAAGGGGGCGGGGAGCGGCGCTGGAAGTCCAGACTCTTGGGTCCAGGAGGAGGAGGAGTCTTGGGACAGACATATTCCACCTATACGCCCCCAACAGACCACGCCGCCATGCCTCCCTCTGGGCCCCGTGCCGCCTTCTTCCTCCTGCCATCTCTACTGCTGCTGCGCGCTGTTCTGGCCGTGCCCCTGGAGCGGGGGGCGCCCAAGGAGGAGAATCCCGCGACCGAGAGCCCTGTGAGTGGCCCTGCCCTGCTTGCCAGCCAAGTGTTTGCAGTGGTACTACAGTTCCCGCTCCCCCGTGGCCCCTGGGTGGCTACGGATGTGGCTTGGAGCTTGCCTGCCATTCCTCGCAGTCCCAGGGCTTTGATGTGGTGAAAAACTTGAAGGCGTGTGTGTGTGTGTGTGTGTGTGTGTGTGTGTCAGATTTTAAGTCTCTCTCTGACTATGAGGTATGGGGAATCAGGTCAGATTTTAGGTAGAAAATCTGCATCCCGTCCCCGGGCTCCTACCGCCCCCCCCCCCAATCTCTCTGCTCCTTTAAGACGCTCTCCCCTCAAGAAGGAAGCTGGACCCCCCCCAAAAAAAAAAACTACATTTCCCAGTAGCACGCTGAGCTGGAGATGTTCGCTAACTGGGGTGTTCTCATATCAGGGAGCTCATGGGATTTGTAGTTTAAAGTATGATGGGCATGGGGCATGGAAAATGCTCATTTATTCCAATACGTGTCTATCAAACACTATGAAACCTATGGTCTTAGGGAATTTGGAACTTTAAAAGATCTTCAAGGTCAGTGCCCTGATTCGTGGCCCGAATTCTACAGTTTCCACTAGGAATGGACACGTTGCTGTCTCTGGAACAGATCATTCTGAGTTCCTGTGTGTGGTGCGGCAGGTCCCCACCCAGCAACTGAGACCTTCGCCCCATGAATTCTCTGCAGACACAGAAGTGCAGCTTGAGTTCCCTTAGTTCATTTAGAGCAAGCCCCCTGCCCTCACAGACCAGCCTAGCTCACTGGAAAGGCTGGGGCAGCTGAGAATGAACCACCAGCGGTGATGTCAGGGAGGAAGGAGGGGTCATTTGAACTGAGATCTGGAGTGCTGGGAAGAATGTTCCAGGCAGAAGGAACAGCCTGGGCAAAGGCTGCATGGTGAAGGAGAGCAGAGTGAGCAGAAGGACATAAAGGAGGCCAGTGTGGCTTGAGACAGAGTGAGCGAAGGGGAGACGAAGTCAGAGACGGGTCGGGGCAGATCACACGGGGCCTTGTGGATCATGGTGGAGACTTTATTCTGAGGCGAATAGAAGTTATAAATGTCAATGACAGCAGTCATAATAACACTGATAGCTCCTACTAAGTGCTTAGGGCAAAAAGAGAAGGGGAGCCGCAGAGAATAAGATGGTTAGATAGCATCACCAACTCAATGAACACGAGTTTGAGCAATCTCCAGGAGATAGGGAAGGAAAGAGAAGCCTGGCATGCTGCAGGCAAAGGCATGCTGAGTTGCAAGGAGTCAGACACAACTGAGCAACTGAACAACAACAACTAAGCTCTGAGTTAAATATTTAGCGATATTAACTCCTCATAACAGCCCCTACGAGGTAGGTATTCTTTAACCTTACTTTACAGGTGAGGAAACTGAGGCACAGAGTTAAGTATCTTGATCAAGGACTAAGGCTGCAAGACTTTACAAATAAAGGATGCTCAGTTAAAATTAAATTTCATATACACAATAATTATCAATATAAGTTCCCTCCATGAAGTGTCCGTATTCTGAAAGTTATTTGTTGTTTTAGCTGAAATTGAAATTTAACTAGGCATCCTACCAGTCCTAATGAGGTTACATAGTTAGTCATTGGCAGATTTGGGATTCAGCCTACTCTGGTTGGTTGAATGATGGCCCCCAAGGATGTCCATGCCCAGACCCTGTGAATATACGGCAAAAGAGTGTTTGCAGGTGTGATTGAGTTGGGTGGAGAAGTAATCCTGTATTTTTTGTTTTGTTTACAGAGTATGACTTTATTTTTATGAAACAAAACAAACAAAAAACCACCGTGTAATCTGAGTATATATGTCTAGTTGCTGGCATACACAGAGGGGTGTCCCCATGTTCAGAAAGAGCTGCAAAAACGTTCCATGCTGCAAACTTTTTCTCCTTGACGCTTTTCACTTTGTTTTTCACGGTTCTGGATACTGTAGTATTTTGTTGTTGTTGAGTTGCTAAGTTGTGTCTGACTCCTTGTGACCCCACAGACTGGAGCCCGCCAGGCTCTTCTGTCTGTGGGATTTCCCAGGCAAGAATACTGGAGTGGGTTGGCCATTTCCTTCTCTATGTTCTATACTGTTCATTTGGGCCCAGTGTAACCACAAGGGTCCCCTAGAAGAATGAGGCAAGAAGGTCAGTATCAGAGGCAAAGCAGGGGTCAGAGTGAGGCAAGGCCATAAGCCAAGGAATGCAGGCAGCCTTTAGATGCTGGAAAAGGCAAGGAAGCAGATTGTTCCCTGAAGTCTCCAGTATAAGCCTAGTCCTGCTGAACCAGTTTGGACTTGTGACTTCCAGAACTCTGTAAGAGAATACAATTTTATGGCTCTAAGTTGCTTAGTTTGTGATATTTGTTAGAGCAGCAATAGGAAACTATTACACCCACAGTGACATAGCTGGGCGATCTCTTCCCATTTATTTTCCTCAACATGTGTAACAATTGCTGTGGTAGACTGAGTGTCTTCTCAAGCCTTACTGTGTGTCAGGCTTCTTATCTCATTACTTTTCACCACAGTTCTGAGAAGTAGGGAATTTTATTGTCTGTGGAAGAGTGAGACCCTGGAAAAGGGAGGTGG
Organism: Antilocapra americana; assembly: GCA_007570785.1. NCBI lineage: Eukaryota > Metazoa > Chordata > Mammalia > Artiodactyla > Antilocapridae > Antilocapra > Antilocapra americana. The sequence continues at coordinate 3,489,241 of ML664226.1, forward strand.
CAGGGCTAGGGCTAGGAGCCCAGGGATTTTTGTCAGTCTTTTTTATTTGGCCTTGCCATGAGGCATGTGGAATCTTAGTTCCCCGACCAGGGATTGAACCTACACCCCCTGCATTGGAAACACAAAGTCTTAACCACTGGACCATGAGGGAAGTTCTGATTTTTGTCTATCTTGTTCACTGGCTGTGTTCTCCTGAACAGTGCCTAGGAAATGGTAGGGGCTGGGTGAATGCTTGTTGACTGAACGACTGCTGCTGCTGCTAAGTCGGTTCAGTCGTGTCCGACTCTGTGCGACCCCATAGACGGCAGCCCACCAGGCTCCGCCGTCCCTGGGATTCTCCAGGCAGGAACACTGGAGTGGGTTGCCATTGCCTTCTCCAATGCATGAAAGTGAAAAGGGAAAGTGAAGTCGCTCAGTCATGTCCGACCCTTCACAACCCCGTGGACTGCAGCCTACCCGGCTCCTCCGTCCATGGGATTTTCCAGGCAAGAGTGCTGGAGTGGGGCGCCGTTGCACTGCTTGCGGATAAACTGCAGTATGTCCACTCTATGGGCAGTACTGGTCTTGGTGTTTACCCATGAGGTTTTAATTTCATCTCCAGCACAGGTAGACCTAAGTGGAGGTGAGAGCTGAGGCCCACAGGATCGGGCAGTTTGTCTGGGATTACAGAGCGACCGAGGTCGCTGGCTCCAGAGCCTGTGTCTCACGGGGCAGATCTGCTCAGAGTTGTGGGGTGGTCTCTGGGTCCTATCTGCAGGGCAGAATCAGAGAGCAGGCCAGGGCTGGCACTGCTATGTTCATCTTTGTTGCCCCAGGACACAGGCCTGTACTATCACCGGTACCTCCAGGAAGTCATCAATGTGCTGGAGACTGATGGGCACTTCCGGGAAAAGCTGCAGGCCGCCAACGCCGAGGACATCAAGGTGCGGTGTGGCTGGGCCCGAGTGTGCTGGGCGGGGATGAAGGGATGCGTGCTCAGAGGGGAGAGTCTGAGCCTGGGAAAGAAGTCGCTTCTCCAGGTCACACAACCGGGAAGGGATCTGGGCAGGGAGACAGAATGTGTTAACCATGGCTTCCAGTATCAGCTCTACCAGCTGTGTGGCCTCTGTGCGCTGTGCCTCAGTTTTCCCATCTGTAGAGTGGGGGCGATGACAGGACTGAGGTAAGATGTGTGAAAGACGTGGACCCACAGTGGCTGTCCTCAGTCTGCACCCTGCAAGGGCTGGTTCTGTGAGTTCTCAGCAAAGTGCTGTCCACACAAGAAGAATTCAAAACATGGGAGATGCTGTCATCTCGCACATCTCTAACTCCCACCTTAAGCCTCCAGAGGAGCTGGGATTCTCCTCATTTTAGAGGCGGACCCTGAGGTCATAGTAGCAGTGTTCGTCCTTCCAGGAGGCCTGGGTCTCCATCCCTGGACTCACTGAGCCCTCAGCCCATATCCTGCCCCATCCCCTAAGCAGAGTCTCTTGAAAAGAATGCTCGAGCTCTCTCTCTCTCTCTCTCTCTCACACACACACACACACACACACACACACACACACACACAAATAACGTCAGAAACAGTGGCCACGCAGGCAGGCAGGTTCTGGAGTGGCATGGTGCTGGGTTCCAATCCCAGCTCCCCCCACACTCTTCTGAGCAAGTGGACGCACCCCTCTACCTTACCCACCCCCAGAAAAAGACAGGCTCAGGCAGCACTTTCTGTGTTGCAGGGGCGGGGGTAGGGGGTGTTGTGTGAATCAGCCTCCACTAAATGTCGATCCTGTCTTGAGGGCTCTGGGGCACCCCAGGAAGGCATCAGAAAGCTTGCAGAAGGCTCCAGAGAGGGCGGCTTGACCAGTGTCCCCTCTCTCCTGGGCAGAGTGGGAAGCTGAGCCGGGAGCTGGACTTCGTCAGCCACCACGTCCGCACCAAGCTGGACGAGCTCAAGCGGCAGGAGGTGTCTAGGCTGAGGATGCTGCTCAAGGCCAAGATGGACGCCCAGCAGGAGCCCAGTGAGCGAGCGCGCGCGGTGGGCGGGGCCGCGGCGCGGTGGGCGGGGCCGCGGCGCGGTGGGCGGGGCCGCGGCGCGGTGGGCGGGGCCGGCGGCCTCTTTCCTTTGCATCTAGGTGATTTGGGCAGGGGGCGCCTCCAGGCCGCCTCCTCACCACCTTTGTAAAATCTGTGTAGAAGATTGATCAAATTTTCTTCCTAGCACAATGTACTTTAAAAAAAATTTTTTTTTTTTTAATTTATTTATTTGGCTGTGCTGGGTCTTCCTTGCTGGGCCGACTTTAGTTCCCACCGGTGGAAGAGCAAGGGCTACTCGCTAGTCGCGGGGCAGGGGCTTCTCTTGTGGTGGATTACCGGCTTCAGGCGCGGTGGGCTTCCATAGTTTCGGGTCCCTGGCTCTAGACCACAGGCTAGATAGTTGCCGCAGTCAGCCTCAGCTGCTCCAAGGCATGTGAGATCTTCGCAGACCAAGGATCGAACCTGTATCTTCTGCATTAGCAGGCAGATTCTCCACCACTGAACCGCCAGGGAGGCCCCCAGATGTTCCATTTTTATAAGGACTCCTGTCATATGGGATTAGGGCTCACCCTCATGATTTCATTTTAACTTGATCACCTCTGTAAAACCCTGTCTCCAAATAAGTTCTGCAATACTAGGGGGTCCGGACTTCAACCCCTGTGTGAATGTGGGGCAAGGAAGTTCAACTCATGACGGAGGTTGAGTTATCATGTGCTCTGAAGCCCAACTAACCTTCATTCTGCCTCTTCTTAGATGGTGACCTAGATGTCCCTTCCCCTTTCTGAACCTCAGTTTCCACATCCGTAAAGTGAGATAATTGCAGAACCTATGTGAGACTTTTGTGAAAAGTAAATGCATTAATATATTTAATGTGTTTAGGGAGCAGGGCCTGACATATAGTATGTATTTGACTCATGTTGGTTATTATCGTGGTTATTATCATTTTCAGCATCAGACTCAGTTGTGTTCGTTGCCTCCTCCAAGAAGCCCTCCCTGATTGCTCCAAGCCCATTCACGCTGTCCTCTGTGACCACCTTTAGAGCACATCCAGTCCAGGATAGGGATTTTGGAAGAAGGAACATTCCATGAGTTCATGCTTTTTCCCCCCATCTTCCCCCTTATCCAGATGTACAGTTGGATCACCTGAACCTCCTGAAGCAATTTGAACACCTGGACCCTCAGAATCAGCACACATTCGAGGCCCGGGACCTAGAGCTGTTGATCCAGACGGTAACTTGCAGGGGACCTGAAGGCAGAGGACTGAGGGCAGCCTTCTGCACTCAGGGGAAGAAGGGGATGGAGCCCGGGACTGAGCCTGCTCACCCCCGACTGGTGTTCTCTGAGGCCAGCAGGCTGCAGAGGGCTGGTTGTGTCTAAACACCTTCCCCAGATTCTCTACAGGAAAGCAGGGTTGGAGGGTGAGGGGAGTTGACTTCACTCACACCTGGATTCAGATCCCTCCCCTAGGACTGGGGGGCAGAGATCTCCTCTGTGTCCTTGTTGTAGGCAAAATAACGGCCCCTCGAAAGACGTTACCTGTTCATTATATGACCTGATGCGGCAAAAGGGCCTGTGCATATGTGATTAAGCCGAGGATCTTGAGATGGGGGATGAGCCTGAGTTATCCTGGTGGGCCCTTAGTGTCATCAAAAGGGTCCTTACAGCGTTTTCTGGCATCCTGGTGTTAGGATTCCAGGCTTTCACTGTAATGGCCCAGGTTCCATCCCTGGTCAGGGAACTGAGATCCTGCCCAGTGTGTTGCGTGGCAAAGAGAAAAAAAATTGAGTTTACTTCTGGATGTTCCCTGGGGATCTAGTGGTTAGGATTCTGAGCTTTCACTGCTGAGGGTGCAGATCCATCCCCTGATCAGGGCAGCCAAGGAAAAAAGGTCTTTGTAAAAGCTGGAAGAGGCAAAGAAGAGGATTCTCTCCTAGAATCTCCGGAAGGAGCTCGGCTTTGCCAGCACTCTAATTGCAGCCCACTGAAACTAATTTCAGACTCCAGCCTCCATTCTGTAAGATGATAAGTGTGTGTTTTTTAAGCCACAAAATTGATGGTAATTTGTTAGACCAGTGCCCAGCAACTAAATAGTCCTCATGTGAGAGGTGGGATCCACAACCGTGCCTCGTGCGCAAAGCCAAGTGTGGGGTTGGGGAGTGGCCGAGGATACTCAGGCCTGCCCCTGCCTCTGCTTCTCCCTGGCTCACAGCCCTGCTATAGCTGCCCAGTACCCCCTGGACGAAACCCACTCCCTCCTGGCCTGAATCTCAGCTGCTTTCCTGACTGACTGGGGCGCCCTCTAGTGGCTTAAAGATAATAGCAGTCATTTGATTGGGTCCATGCCTGACCTCTGTCCCTGAGGGATGTTTTCTGCCGCTTCTTTCCAAAACATTCCAGAAACTGCTTTCCTCCAGCCCCACTGTCATTCTCCTGGTCTCAACCCCTGTCATATTGAGAGATGGACTTCTTGCTTCTGTCCTTCACGCGCACCAGCAGGGTTTCTTGGCACTTTTGGCATTTGGGGCTGAATAATTGGTTGTGGGGCTGTTTGTGCACTGTGTGGTATTTAGAAGCATCCCTGGCCTCTACCCACAAGATGCCAATAGACCTCCCCCAGCTGTGACCAACAACATCTGCAGACATTGACAGCTGTCCCCTGGGGACCACAGTCAGCCCAGGTTGAAAACCTCTGTCTGTTCCCCACACAACAGCTGTACTGGCTTTCTATTGCTGCCATATAACAAATTACCATAGACTCATGGCTTAAAACAACACAAAGGTTTCTCTCACAGTTCTGGAGGACGGAAGTCCAAAATCAGTATCACTGGGCCAAAACCAAAGTTTCTTTAGAGGTATCTGCTCCTTTCTGCTTCTAGCTGCTGGGGGGTGCCAGCATTCCTGTGTCCTCTCTGTAGACACTAGTCCTTAGAATTAGGGCCCACCTTCATCCAGCAGGACCTCATCTTACCTAATTACCTCTACAGAGATCCTGTTTCAAAGAACAGTCACATTCTGCAGTTCTGTTCACATGAATTCTGAGGTGGGGGACCCTGTACCACCCACTAGGGATTGTTATCTCCAATTTCCAGAGGCAGAAACAGGCACAGAGAAAATGAGTGACTTGCCCGAGGTCATATAGCGGCTGGGACTTGCTCACATAACAGCCTAGATTTGAACCCTGGACAGAATAATTAGAAGCCTCATGTTCTTTACCCTCTAACTATACTGCTTTCCATAGTAAGCCACCTCATGAGCTATTCCTTATTATTTATTCCTCCAAGACCTTGAGATTGTGGAGGACTTGAAAAAGGTGAATTAATGTCGCTATTATGTAACCATCCTCATCTTTTTCGAGCAAAGAGGGGAGGCTGTGTGTTATGCAACAAGAAGCGACATCAGGACATAAAACCCAGCACAGGTGGAAGAGGAGCCAGATTCAGAGCCAAAGGCCTGGCATTCAGAGGCTGGGATTAGGAACTGGGCATAGAGGTGAGGTGAGAATGACTGGCTGCCTTTCCCCAGGCCACTCGGGACCTGGCCCAGTACGACGCAGCCCATCATGAAGAGTTCAAACGCTATGAAATGCTCAAGGAACATGAGAGACGCCGTTATCTGGAGTCCCTGGGGGAAGAGCAGCGAAAGGAGGCGGAAAGGAAGCTGGAAGAGCAACAGCGCCGGCACCGAGAACACCCCAAAGTCAATGTGCCTGTAAGGACCCCCATTCATGCCCAGCCCCCACCACATCCAACTTTCCGAGCTCCACAGGAAAGCAGCTGTAAAACTATAACTCCCAGCAGACCTTGAGGCAGAGCTCCCTTTTAATAAGCCTAAGGGCTGCTGGGAGTTGTAGTTTTTTTGCTTGAGGGGTAAGACATTTGAGGGATGGGGGTAAAGGGTTCTCTAGCTTCATCCTGTGGGACCCAGCCTTCTTGCTCATGAGCCCCTGGCTCTCCCTTCCACAGGGCAGCCAAGCCCAGTTGAAGGAGGTGTGGGAGGAACTGGATGGACTGGACCCCAACAGGTTTAACCCCAAGACCTTCTTCATACTACATGGTAAGGTGGGGAGGGAGTCCCAGGACCCAGGCTAACACTGAGGTCTGACTTATCTAGGGCCTGAATGCTGGAAAGAGGTCTCCCTTATGTCATGGGCTTAAGAAGGCCAAAGAGCACTGAGTCCCTCTCCCCTGGTGGTCAGGAAGACCACCCTATTGTTGGGCAAGATCCTGCATATAAGAGCTGGTCCTTTCTTCAGGGGTACACCAGACTTTGGGTTGTAAGGACTGATCAGTATCCCTAACAGAGCAAACCTGGCTTGGCTAGGCGTGGACCGCCCCCCACTACTTCATGGCAGCCCAGAAGCCCTGGTCCCCCCAGGGGTCCTATCGCTAAGGTGGGGTGTGTGTGTATGGGGCTGAACCCTAGTCACCAGGCCTCCAGGAAGCCAGGAAGCCCCTTCTGCATGCTAATTCAGGGCTTATTCCCCTTCATTCTCATCCTGTCTGGAAACATCAATCTGTGTTCAGCCTTTAATCCCAAAACCTCCAAATGCCAGGCGTTTGGCTCTTAATCTGGCCCATACTGGGTCTTATATCCTGATGTCACTTTTTTTCTTTTTGGACTGTGCCTTGAGGCTTGCAGGATCTTAGTTCCCCCACCAGGGATTCAGCCAGGGGCCCTTGGCAGTGAAAGTGCAGAGTCCTAACCACAGGACCACCAGGGGATCCCCTTGATGTCACTTCTTGCCGGGCCCCCTCAAGTATGCCCAGAATCCCAACCTAAAAGCAATAGCCTGTCACCAGAGCTTAGCAGGGTCTGATTCACTTATTCAACAAATGTTTGATAAGTGACCTCTAAGAACTGAGCTTCACGGAGACCCTGTGGATCCACATGTGAACAAAAGAAAGTCTGCCTGCCGTCACAGAGCCTGTGATCAGGCAAATACTCTATTTCAGTGAATCAAAGTGACCTTGGAGTGTAAGACACACTTGACTTTTATACAAACTGCTCTTTAAACTGACACACCCTCAACGGTAAGATGCCTCCCAATTTCATGGATGATAAAATATGGGGTGAAAAAATGATAAAATATGGGGAGCAAAAAAAGTACATCTTTAGAATTGGTGAAGTTGCTTCTATAGTAGATGATCAGAGAGTCGCATGTACCTTGAAAACAAGGACATCGGAATTTAAGGTCTACAGTGATGATTTTTAGATTACTTGGTCTGAAAAGGTGTTTGCTAGATCAGCATTGTCCAGCAAAACTTTCTGTGCTGATGGAAATGCTCCACGCCTGTGTTGTTCAATACAGCAGCCACCAGCCCCATGTGGCTTTGTTTTTTGCCATACCACACCGAGTACGGGATCTTAGTTCCCCAACCAGGGATTGAACCTGTGCCTCCTGCAGTAGAAGCATAGAGTCTAAACCACGGGATCACCAGTGAAGTCTTTTTTTTTTTTTAATGAATGCATCCTTTGTTCTTTTTTTTTTATTAATTTTTATTGGAGCATAGTTGATTTACAATGTTGTGCTAATTTCTGCAGTACACCAAAGTGACTCAATTTTACCTTTTTTATTTAGCTTACTTTTTTAAGCTCCTTTTCCCACATAGATCATTACAGAGTATTGAGTAGAGTTTCCTGTGCCATACAATAGATTCTTATTAGTTCCATTAGTTCCCATGGCTATTAATGAAGCACTTGAAATGTGGGTTTTACAACTAAGAAACAGAATAGTGGTGTGGGGGGGGGGCAGTTAAGTTTTTAAAATTTTGTAATTGTAGCAAAATACACCTGACATAAAATCTACCATCTTAGCCATTTTTAAATGTACATTTCAATAGGGTTAATGACTCTCATTGTTATGCAAGTGGAAGCTCTGTGTTAATCCTCAGTTCTGGGTGACCTTTCCCTCAGTCCCTGGTTACTTCTGTTCTTTCTCTTTTCTCTATGATTTTGACTCTTCTAGCTCCTTCACAGAAGTGGAATGGTACAGCATTTGTCTTCTTTGTGACTGGCTTATTTCACTTAGCATAATGTCAAGAAAATGAATTTTTCATTGTGTGTGATTGTTGCTCATTTAAATTTCATTTGCTCCGTGTAGCTGGCAGCCACTGGATGGCACAGCACAGCTCAAGAGAGATGACATTTGAACCAAGACCCCTGTGAAGTGAGGGGTTGAGCCTCACAGACACTTGTCTAAATTGGGGGTACGGCAAACACAGGCAGGGGAGAATGAACTTGGTGGGTTTTCCAAGGTCACTGGAACAGAATGCTGGAAGAGAAGAATGATGAGAGACAGAATTCCCTGGCAATCCAGGGGTTAGGGCTCTGAGCTTTTACTGCTGAGGGCTTTTACTGCTAGGGTTCAATCCCTAGTTGGGGAACTAAGAGCCCACCTGCTGAGTGCTCAACCAAAAGAAGAGTGATGGGAAAGACTGTTGGGGAGGTAATAGCAGTTCTACAGTCAGAGTGAGGAAGCTGGATTTTATCTGTCTTGAGTGAGACACTGAAAAAGGATTTTGAGCAGAGGAACTGCCCCCACCTGTCTTAAGTGCTGACAGGATTCATCTGAGTGCTGGGTGCTGTGTCACTGGGGACAGGCTGTAGGGGCCGAGGGTCAAAATCAGGACCCAAGTCAGAAGTCATGAGATGCCGATGGCTGGACCATGGAAGTAGGAAAGAGTGACAGGATTCTGGATTCATCTTGAAGGTCAAGCTGGTAGGACTCGGAGATGGACTGGATGAGGACTGTAATGGGACAAGAGAGTCAAGGGTGATGCTGAGGTATTTGGCCTGAGCAACTGGAAGGAGTGGGAGAGAAAAGCAGACAAGATTGGCAGCTGGGTCTGTTCACATCAAGTTAGAAATGTCTGTTAGGCATTTAGGTGGCAATGGAGAGTAGGCAGTGGGGTATTCAAGTGTGGAGGCAGCTTGTGGACGGTGTTAAAGTGAGGGAAACCCATCTAAGGAAGTCTGAGCCAACTGAAGCCTCCTCATGATGGCTAACGTTTTGTGCTGCCCAATATAGCAGCCGCTGGCCATTTATGGGTATTGAGCGCTTGTCATATAGCAAGTGGGACTGACAAACTGAAGTTTTGATACTGATTTAAACAGCCCGTCTGACTAGTGGCAACCGTAATGGACAAACCTGAATATTTGATAGGAGAGACAACCTTGATCCCTGGGGTACCCAAAGTGTAGAGGTCAGGGAGAGGGCAGGGCCGGCTAAGAAAAATAAGGGCAGCTGGAGAGGAGAGAATGTTCTGGGAGCCAAAGGCAGAAGGTCAAGTTAAGGTGCAGGCTAAAGACTGACCATTGGATTTGCAAAGTCAGGGTTCCTGGCTACCTCCGTGGGGGCAGTGAGCAAGACACACATGGCACATTGGCAGGGAGAAGCTTCTCTGGTGATCGGAGTCAGTCCTGGGCTGGTTCTCGGGGAGGTGCTGCTGACACCTCTGGATCCTGGGCAAAGGGGCTGGTCCTGTGGCCAGATCACTGGTAGCTAGAGATCAAGTTATTCTGCCAGACGGTGGGCCCACGAATGGTCCCAATGGAGCCTGACTGTCATCTGTTCCATTCTTGAGATCCTGGTTGGCAAAGGGGTATCCTAGAATCAGGTCCATGGGGGCACTGAGGCCTGAAGGCCACCATCCTGCCAACCACCCTGCTATTGCCCGTCCTCTGAGAACAGACCTCGCATCAGCCAGAATTCCTCCTCTAGCAGATCACTTAGGGACTTGACCCACTCTGTGCTCAGTCTCCCAAGAAACCGTGTTGTCTCCTCAGATATCAACAGCGATGGTGTCCTGGATGAGCAGGAGCTGGAGGCCCTCTTCACCAAGGAGGTGAGCATCTTGAAGCCATGGGTGAAGAGGAGCCCAGATCAGCCACATTGTCCCCTCAGGATTCTCAGGGTCCCCTCAGGTCCCCCTGGATATGGGTTAGGTGGAAAACTACAACTCCCAACAGTCCCTGGGGCAAAAAGAGGCTGCCAGGAGTGGCAGGATATCCCAAGGACTGATGAGAGTTGAAGTTTTAGGTGTGTGTGGTGGGGGTTAGGTTAGCCTGGGAAGGAGCAGACCCTGGACCTCTCAGTACATCCTGCATTTCACTTGACCCTTGCAGCTGGAGAAGGTGTACGACCCAAAGAATGAGGAAGATGACATGCGGGAGATGGAGGAGGAGCGGCTGCGCATGCGTGAGCACGTGATGAAGAATGTGAGTGGAGGGACCCGGGCATGGACGGGGGTGAGGTAGGTAGGTGGAGGGAGGTCCTGCTCCGTTGCTTACCCTTACCTGGCTCCCCAGGTGGACACCAACCAGGACCGCCTCGTGACCCTGGAGGAGTTCCTTGCATCCACGCAGAGGAAGGAGTTCGGGGACACTGGGGAGGGCTGGGAGGTGAGGACACACACGGGTGACACTCTGGGTCCTGACTGCCCCTCTCTCACAGACCTAACCCTTCCTTCAGGGTCTCTGGCCACTTCTTTTTCTCTCTGCGTCTCCCACCCCCAGCTCTGTGTCCCCTCACCCCCCTGGTATTTCTCTCCCTCCATCCCTGTTCTCCCCCCAACTCTGGCCTTTATCCCCTTTCCTAGTTCCCGTCTCTCCATCCACATGCCTGGCCCAGGCCTCCCCACCTTCCCTGAACCTCCTCCATCAGCAGGGCCAAGGCTGGAGTCTCCCTGCCGATGGCCCCTGTTCTCACCCTGCAGACGGTAGAGATGCACCCTGCCTACACAGAGGAGGAGCTGAGGCGTTTTGAGGAGGAGCTGGCTGCCCGAGAGGCAGAGCTCAATGCCAAGGCCCAGCGCCTCAGCCAAGAAACCGAGGCTCTGGGGCGCTCCCAGGGCCGCCTGGAGGCCCAGAAGAGAGAGCTGCAGCAGGTGACTGGCCAGGGAAATGGATCCATTCTCTGATTCCCTGGTGGCCTTTATCCAAGTGTGTCCACAGTGGGGAAAGCCTGCGGCCAGTATGTTAATCACTGGTAGATCCATGAGTGGCAGCAGCCGCCATCTTGAGTAAGGGCTGACATTGTTCTCATCCCTGGCTGCTGTGCAGCTGCCATGTTGGATAAGGGCAGTGAGGTTGTAAGCAGGAGAGGAGGGGAAGGCCAAAGAGGGAGGAGGAGGCTTCCCTGTCCTAAGATGTAACCCAAGCCATGACAGGTAAGGGAGAACTGGATCTTTAACTAGTATTAAGCCCAACTCTCAATGAGAGAGAAAAACTGAAGCCCCTTGAGAAAGGACTGGTCCATGACCACACAGCAGGTTGCCTTGGAGACTCAGCATCATACTGTCTTGCCTCTGTGATCTCCCCCACCCCCTGAAGGCCGTTCTGCAAATGGAACAGAGGAAACAGCAGCAGCAAAGCCACAACAACCCAGCCCCCGGCCCTGAGGGACAGCTCAAGTTCCACCCGGACACAGGTGCTGGCCCCTTGGGCCCAGGGACCAGGAGGGAGGTGGGGGCCCAGATTTCTGGGTCTGAGGGAGGAGGGGCTGCGATGTCTAGCCCTACCATGTCCTCCCTCCATTTCCAGATGATGCACCCGTCCCAGCTCCAGCCGGTGACCAGAAGGATGTGGATGCTTCAGAAAAGAAGGTCCCAGAACAGACCCCTGAGCCTCCCCAGCTGGATTCACAGCACCTGTGATCGTTCCAGGACCCCAACACTCTGGGTTCCTCCCATGGCCGATGGGAGGGGAGTGGAGTGTCACAATCAACCTCCTCCTGGGACCCGGCCTCACCTGTGGCCTCCTGGGGGAGGGAGAACAGGCTGGCTGTTCCCTTCTCTTACTGCTGCCCAGGCCCCAAATCTGCCGCCTCAGCCTCCACAGCCTTCCAGTCTGTGGTCCCCTCTTTCTGTTTCCCTCCAAGGGACTTGCCTTCTCGTATCCAGTTGAGTGCTCACTGGCCTCAGCTTCACTTAGGGAGGCCTTCTCTCTAGAGGGAGGGTCTGCTCACACCTGCCTTTCTAGTTGGTTTGGCCTTGACGCCCAGGTTGTGGCCACTCCAGCATCCTGCATCCCCACAGTTGCTGGAATCCTGCCTGCTGCTCTGGGCCCAGCTCCTGCTGGTCTGTGGGGCTTCAGTGGCCCCTCAATACCTTTCTCTACCTTTTGTGGGACTGGCGATGCCTCAAAGACAGTGCCTCCCCCATGGCTGGGTGTGAGGGCCAGAAGAGTCCTCCGCATCGCTGATCAACTCTGATCCCAGGAGCCCTGACTCTCCTGACCCCTGGTTTCCAGCCATCTCAGCCCCTCCCTGATGTCATGGCTCCTAGTCCCTTCCTTCCACAGCCCCAGAAAGGTCACAGAACTGACCCCACCCCAGGATTAGGTTCCAGCCCCTCAGCCTTTCTGGCCTTATCTCACATGGCTCCCTGTCCTGCTCTGTATGCTGGTTCCATCCAAATACACTTTCTGGAACAAATCCATGCCTCTGTTTCTTGGAAACCCTTTTTCTTCTGAAACTCCACCTGTGCTTCACCTGCCAAAGTCCTCTTCATTCTTTAAGAATCAATTCAAGCATCATTTCTGAGAGGCTCTATCCTGGCATCTTTGTCCCATCCTGATGGGTCTGCCGCCTACACATGCCTACCTTCAGTAGAGTCCCTTTAGCCACAAGGGCAGAAAACCCAAACCTAGGCTTACACAATAAAGAAAAGTGAATTATTGCCCCAAACAAGAAGTCTCAAGGTAAAGTGACTCCAAAGCCTTCAGGGAACTAGGTTCTCCCATCTGCCAGCCCTGCTGTGGTAGGTGTGCGTGGAGCCGGGGCGGGGGGTTGGGGGAGTGGCGGGGAAGTGGGGGAGCCTGTACTCCTCTTGTCCCAAAGTGGCTGCAGCTGCTCTGGATGTCACACCTGTCTGCACTAACAACTGACAAGGAAATTGGCAGAAGCTAAAAATCAGAGCCTCCTGAGCCCACCCAAAGCCTGTTTACCAGAAAGTTACTGAGAGTGAGACAGGTCTAGTTTAGCATCCACAAAGAGGAAGAAATGTAAAGGAGGCCCCAGTGATAAAAATTATCTGTGAGGGTCATTAACAATACATATTCTCAGGAGTTCCCTGGTGGCCCAGTTGATAAGAGTCTGCCTGCCAGTGCAGGGGACTCAGGTTTGATCCCTGGTCAATTAGGCCTGAGCACCACAACTACTGAGCCTGTGCTCTAGGGCCTCTGCTCTAGAGTCCATACTCCATAAGAGAAGCCACAGCAATGATGAGCCCTCGCACCTCAACAAAGAGTAGCCCCCGATCACCGGTACTAAAGAAAAGCCCCAGTGCAACCAAAAATAAATTTAAAAAGCAATACATATTCCTAGATTCTGGAATGTTAAAGGAAGTTTAGTGGGAAGATACATGTGCCACACCCACCCTTCCCTTCAGAACCTCAACAATGACCTTCGTGAACTTCAGCCACAGCCTCTCTGCTCCTCTTGGAAAACTGGAAGCTGGGCCTCAGTGACCCAATCTGGAAAATAGGCTTAAAATGGTAGCCACTTTCCAACATTCTTTGAAGGATATAATAAGCATATAACATGAGTGGCATCTCTTCTGGCCTGAAATACAAGGTTAGCAAGCAATAGCTGTCACTGGTATTCAATGGACATATTTATACAACTAGGGCTTCCTAGGTGGCGCTAGTGGTAAAGAATCCACCTGCCAATGCAGGAGAATCGAGTTCAATCCCTGGGTCAGGAGGATGCCCTGGAGGAGGAAATCCTACCGACTCCTGTATTCTTGCCTGGAGAATCCCAAGGACAGAGAAGCCTGGCAGACTACAGTCCACAGAACTGCAGAGAGTTGAACGTAACTGAGGGAGCACACATATAACCAGGGTCTCTGGGAGCCAGTCTTTGACTTCCATATCTAAGGAAATCCATTCTAGTCACCCAGGGTGCCTTCTACACTTGGTCATTCTTTACCTGCAAGTGTATCTGCTTGTTTACACTCTGTCTCCTCCAATGGATCTAAGTTCCAAAAGGAGCATCAAGTTCATTGTCTCATACACAGAGTCTCCTGCATACATGGGCAAGTATGGAGTCACCTCTGCTCTGGACCAGCACCACCCACCACTTTCATCCTAATCTTAAGTCAACAGTTATCTTGGCCCTTCTGGGTGTAATCTGAAAATGATCTTTTTGATCTGTGTGCCCAAAGGTTTTACAATGATGACTATCTCTTTAGAATGTTCTTTTGCATAGGAGCTGGAGTTTGTGCTGTAGACAGGACCCGGAGTGGATTAAGAAAGGATTTGGGAATCTCAGGAGAGAGACAAAAATGGGGAGCTAGGGATTCCAACTCTGCCTTCACCTCATATTTGGGTCTCTGCCCCCACTTTGTAGTAACCATGTGATTCTGATGTTTCAACATCTGAGATCTTGGAGGGACTGCCCCTCCCAGAGTTAGCTAGTTGCTAGAGATCATAAACCACTCAGCTCTGAATGACTGTACATTTCCTGTGCAGACCAACCCAGACTCCAACCATCTGCTTTAGGGAGCTTCTACAGTCCCCATAGTCTGGGACAATAGTTCCCTGCCCTAGTCATGCCGCGATCAAGTCCCAGACAATTCAGACAGCTTCCCCACTGCAGAGTCTGCTGAAATTATTCCAGCTTGCCAGTCCTAAACCTGCTTATCCTGAATTGCCCATTCCTTCCCACAGAAACCACAAAAGCTCTTACCCACATTGCTTCCTCATTCCCTGTCTCCTGACCAACCCTGGTGCTTCCTCACGTGGCCCTTTGTAGCATGGCATGTCCCCTCCTCTTGTTTTTTTTTGTTGTTGTTGCTGTTTCCTTTTAAATATTTATTTTTTGGGCTTCCCTGGTGGAGCCAGTGGTAAAGAATCTACCTGCCAACGCAGGAGATGCAGGAGACTCAAGCTGGCAAGACTCAAGTTGGAGACTCAAGACTCAAGTGGCAACCCACTCCAGTATTCTTGCCTGGAGAATCCCATGGACAGAGGAGCCTGGCAGGTTAAAGTCCACAGGTCCAAAAAGAGTCAAACACAACTGAGTGACTAAGCACAAACAAGGACCTACTGTAGAGTACAGGAAACTATATTCAGTATCTCATGAAGTGAAGTGAAGTGAAAGTTGCTCAGTCATGTCTGACTCTTTGCGACCTGTGGACTATACAGTCCATGGAATTCTCTAGGCCAGAATACTGGAATGGGTAGCTGTTCCCTTCTCCAGGAGATCTTCCCAACCCAGGGATCGAACCCCAGTCTCCCGCCTTGCAGGTGGATTCTTTACCAGCTGAGCCACAAGGGAACCCCCAAAATACTGGAATGGGTAGCCTATCCCTTCTCCAGTGAATCTTCCTGACCCAGGAATTGAACCTGGGTCTCCTGCATTGCAGGTGAGTTCTTTACCAACTGAGCTATCAGGGAAGACCCTCATAATAACCTGTAACAGAAAAGAATATACATATATACATACATATATATTCACATACACATATATATGTGAATCATTTTGTGGTACATTTGAAAATAACATTGTAAACCAACTACACTTCAAAAAAAGCTGTTTTGAAAAAAAAAACAAACATAGTCTAAATTTCCCATCATGTACCTCCTCACCTTTTTCATGAGCTCTGAGCAGCCACCAGAACTCTCATAGTATAAGCCCCAGTGTTACCACGGATGGTGGGTAATTTCTTATAGCAACAGATGGAAATGAATACATAGTAGCTAACAGTCTTGCAACACACTTAGAATGTAGCTGTCCCAAACACATTATATATTATAAATAAAATTAATTTCATCCTCACAAAAGCCCTGAGAGGTAACATTCATCACTCCCACTTTACAGATGAGGCAAACAAGAGAAGCCAAGACACTTGCCTGAGGTCCCACAGCTAGTAAGTGGCAGAGTGGGGACTGGAACCCCAGCAGGCTGGATCCAAAGTTCTCTCTCTGAAGAATGATGAGAGGGGTTGGTTTGGGCGGGGGTTTGGGGGATTGGCTCAGCATGTACACTCAAAAAAATTCCAATGAACAAATGAATTAATGTATAAATGGTATTGGTCTATTCCTAGTACACCATCCACCCAGTCATTGCCTGGCTGGCAGTTTCTGTGTGACCTTTAATTTCACAGGTTTTTTCTAACATTTGAATATGATGCAAGTCATCATCTCCTTTCCTCTCTCCTTCACACTTCATCACCTGCAGGGTGAGCTCTTTGATCCTTCACAAATGGCCCAGTTATTCTCTGTAAATGAATCTTTCATGCGTCCCCTGGGCTCCAAGCTCTCAGTTCTAACTGGATTCAGCTTTTTTCCTGCATGGCTTGTTTCTTCTGTCTGGAAGGCCATCTCTCTTTCTATACCAGGAAAACCTACATCAAAATCTTGCAAAATGCAGGACTTCCCAGGTGGTGCAGTGGATGAGAGTTCACCTGCCAATGCAGGGATCACTGGTTCGATCCCCGGTCTGGGAGGATTCCACATGCCGTGAAGCAGCTAAGCCCAGGCGCCACAACTGCTAAAGCCTGCATGCTCTAGGGCCTGAGAGCCACAGCTAATGAGCCTCTGTGCTGCAACTAATGAAGCCTGCGCACCTAGAGCCTGTGCTCTGCAACAAGAGAAGTGACTGCAGTGAGAAGCCCGTGAATCCCAGCTAGACAGCAGCCCTCAGCCTCTACAACTCGAGAAAGCCTGAGCGCAGCAATGAAGACTCAGCACAGCCAGAAATAAGTAAAAAAAATAAATCCACTCTTTTCAAAAAAATCTTTCCAAATGCATTTCAATCATGCCCTCATCTGCCCAGGCTTTCCTGGTCCTCAGGTTGGGCTATGAGTGCCCCCAGCCCCAGCCTCTATACTGCCTAGTGTTTCTACCATTACGACGTGTATCATCCAAGATATGCAAAAGAGAAAAGTGGTTGTCTGAGGCCTTACAAACAGCTGAGAAAAGAAGAGAAGCAAAGGCAAAGGAGAAAGGGCAAGATATACCCAAATGAATGCAGAGTTCTGGAAAAATAAGACAGATAAGAAAGCCTTCTTAAGTGAACAATGCAAGGAAATAAAGGAAAACAATAGAATGGAAAAGACTGGAGCTCTCTTCAAGAAAACTGGAGATACCAAGGGAACATTTCATGCAAGGATGGACAAAGTAAAAGAGAGAAACGGCAAGGACCTAACAGAAGCAGAAGAGATTAAGATGAGGTGGCAAGCATGCACAGAAGAACTTTACAAGAAAGTCTTAAGGACTTGGATAAACATAATGGTGTGGTCACTCACCTAGAGCCAGACAGCCTGTAGCATGAAGTCAAGTGGGCCTTAGGAAGCATTACTACAAACAAAGCTAGTGGAGGTGATGGAATTCCAGCTGAGCTATTTCAAATCCTAAAGAATGATGCTGTTAAAGTGCTGCACTCAATACTGTCAACTAATTTGGAAAGCTCAGCTTTGGCCACAGACTGTAAAAAGTTTGCTTTCATTCCAATTCCAAAGAAAGGCAATGCCAAAGAATGTTCAAAATACTGTACAATTGCGCTCATTTCACATGCTAGCAAGTTAATGCTCAAAATCCTTCAAGTTAGGCTTCAACGGTATGTGAACTGAGAAATTCCATATGTACAAGCTGGAGTTAGACAAGACAGAGGAACCAGAGATCAAATTGCCAACATCCACTGGATCATAGAAAAAGCAAGAGAATTCTAGGAAAAACACACCTGCTTCATTGACTATACTAAAGCCTTTGACAGAGTAGATCACAACAAACTATGGAAAATTCTTAAGGAGATGGGAATATCAGACCACCTTACCTGTCTCCTGAGAAACCTGTATGCTGGACAAGAAGCAACAGTTAGAACTGGACATAGAACAACAAATCAGGAAAGGAGTAGGTCAAGGCTGTATATTGTGTCCCTGCTTATTTAGCTTCTTTGCAGAGTAAGTAGGGCAAAACAACAACTGGATGACTTGCAAGCTGGAATCAAGAGTGCCAGGAGAAATATTAACAACCTCAGTAATGCAGATATCACTCTAATGGCAGAAAGTGGAGAGGAACTAAAGAGCCTCTTGGATGAAGCTCTTTAGTGAAAGAGGAGAGTGAAAAATCTGGCTTAAAACTCAACATTCTAAAAACTAAGATCGTGGCATCCGGTCTTGTCACTTCATGGCAAATGAATAGGGAAAAAGTGGAAAGCATGACAGACTTTATTTTCTTGTGCTCCAAAATCACTGCAGATGGTGACTGCAGCCATGAAATTTTTTTTAAGTAGCTTTCTTCTTGGAAGGAAAGCTATGACAAAGCTAGACAGCATATTACAAAGCAGAGACATCACTTTGCTGACAAAAGTCCATATAGTTAAAGCTATGGTTTTTTCCCAGTAGTCATGTATGGATGTGAGAGTTGGACCACAAAGAAGGCTGAGCATCAGAGAACTGATGCTTTCGAATGGTGGTGCTGGAGAAGATTCTTGAGAGTCCCTTGGACTGCAAGGAAATCAAACCAGTCAATCCCACAGGAAATCAACCCTGAATATTCACTGGAAAGCCTGATGCTGAAACTGAAGCCCTAGTACTTTGGCCACTTGATGTGAAGAGCCGACTCATTGGAAAAGACCCTGATGCTGAGAAAGACTGAGGGCAGAAGGAGGCGACAGCAGATTAAATGTCTCCAAGGAAAACTGGCGAATTTGTTGCGGGTGAAGTTAGCCAGTCTTTTTATTTATTGTTCACGTTCCTAGCTAAAAATGATCATAGGTTTCTGGGTCTGTTTCTGCGTCTGTAAATAGGGCACAATAGAATCTCATTCGCAGGTTTGTGGTGAGAAATTGGGGATGGGAAAAGGAAAGCACGGAGATAGGGGCTTTGGACTTCCATGGGCGTTCTATAACTATTAATAGTTAAGAAATATTAGTAAAAATTAGTTAATGTATTACCTTTGCTACTACTATCCTCTCTCTCCCTCTGGACAATTCCTAAGGGTACGCGGCTTTCTGAACAAAAGAGAGGTAAGTTCTAAGGGTCGAAGCTGATTGGGAAAAAAAAGCACCTCTCCTTGGGTCACGAGGCTAGTTTCTAGGGGAGACAACTCTCTCAGTGTTTTTGGTCCATCCCTTTTAGGCGGAGCCTTCGGTGCGTTTTTCCAATGGGGATGCTAGACTTATATATCCGTCTCCTTTGCCTTGGGATTGGCAGGGCGCACAGGCCCCGTGGCCAATGAGGAGCGGCGTAAGAGCAAAAGGGGGAGGAGAAAAGGGCCACGCCCCCTGGAGCGCCTGGCTTCTGGTCCTTAACTCCCGCCGGGAAAAGGTAGGGACATTTGAGACTCCGGGCTGCGGCGATGGCGCTTCGCTGGGGCATCGTGTCGGCTGGCCTTATCTCCAGCGACTTCACGACGATGCTGCGGATGCTGCCTCGATCTGAGCACCAGGTCCTCCCTCTCTGCAGACACCTGGGGAAGAGTGGGCGGGGGAGTCTGAGGAAGGAGGGAACTAGGCTTCTGGACTTCCGAGCCCCACAAGGCCGTGAAACAACCTCAAAATCCTATCACTCTTTTCTCCCCTCTGTCTTTTTAACACGAATTACGCGAGGTTTGGGAGAGTCTTGATCTGATTTGTTGTGTAAGGAAGAAATTGAAATATTAGGGAGTTTAATAATCGGGATTGGATAATCGTCTGCCTCAGATCTCTTTTTCCCAAACCCAGGTGTCCAGCCCTTGGTCACCTCATCCCCCAGGACCACATCCCCCCTGCCCCGTTTTCGGAGTTGTTAATTTCTTCCCCCCCGCCCCCGAGGCCTTCTCCATCATCTCCTTCCCATCCACCCGTCTTCCTTACCTGCCCCAGCCCTTCCACTCTGACTCAGGCGTCCCTCTAGGTAGTGGCTGTAGCGGCCCGTGACCTGAGCCGGGCGAAGGAATTTGCTAAGAAACACGACATCCCCAAGGCCTACGGATCCTATGAGGAACTGGCCAAGGACCCAGACGTGGGTGAGTGGCCTGGGCGGTGGCGGGGGAGAGGGGGCGTCACCGGGGTAAAGGACTCTGGGCTGGGAGGCGGGGCGATAGTAACCGGTTATGTCTGAAATTATCTGTCCAGCATGAAATAGCGAGTGGGGGCCACACCTCCGCGGTAAAGGTAGGGCTTGAATTTCTGAGCGAGGCCTTTCAGGTTTTAAATACGACCCGTGTGGCTCGGGCTTCTGCGTTCCAGAGGAGCCTGGATGGAGAGGCAGGACAGCGTAGCTGGACAACACCCTGGCTCTGGAGTCAGATTAGCTGAGTGAGCATTTTCCCCTCTTCTGCTTGCCCTTCTCAGGTTCCTCATTTTTGAAACGGGCAAAATAGTAATCTTACTTCTTGGTGGTGTTGTGAGGACTAAGTGAGTGAATATGATAATTTCAGAAGACTGGAAATAATCTGAAGGAAACAGAGTGATAGTCGAGAATGGTTTTGTTGTTGTTTAGTTGCTAAGTTGTAACCAACCCTTTTGCAACCCCAAGGACCATAGCCTGCCAGGCTCCTCTGTCCATGGGATTCTCCAGGAAAGAATACTGGAGTGGGCTGCCATTCCTTCTCCAGGAGCTCTTCCAACCCAGGAATCAAACCTGAGTTTCCTGCACTGGCAAGCAGATTCTTTGACTCTAAGCCATCGGGGAAGCCCTTCAGTTCAGTTCAGTTCAGTCACTCAGTCCTGTTCAACTCTTTGCAATCCCATGGACTGTAGCACGCCAGGCCTCTCTGTCCATCACCAACTCCAGGAGCTTATTCAAACTCATGTCCATTGAGTCTGTGATGCCATCCAACCATCTCATCCTCTGTCGTCCCCTTCTCCCACCTTCACTCTTTCAATCAGCATCAAGGTCTTTTCCAACGAGTCAGTTCTTCGCATCAGGTGGCCAAAGTATTGGAGTTTCAGCTTCAGCATCAGTCTTTCCAATGAATATTCAGGACTGATTTCCTTTAGGATGGACTGGTTGGATCTCCTTGCTGTCCAAGGGACTCTCAAGAGTCTTCTCCAACACCACAGTTCAAAAGCAACAATTCTTAGGGACTCAGCTTTCTTTATAGTCCAATTCTCACATCCATACTTGATTACTGGAAAAACCATAGCTTTGACTAGATGGACCTTTGTTGGTGAAGTAATGTCTCTACTTTTTAATATGCCATCTAGGTTGGTCATAACTTTTCTTCCAAGGAACAAGCATCTTTTAATTCCATGGCATCAGTCACCATCTGCAGTGACTTTGGAGCCCCCCCCACACACACACACAAAATAAAGTCTGTCACTGTTTCCAGTGTTTCCCCATTTGCCATGAATTGATTGGACCAGATGCCATGATCTTAGTTTTCTGAATGTTGAGTTTTAAGCCAACTTTTTCACTCCTCTTTCACTTTAATCAAGAGGCTCTTTAGTTCTTGTTTGCTTTCTGCCATAAGGGTGGTGTCATCTGCATACCTGAGGTTATTGATATTTCTCCCAGCAATCTTGATTCCAGCTTGTGCTTCATCCAGTCCAGCATTTCTCATGATGTACCCTGCATATAAGTTAAATAAGCAGGGTGACAATATACAACCTTGACATATTCCTTTCCCGATCTGGAACCAGTCTGTTGTTCCATGTCCAGTTCTAACTGTTGCTTCTTGACCTGCAGACAGATTTCTCAGGAGGCTGGTCAGGTGGTCTGGTATTCCCATCTCTTCAGGAATTTTCCTCAGTTTGTTGTGATCCACACAGTCAAAGGCTTTGGGATAGTCAATTAAGCAGAAGCCCTTAGCTCCCTCCAAATGGGAGGCTAGAGTCTGACCACTGCGGTAGGACTTCCTACCTGCTTGGAGGAACTGAGGCTCTGGGAAGCTTGGGGGTGGGGCCTCTAAACGGTGGGCGGTGCCGGAGGTCTCAGTGGGCGGGGCTATTGATCTCTACCTTTCTCCTCCCGCCCTAGAGGTAGCCTACATTGGCACCCAGCACCCCCAGCACAAGGCCGCGGTGTTACTCTGCCTGACAGCGGGCAAGGCTGTGTTGTGTGAGAAGCCCATGGGCGTGAACGCAGCGGAAGTGCGCGAAATGGTTGCTGAGGCCAGATCCCGAGGCCGCTTCTTTATGGAGGTGAGGGTGGAGGGCCCTTCCAATATCCCACATTGGAGCTAGCTACTCGCCTAAACGTGGTTGTCGGTCGACAGTTTTGGAGGAACACAAGGGTGGATTGCCAAGAGTTAAGATGACCACAAAATAAACCGGGGTCCTTGCGTTTGTCGGGATGCCATTAAGCTATGTCACGGAAACGACTAGCAACATCCCCACATGGGTGGGAGCCATTGCTTTTGGCCCTTAACAAACGTGGCCGCCTGAAGGATTGTGCGTCAGCGTCTCCGAAAAAAGATGCCAATAGTGAAAGGGGCACAAAAAACGCAATGGGCTTAGTTTGGGTGGATTTACAGAGTTAGAGATCTGAAGTACCAGGGAGCCCCCTACCAAACCTCAGTGTCAAACTGCCTTTGTTTTTACCCTTATCAGACTTGGCTACCTATAGGGGCCTTTGACATCTTGCAAATTGCCAGTAACTAAATGGCCACAACAGCAATGGCTAATGCCGGAAGTTAAGATGGCCACAATGTGACACCATCCGCCCCCCACCCCCACCCCACCCAAGCAGTTTTCATGTTAAGGAGTATTAGGGTTCTTTTTTCTTTTTGGCCACATCAGGAGGCATGTGGAACTTTCCTGAACAGGGATGGATCCCGTGCCCACTTCGTAAGCACAGAGTCTTAACTACTGGACCACCACCCAGGGAGTCTGAGTATTGTGGTTTTTAAACATTTTGCTGTAGGTCCTGCCAATAGTCAAAATAGCTCTTACTTCCCCATGTTCTATCTAGTTATCATATGCTCAGTATTGCCGAGCCTCCTAGTCTGCAAAGTTCTATGTGCCCAAGAAGTAGTCAAGATATCAGTGGCAAAATTCTGTGAATTTATTATTTCTCCATTTTTATTGGCACCTAATGTGTACCAGATCCAATCCTAGGAACTGGGGTCTCATAACATACAAGACAGAGGCTCAGTTTTCAAGGAGCTCAAGATCTCTTTTGGTCATGGAAATGGGTAACCCCAGTGTCCATGGGCATGGGCTTTTGTGGACATAGGACCGAGCTGTTCATGGAGCACAGACACCCTGTCCCAGCTTGGGTGACGATCAAGGAGGTTTCTTGTAGGTAGAGCCTGACTTGTGCCTTTCAGAAAAGTAAACTGCATAGGTAAATAGGCCAGAGAGGGAAAACAGAGTTAAGACTTAAAGAAAACAAGAATTGGCAGATTTCATTTTCTTAGTATGAAATTTATCTTGGACAGGTCAAGATTTCTGGCTTTAGAGTCAGAGGACCCTAGACTCCAGTTCCCCAGTTCCTAGCTCTGTGACCCTGGGCAAATAATTTGATTCAACTGAGCCTCAGTTTTCTGATTTAAAAAATGGACATAATGATAGCCACCTGGCAGGGATGTTAGGAGGACTCATTATGCACAGCATGTACATATTGTCTTGTTCATAATATATACCCAATAAATGCAAGCTGATGTTAGGCAGTGGGGAGCAACAGAAGGGGACTGGGCAGAGGTGAGACAGGGTCAGCTCTTAGAGAAGGAAAGATCCCTCTGGGCCATGTGGGGACTGGACTGGAGGGGAGCAACTGGGCGTGTTAGTTTGCCAGGACTGCTATAATAAAGTGCCACTAATGGACCAGGTGGCTAAAACAACAGAGATTTATTTTCCCGTATTTCTGGGGAGTTCTTTGGTGGCCTAGTGGTTAGGATTCTGGGCTCTCACTACAGTGGCCTGGGTTTAAAATTGCCATCCTGCAAGCCTCATGGTGAAGCCCCCCAAAAAAATAATTAAATTTTTTAAAATTTAAAAATAAATATTTTCTCACATTCTGGAGGCTGGAGGAGTTAAGGTGTCAGCAGGGTTGGCTCCTCCTGAGGCCTCTCTCTTTGACTTGCAGATGGAAGCCTCCTCCCTGTATCTACACGTGGTCTTCTCTCTGGGCAGAGTTGTG
Organism: Antilocapra americana; assembly: GCA_007570785.1. NCBI lineage: Eukaryota > Metazoa > Chordata > Mammalia > Artiodactyla > Antilocapridae > Antilocapra > Antilocapra americana. The sequence continues at coordinate 3,513,261 of ML664226.1, forward strand.
TCCTAACTTCCTCTTCTTGTAAGGACACCAGTCCTATTGGATGAGGGCCCACCTTAATGACCTCATTTTAACGTAATTACCTCTTTTAAAAAAACCCACCTCTGGGAACTTCCCTGGCAGTCCTGTGATCAAGACACCATGATTCCAATGCAGTGGGGCGTGTGTTTAATCCCTGGTCAAGGAAACAAGATCCCATATGCCACAAGATATGGCAAAAAAAAATACACATACACATATACACACTCCAAATTCGCTCACATTAGGAGGTTCTGGAGAGGGGCTGGGCCTCAACATGAATTTGGTGGGGAGACAATTCAGCCCATAACATTGGAGGACTGGTGTAATGGTCCAGATAAGTAAGGACAAGGCCGGCCTTGGGGCTGCAGAGCTGGAGAGGAGAGAAGGCAGCAGAGAGGGTCAGGCTAGACACAGCTTGCGGACTGCTAGGCTGTGGAAGGAAGACAGAGGAGCTTTGTTCGGGGAGCAGTGGGTACCCACTCAAGATTGAGTCCTCGAAGAGAGAAACACTGGTTGGTTAACTTCTGGGTCCTGATCACTTTCCTTCTCTTTCTGCATCCTTTTCTTCCCTCTGTGATCTGCAGGCCATCTGGACCCAGTTCTTCCCTGCTGTAGAGGCTCTGAGGTCTGTTCTGGCCCAGGGAACTCTGGGGGACCTTAGGGTGGTTCGGGCAGAATTTGGGAAGAATCTCACCCACCTACATCGGGCCACAGACTGGGCCCAGGCTGGAGGTGGCTTGTTAGACCTTGGCATCTACTGCCTCCAGTTCATCTCCATGGTCTTTGGTGGGCAGAAACCGGAAAAGATTTCAGCTGTGGGAAGGCGCCATGAAACAGGTAGGGTCTATGCTGGACTTGGTTGGTTGGTTGGTTGGTTGGCCAGTGACTAAGCTGTGTCTGATTCTGCGAGCCCATGGACCATAATATGCCAAGTTCCTCTGTCTATGGGGTTCTCCAGGCAAGGAATACTGGAGTGGATTGCCATTTTCTTCTCCAGCGGATCTTCCCAGACCAGGGATCAAACCTGTGTCTCCTGCATTGGCAGGGGGGTTCTTTACCACGGAGCCACCAGGGAATATCCTGGACTATACGATGGTAATAGGAGTGATCCTCTCTTACTGGGGGCAGTGAGCTGGGATAAGTCTGCTCCCTGATGAGAATCAGGTCAGACAGCTAGAGAAACTTCCCATATGAAGCCGCCCAAGCCACCTCCAGCCTGGGCTCAGAGTTCAGAGCATGAGCAGGGTCTGTGCTGGGATTTTGCTGTGTGATGTTGGCCAAGCGACACATTTCTGAGTCTTAATCAATTACCAATTAGTTACCTAATTAGTTTAATTAGGTAAAATGTCAATAATAGAGTTATCATAAGGAGTTAATGAAGTAACTTTTGAAGAAAATGGCAAGCAGTTATTGAATATAAACAATTATTATTTTTTGCATTTGTCTCAGTTAGCCTTTGCTGCATAACAAACTACCCTAGAACTTAGTAACCTTAAATAACAATCACTGTTAGCTTGTGGTCCTGTGGGTTGGCAGTTTGGGCTGGGCTCAGCTTGAGTGGTTCTTCTGCTGGTCTTAGTCGTGTAGCTGCAGTTGGCTGGCTGTCCCACTGGAGCTGGATGCTCTAGAATGACCTCACTATGTCTTGCGTGTGTTGATTATTCTATGGGGAGCCTTGGTTCTCCTTCACATGGCCTCTCCTGCTCACTAACTCAGGTTCATTCATATTGTGGTCTCAGAGTTCCAGGTGGAGCAACAGGAAGGTGGACTTCAGCATGCACACTTTTCAGACCTTTGCTTCTACCATATTTGCCACTGTTCCATGGCCCAACATCAGCTCAGATTTCAGAGGTGGGAAAATAGATTTTACCTCTTGATGGAAGAAGCTACTGCAAAGGGGCACTCATAGAGGAACAAGAGGAATTGCTGTGGCCATCTTTGCAAACTGCAGAAAGCAATGAATAGCCAGGAAAATAGTACTTGAGATGAAGGTCACTCTTTAGAGAAACTGTCTCAGTCTAACATCTGGCCAGTTCCTAGGCTAAATAGTAGTTATAAAAACAAATCCCGTTTGTTAAGTGCTACCTTAATAAGTATTAAGGTTATTATAGATTATAACTTTAGGGTTATTATAGATATGACCTTTCTGATATATTAAAGTTGTCCCCAGTTTACAGATTAGGAAACTGAAGTGCAGAGAGGGGTAGTAACTTATCCAGGGTCACACAGCAGACCTAAGATAAGAACTTGGGCTTAAAAAGAGCTGAGTCAGGGGACTTGCCTGGCAGTCCAACAGTCGGGACTCTGCACTTGCACTGCAGGGGCTGCAGGTTTGATTCCTGGTCAGAGAATTAGGCTCCCCCATGCCACATGGTGGAACTAGGATCCCAAGTTCCAAAGAGAGAGAGGGCTGAGTCAGTAGACTCCTCCATCTGTGGCCTGCCTGATGTGGAACCAGGCTAGTACTTTTCCTGCTCTGTTTATTTTTTAACTAATGCTTATATATCACTTATTGTCATCTAAATAGTCTTCTGATTACACTGTGCATTTTCTAGCACTTAATGTAATATTTGAAATGGCCCTATGAGGCAGGTTCTCTTATTATCCTCATTTCAGAGTTCAGGTAACTGATGCTCACAAACCTATACAACAAGTATTTTCAGAGGAGGAAACTGAGGCTTAGAGAGGTGAAGTCTCTCTCTCTTTACTCTTTTAGCATATTTTTCTTTTATTTAGATTACCTCTTTACTATGATATAATTCACATACCATACGATTTATTCATTGAAAGGATATAATTTTGTAGCTTTAGTATAGTCACAGAGTTGTGAATTTATCACTATAATCAATTTTTAAATTAAGTTTTATTGAAGTATAGTTGATTTTATGGGATTTTGCAGGTGGCACTAGTGGTAAAGAACCCACCTGCCAATGCAGGAGACATAAGAGATGTGGGTTTGACCCCTAGGTCAGGAAGATCCCCTGGAGGAGGGCATGGCAACCTACTGCAGTATTCTTGCCTAGAGAACCCCATGGACAGAGAAGCCTGGAGGACAATAGTCGCAAAGAGTTGGACACGATCAAAGCAACTTAGCACACACACGCATGCATCATACAGTAAATGTAGCATGGACGCATAGTTGATTTACAATATTGTGTTAGTTTCAGGTATATAGCAAAGTGATTCAGTTATGCATATACTATAGCCACTCTTTTTAGATTCTTTTCCCATATAGGTTATTGCAGAGTATTGAGTGGAGGACCCTGTGCTATACAGTAGGTTTGTATTAGTTATCTATTTTATATAATGTGTATATGTTGATCCCAATTTCTCCCAATTTATCTCTCCTGTACTGTAATCAATTCTAGAATATTTTCATTACTCAAAAAAAAACAAAACAAAACACTAATCTTCCCGTGCCCTTGAGCCCTAACCAACCACAAATCTGCTTTCTAATATTTGCCAAATATTATTCTTGCCTGGAAAATTCCAAGGACAGAGGAGCTTGTCACGCTACAGTCCATGGGAGTCACAGAGTGTTGGACACGACTGAGCACATGACACCAGACATTTCATATGAATGGAATCTGGCAACCTGTGACTTTTGTGTCTGGCTCCTTTCATCTGACGTGTTTTCAGGGTTCATCCTTGTGGTAGGACATATCCCTGGTGGTCCAGTGGCTAAGACTCTGCACTCCCAGTACAGGGGGCCTGGGTTTGATCCCTGGTCAGGAAACTAGATTCCCTTATGCTGCATCTAAAAATTTCGCATGCTGCAACTTGAAGGAGCCCACATGCTGCAACTAAGCCTCAGTGCAACCACATAAATACTTAAAATTTAAGAAAAAAAAGATATTGTGCCCAAGGCTCTTCAGGCGGGACTTTTTTTTTGGTTGTGCCGAGTCTTCACTGCTGCTCAGGCTTTCCCTAGTCTCAGCGACTGGGGCTACTCTCTACTTGCAGCGCGTGGGTTTCTCGTTGCAGTGGCTTCACTTGTGGAGCAGTGGCTGTAGGACGCGCAAACTTAAGTAGCTTCCGCACGTGGGGTCAGTAGTTGTGGTGCATGGGCTTGGTTGCCTCGCAGCTTGTGCAGTTTTCCCAGACCAGGGATCGAATCTGTTTTTCCTGCATTGGCAGGTATTGGACTCTTTACCAATGAGCCACCAGGGAAGCGCTCAGGCAGGATTTGAGGCCAAGCCTGCCCTTGTCCTGTGCCTCCCCCAGGTGTGGACGACACTGTCACTGTGATACTCCAGTACCCAGGAGGGGTCCACGGCAGTTTCACCTGCAGCATCTCTGCCCAGCTCTCCAACACAGTCTCCGTGAGTGGTACCAAGGGCATGGCCCAGGTGAGGCACGACTGGCTGAGCTGGGATGGGTCCAAGTACTGGAAACCAGGGCTCTTAGAGAGAGGAATAGGCCAGTCGTGGCTGTTGGAGCTGAATGGGGACTGAACTTGCTTCTTCTCACACCGTTGATCCTCAGCTACTGGGCCATGGGATGGAGTTTGGACCTCCAGGCTCCTTCCTGAGGGTGAACCCATTAGTTCATCAAAAGTCCTAAGTCCTTTCTTGGGAGAAACCAGTTCTTAGTCACCACCCTCTGAGAGCAGCTATAATCTTTGGAATTGCACTCAGGACAGAATACGGGCATTATCAAATGGCAGCTTCATGGGGCTTTCTTCCTGGAGCCATGTTGCTAGAAAGAACTTCTATTCTCAGCAGAATTTGTACTTTGCCTCAAACTGGAACTGCAGAATTTGTCCCAGCTGTATCTCTGTATTTCCATTTTGACTGAGACTTGGGTATGGGGATAATTTAGGCTTCTCCGGGGGCTAAAATAAAATGGATAAGCAGGTGATGGGTTGTCTCCGCTCCTCCTTGCAAAGGGGATTCCACAGAGACAATGATAATCTGTCTCCAAGGCCTGAGCATAGGGTTACAGAAAGGTTTGTTCCTGGGGAAATGAACAGACAAGACAGGCTTGTACTGTGGCAACCCTGATGCTAAAGAATAATCCCCCAGCAACCAGGGCAGGGCTAGGTCGGGTGGGGACCCAAAGCTCCCTGAGGATGGCGGGTGATCAGTGCTTAGTTGATAAGAGAAAGGCTCCTGAGCAGCCCTGTTGGTGAGGGCAGTAGGACCACCTCTTATCTCTTCTCTCAGCTCCTAGACCCCTGCTGGAGCCCAACAGAGCTGGTGGTGAAGGGGGAGCATAAGGAGTTCCCACTGCCTCCAGCCCCAGGCAAGGACTTCAATTTTAAAAATGGAATGGGCATGAGTTATGAGGCCATGCATGTTCGGGAATGCCTGCAGAAAGGTAAGGATGTGGAGGACAGGGATGGGAGGGTAGCAGGGCAAGCCTGGTAGTGGAGGTGGGTATCCTCCCTACCCCTCACCCACTCAAGCAACTGTTTAGAACTACATCTCCCAGGACCCCTGTGGCATCCATATGTTAGAACCATGAATTATTGTGCCTCATGGGATTCTGGGAATTGTAGTTCTTTTGGTCTTAGGGATGTGAGTAGGAAGGTGTCCCTAACTGTACTCTCTCCCAGGCCTGAAGGAAAGTCCTGTGATTCCTCTGGCGGAAAGTGAGCTCCTGGCTGACACCCTTGAGGAGGTGAGGAAGGCCATTGGAATCACCTTCCCCCAAGACAAATGCTGATGTATGCCCTGAACAAATAAAGACATGCTGGGAATTCTTTGGCTGTCCAGTGGTCAGGACTCAGCACTGCCATTTCTGGGGCCTGGGTTCAATCCCTGGTCAGGGAACTAAGATCCTGTAAGCCTCAGGGCATGGCAAAGTAAATACAAAAATTAAATAAATAATAAAGTTGTGATTTCCACAGAGATTTTGGCAGTGGTGGTTTGATAGGAGCTGGAGAGAGCCCACCATCAGAGAGGTCACTAGAGCATAAATTGGTTGGAAGGATGAGTGGGGGAAGGTGGGGTCAGGACCGTATTTCCCACAAGCTCCCGGAACAGATGTGTGGGAAGATCCACAATTTGCCTGCCTCAGCCTGTGTGACCTTAGCTGGGGAAGAGTGTATGGGTAGAAGGTGTCCCTAACTGCACTCTCCCTAGCTTCTCTCTGACTTTGTCTCGTCATCAGTAAATGGGAGATACCACACTAAACACCCTCTGGTGAGGATTAAATGGGCCCTAGCACACAGTAGGTTCTCTGTAGATGTTAGCCAATGGCCCTTCACTTTGAGGTCAGGCCTCCAGAAGCTCCAGGCTCCCATTAAGGTACAGAGAATCACGGGACTTCCCTAGTGGTCCAGTGGCCAAGACACCATGCTCCCAATGCAGGGGGCCTGAGTTCAATCCTTGGTCAGGGAACTAAATCCCAAATGCCGCAACTAAGAGTTCATATGCAACAACTAAACATTTGGCATGCCACAATGAAGATCAAAGATGTCAAGTTCCAAAACTAAGACACAGCACAGCCCAATAAACAAATAAGGAAAATATTAAAAACAAGGGACTTTCCTGGAGGTCCAGTAGTAAGACTTCGCCTTTTGATGCAGGGGGTGTGGGTTTGATCCTCAATTGTGGAGCTAAGATACATGCCTCACAACCAAAACAAACAACAAACAATAAAAACAAAACAGAAGCAATATTGTAATAAATCCAGTAAAGACTGTAAAAACAGTGCACATCAAAAAAAAAAAAACAACTTTACAATCAAAACAAAACAAACCTTGGTTTTTTTAAAAAAAAAAAAAGTATAGAGAGTCATTTCAACAGGAACGTTCACATGTATTTCAGTGGTCTTATTGGCAAAGCCTGGGTCGTATGCCCCTCTGTGTGGCAGGGGTAGGAAGTCAATCCCACTCAAATTACAGAGAGTTAGAATGGGGCTATATGTGAGTGCTTGGCCAACCAATTAGGGTTAACTTTGTGCTCTATGAATGATCTCATTTCCATATTTTACCATAGTAGTGAATATAGGTTAGGTTATGCTATAGTAATAAATAATCCCCAAATCTCTGCTTAGCATAAGGTTTTTTCCTCATTTGTGTTATATATTGACTGAGAGTCTGGACTGTATCTTTCTGGGACCCAAACTGACAGAGCCACTAGTATCTGGAGTCCTGCTGGTCAAGTGTGGCCAAGGAAAGAGCACCCTGAAAGCTCTTGTACCAAACCATAAATGCTCCGACCTGAAAGTCATACACACAATTTCAGAATGTGTTGGCCTAAACTAGTCATGTGTCCTGAATGAACTACAGAGAATCTAGGAAGTTCATATTTACCACGTTCTAGAAGATGAGATGGATACATTGGGTTTATGACACTAATGACTCTCACTATGAGGAAATAAGAAATTTGGTAGAAATTTCAGAACACTGAGAGGCATCAGTTAAATGAGTTTTCTATTGTTTGCTTGTCATACCTTGTCATAGTTTTTCTTCTGAGGAGCAAGCTAGGAGAAACCTAGACAACATATTAAAAAGCAGAGACATCACTTGGCAAACAAAGGTCCATATAGTCAAAGCTGTGGTTTTTCCAGTCAATCACATACAGATGTGAGAGTTGGACCATAAAGAAGGCTGGTCGTTGAAGAATTGATTTCAAACCGTGGTGCTGGAGAAGTCTCTAAGAGAGTGTCTTAGACAGCAAGGAGACTGAACCAGTCTATCCTAAAGGAAATCAACCCTGAATAGTCATTGGAAGGGCTGATGCTGAAGCTGAAGCTCAAATGCTTTGGCTGCCTGATGCAAAAAGATGCTGGGAAAGACTGAGAACAAGAGGAGAAGGGGGTGATAGAGGATGACGTGGTTGGATGGCATCACCAACTCAATGGACATGAGTTTGAGCAAACATTGGGAGACAGTGAAGGACAAGGAAGCCTGGGGTGCTGCAGTTATGGGGTTGCAGAGTTGGACATGACTTAGCACTGAACAACATTGTTTGCTTCTACCAAGTCCCACTACACATCATTCAGCTATCACCATATCAGTTTAAGTCCTCTGCTTGCTTTGTTTCAGTCATTTAATTGTTGGTAGAGATGCTTAGATGTCACCTCCGATAGAGAAGTTTCACAGGACACATGACTGCACAGCTAACGACTGCACTTTCCTGGCTGCCTTGCATATGGCTTTTGGCCAATGGGATGCTGGCAGCTTCTGAGTTATGGCCTGTAAAAGGCAAGGAGGATGGCAACCCTTCCCATCTTTCCCTTCCTGGTGGGGAGTGTCTTAGACATTGGTGTGTCCACCTTATACTGTGAAATGGAAGTGCTGTGTTGTGAATGGTGAGGCAACAAGCTAGAAGGCTAGAAGAAAGACATGATCATGGAAGTAAGCATGCCCCAAGATCTTCAGGATGTGTTGGCCAACTGAAGACCCAGGAGAGCTGAGGTCTAGTTCTAGTCCAAGTCTGAAGGCCCAAATACCAGGACAGTTGATGATGTAGGTCTTGTCTAAAGGCTTGCAGCTCAAGACCCAGGAAAAGCCAGTGTTCTAATTTGAGTCTGAGGGCGGGAAGAAAGTTAATGTCATAGTCCTAAGATAATGAGGCAGAAAGAATTCTTTCTTATTCAGAGGAGGGTCAGTGTTTTTGTTCTATTCAGGCATTTTATGCGATCTACTTCACTAAGTCTGTAATATTGATCTCATGCAACAACACCCTCATGGAAATACCCAGAATAATTTTAGATCAAACATCTGGGCATCCTGTGGTCCACTCAAGTAAAGTTAACCATAAGGGGCTTCCTTGGTCATCTAGTGGTTTAGAATCCACCTGCCAACGCAGGGGACACAGGTTTGGTCCCTGGTCTGGAATGATTCCACATACCATGGAGCAAGTAAGCCCTTGTGCCACAACTACAAGCCAGCGCTCTTGAGCCCACGAGCCAGAACTATTGAGCCCATGCGCTGCAACTACTGAAGCTTGTTCGCCTAGAACCTGTGCTCTGCAACAAGAGAAGTCACTGTAATGAGAAGCCCACACACTACAGCCACTCACCGCACCTAGAGAAAGCCCTCGCAGCAACAAAGATCCAGCACAGCCAAAAATAAACAAAATAAACCTTAAAAAAATTAACCATCATACTTTCTGACACTGTGGAACTATACTGTTAATAGCACTTAGGGTTGCATCTTCTTGGACAGTTACATGACAGGGGAATAAACTTCTGCATTGTTTAAGCCACTTTTATTTTGATCTTTTCTAAAGCAGCTGAACTGGCATGCCATCTTATATTTTCAAAAGCTATCTCCTCTCCCCACTCATATCCCCTCACTGAGAAGTAGAGTCTAGTTTCCCCTCCCCAGAAGCAGAGTGGGCTCCTGACTCCTACGGAGCTGTTGCAACATGGCAGAAATGACACTATGATTTTGGAGGTCAGATCAGGAAAGGCAGTGCAATTTCTTTTTGGTTAGCTGAAATTCTTTTGAAACCTTCAGCCATCAGGCAATAGTTTGGCTGTCCCAAAGCCACCAAGCTGTAAGGCAGCTCATACTATCCCACACTAAGAAACCACAAGGACAGAAGGAAATGGCAACTCATTCTAGTATTCTTGCCTGGAAATTTCATGGATAGAGGAGCCTGGTGGGCTATAGTCCACAGGATTGCAAAGGGTCAGACATGAGTGAGTATACACACACACACACGAATATCTGTGATGAACATCTTTCTACCACCTTCAGCTCAAAATCTTCCAAAATGAAATGATCACCTTTGGATTCTCCTGTCAATTTCGCTGTCCAATTTTCATCCATTGTAAGATTTTCTGCATTGGAAAAAAGGTCAACTTTGTCCTCACTCCTACTCAATAGTTTTTTTTAATATTTATGAAAGTGAAAGTCACTCAGTCATGTCCGACTCTTTTGCAACCCCATGGACTACACAGTCCATGCCATTCTTCAGGCCAGAATACTGGAGTGGGTAGCCATTCCTTTCTTCAGGGGATCTTCCCAACCCAGGGATCGAACCCAGGTCTCCCGCTTTGCAGGAGGATTCTTTACCAACTGAGCCACTAGGGAAGCCCAAGAATACTGGAGTTGGGTAGCCTATCCCTTCTCCAGGGGATATTCCTGACCCAGGAATCAACCCAGGGTCTCCTGCATTGCAGATGTATACTTTACCAGCTGAGCCACCAGGGAATTCTTTTAATATTTATATGTAATAGCTAACCTTAGAAACTAGAATCCCCTCTAAGATTTACAAAGATTCTCTGAGTTTTCTTTAACTTAACTGGAAGAGACAACCATATACACAACAATGAAATTTACAGGGAGAATTGAATGTCTGTATCAGTGGATTTGTTTAACACAGTTTTTGGTCCAGGGTCAGTGCCTAATAAATGTTTGTATGGATATGGAAAGAAAAAAATAAAGGAACCACATGGAAAGTCTTGAGGCTCCATGAAAATAAAGAGTTGCTACATCAGGTCCCAACATCCTTCAGTCTCCCTGCTCTTCCAGTTCTAGCCATCATCTGACTGCAGACGTTGAATAACCCCAAGCTGGAACTGCCCAGGGAACCTGGCTCAATCTCACTGTCCCTGGGTCTATCAAAGATAATAAAATAATTGTTGTTTTAAGCCATTAAGCTCTGGGATGACTTGTTACACAGCGACAGTGAACCAGTACATCCAGCATAACTTTTATAACCCAAGAAATGGGTTCATTTTTAATATTTGTAAGCAGAAATCCTATTTGTTGTTCTTCACCCCAGAAACTTACCTAAATCAGCCACCAGGGCCCTCTGACCCTCAGTAACTTAGCATCTATAGCATGTTAGCCCTCTTCTCTGTGGCCCATTCTTGGTGTGCAAAGAGTTCTTCCTTGCCTGGTGTGGTAGTCAGCTTCTTTTTTTAAATTGAAGTATAGTTAATTTACAGTATCGCGTTACCCTCAAATGCTGCTGTTGTTTAGTCGCCAAGTCATATCTGACTCTTTTGTGACCGCATGGACTGTAGCCAGCCAGGCTCCATGGTCCATGGGATTTCCCAGGCAAGAATACTGGAGTGGGTTGCCGTTTCCTTCTCGAGGGGATCTTCCCAATGCAGGGATCAAACCTGCGTCTCCTGCTTGGCAGGTGAATTCTTTACTGCTGAGCCACCAGAGCTCTCAAGTGTACAGCAGAGTAATTCAGTCACGTTGTTCAGTCGCCCAGTCGTATCCGACAGTTTGTGACCCCATGGACTGCAGCAGGCCAGGTTCCCTGTCCCTGAGTCTCCTGAAGTTTGCCCAAGTTCATGTCCATTGCATCGGTGATGCCATCCAGCCATCTCATCCTCTGACACCCTTTTCTGCTTCTGCTCTCAATCTTTCCCAGCATCAGGGACTTTTCCAATGAGTCGGCTCTCTGCATCAGGTGAGCAAAATACTGGAGCTTCAGCTTCAGCATCAGTCCTTCCAATGAGTATTCAGGGTTGATTTCCCATAAGACTGACTGGTTTAATCTCCTTCCTTGGAGACTGGTTTAGTCTCCAAGGGACTCTCCGGAGTCTTCTCCAGAACTACAGTTCGAAGGCACCAGTTTTTTGGCACTCAGCCTTCTTTACGGTCCAGCTCTCACAACCACACATGACCACTGGGAAGACCACAGCCTTGACTATTCGGACCTTTGTCAGCAGAGCAGTGGCACTGCTTTTCAACACACTGTCTAGGTTTTGTCATAGCTTTCCTGCCAAGAAGCAGTAGTCTTCTGATTTCACGGCTGCAGTCACCATCCAGGGTGATTTTAGAGACCAAGAAGAGGAAATCTGTCACTACTTCCACCATTCAATCATTCGTATACATATACGTATATATTCTTTTTCATATTCTTTTCTAAGCTGTTTAAAAGCTTTTTATTTACTTATTTGTTTTATTTTTGGCTGTGCTGGGTCTTTGTTGCTGCAATCAGGCGTTCTCTATTTGCGCTGAGGCTGAGTGGGGCCTACTCAGTTGCGCTGCATGGGCTTCTCATTGTGGTGGCCTCTCTTATGAAGCAAAGGCTCTAGGGCATTCTACCTTCAGTAGCTGTGGCGCATGCGCTCAGTACTCCCTGGCTCTAGAATACAGGATCAGTAGTTGTGGCTCACAGGCTTAGTTACTCTGTGGTACACAGAATCTTTCTGGACCAGGGATGGAACTCATGGCAGGTGGATACTTAACCATTGGACCACCAGGGAAGTCCTCCGTTATAAGTTATTATTAAAAGATACTGAAGGACTTCCCTGGTGGTCCAGTGGCTCAGATTCAGCACTCACAATGCAGGCATCCCGGGTCCGATCCCTGGTCAGGGAACTGGACCCACATGCTGCAACTAAAGATCCCACATACCACATGAAAACTGAGGATCTTGCGTACCGCCACTAAGGCCCAGCACGCCAAGTGAATATTTTTTAAAAGGCGTCAAAAATGAAAGGGCAAATGACAAAATAAAAAATGTTAACATTAAAAAAAAAAGAACCAAAAAACAGAAAAGAAAGCCCTCTCCAAGTGACACAGTTGACCTGGAGGCAGCATCCACAAGAACTGGACAATTCTGGCAAATCCATCTCCTTCTCCGGGCTCTGGTTTCCTCATCTGTAAATAGGCTGCACTTATCCTAGATGTATTAGTTATCTGTTGTTGTGTAACAGATTGCCCTCAAACCTAGCAATTTAAAGCAACAATAAATGTTTATTGTCTCACACAGTTTCTGAGGGTTGGCAATCCGTTGAGTGGCTTAGCTGGGTGGTTCTGGCCTAGGTTCTCTCATGAGGTTGCAATCAGGATGTTGGTGGGGACAGCTGTCATGTGAAGGCATGACTAGGGCTGGAGGATGTGCTTCCAAAGGAGCTCATTCCTGTGGCTGGGGTGCTGGGAGACACCAGGGTGCCCCCTTGCTCAGATGACAAGGTCACGAGACTGAGACGGAAACTGCAAAGCAGATTTTCCTTATCGGGGCATCCCAGGGCAAGGCTGCTCCTGGTATTTTTCTTGGGAGTTATGTTCATGCTCAGGACATTAGCTTATCTCAGTAGGTCAGTTCCAGTTAGAAAGAATTCATCCTGAGGTCATGGCAAAGCCACCACCAGAAGGGTTCGTACTTGGGTCACCTTTCCACCTCCCACTCCTTCAACCACTCCATGGTGGAGGCTCCCTTCCTTGAAGAGACCAGGAGGGATGGGACTTAGGAATGCTCATAACTGTAGCCAGCATAGTTGGAGACATGATTGCTTTAGGATAGTGCAGACATAGGAATTCATTATAGTAGTTATATAAGGTTAATAGGGTTTTATTGCTAAAGCAAAGGTCCATCTAGTCAAGGCTAAGGTTTTTCCACTATCATGTATGGATATGAGAGTTGGACAGTGAAAAAGGATGAGCACCGATGAACTGATGCTTTTGAACTGTTTAGACATCTGCGGCTGCATTAAAAGCCCTTTCTTCCTTTTCTGTAGTTGAGATAGAAGGAGGGCTAATTCATTGGGCTGGAATAACACACAAATAAACCCTGCTTCTAAATTAATAGGAAACACTATTTCTCCCAAGGACATGCTTTGTTACTCACAGAGAAACTTTGTTCTCTAAAATCATTAAGTGTTAAAAATTCTATCAGTAAAAATGCAACATCCCACTCTTGCCTGTGGGATCTATCTAACTCGTTTGATACAGTGTAGCAGCTTCAATTTCCAACTCAAGAGCAGAGCAAAGGGTTTCTGGACCCAGTAGTCCACACTCAAATTAATCTTGCAGTTTGCAAGGGTACAGAACCCTGGTTCCTTTCACAATCCACCAACTGCCTGGCTTTGAACCTATAATCTTGTCCTCACGTAAACTCTACATTTCCTCCAAATCCAATAATAACTCTACCTTTTTCTCTGTCAAGATGCTCCATGGTTACTCTGCTTTGTCATCTCCACCACCTTTATGGGTCAATAAACTTTATTGACTGTCAATAAACTGGTGTTAAACTGATGGACTAAGACACTATAATCTTCAATTTCCATGGCTCCCAGGCACCCCTGGGAAATAGATTCCCTTCTCTTATATGCTAAACCATTCATCATCTGACCCAGCCAATTTTTCTAATCCCAGTTCTTTTTTCTTCTTACTATTTTCTTTTTACAAGGAGATATAATCATTTCCATACATGAAAGTGCACATCTTATGTGTAGAGCTCAAGAAATTTTTGGAGAAGGGAATGGCACTCCACTCCAGTATTCTTTTGCCTGGAAAATCCATGGACGGAGAAGCCTGGCAGGCTTTAGTCCATGAGGTCGCAGAGAGGCGGACACGACTGGAGCGACTTAAGCAGCAGCAGCAGAAGGAATTTTTAAGTATGTGCATGGGCTTCCCAAGTGGCTCAGTGGTAAAGAATCCGCCTGCCAATTCAGGAGACACAAGAGATGCAGGTTCAATCCCTGGGCTGGGGAAAAACCCGGGAGAAGGAAATAGCAAACTACTCCCGTATTCTCGCCTGGGAAATCCCATGGACAGAGGAGTCTGCCAGGGGGGTCCCAAAGAATGGGACACCACTGAACACAGCACAGCACATGCTCAAGTAAGTATAGCACATTTCTAGCACCCCAGGAGCCTCTCTTGGGGTCCCTCTCTGTCCACACCCTGCCAATCTACCACTTTTTGAACTTCAAATTCCTTTCCACCCCCACACACACACATAAACAGTCACAGACGTTAGTCATCTGGAACATCCTGCCTCAATAAATGCTATTTTGACTTCTGATAGTCCTTCTATCCTGCGAAGGGCTCGAGTGCCCCCTGAAACTTTTGAAAATACTGCAAGAATGAAGAAAAGTTACAGCAGCGACTCACTGCTTAGCCGGTAGAACGGCGCCACGACCAGTTCCCAAAGGGAAGTGCAGACTGGACAGTCACGTGACAGGGGCCGAGCCCTCCGGGAGCAGGTGAGGCGGCTGCGGTCCCGAGTCCGCGCCGCCCTGCGGGGCAGAGGCGCGCGGCCGCCATTTTGAGGGGCGGTCACGTGAGAGGACGTACGCTCAGCGGGGCGCTCACGTGACCAGGGGCGTGCTGCGGCCGCCGGGCGGACCCGGCGAGAGGCGGCGGCGGCGGGAGCGGCGGTGATGGACGGGTCCGGGGAGCAACCCAGAGGCGGGGGTGAGGCGGGAGGCAGACGGGCGGGGGGAGGGCGAGCCCCCAGCCGACCGACCCCACGATCCCTCCTACCGGTGTGGGGCCGTGCGATCGCCAAGCACTCCGGCATAGAAACTCCCGGGTCCGGCGCTGCCAGCCTCCACCCACTCCCTCCCCGGGGGTCCCCGGCTCTCTGGCCTCCGCGACCTGATCCCTTCCCGCCCGGTACTCTCTAACCCCCAAGAAGCGGGAGAACCCCATAATCCAAGCCCCAGGGGCAGGCCCGGGCTTGTCGCCGGCACCACTTCCTGGTGGGAGGGGCGGGTCTCCCCTCAGTCCCCTCAGGCCAGGGGTCTGGACGCGGGAAGTGTTCCTTCAGCCTCCTCCCCCAGCCCCCGGGAAGAATGAAGGATAACAGGCCCAGGACCCTTGTCTCTTTCTTCACCGGGGATTCAGTTGCCTGGGCCCCCACTTCACTTTATCTATGAGGGACCTAGAAATGCAGAGCCCCCTAGCGTTGTCCTCCCCCATAGATCAGGAGCCACTCCAGTTCCTTGGATCCCCCTAGGACCCAAGAGTCCAGGCACCTCTTCCCTCCTCTCTCCTCTAGGGCCCACCAGCTCTGAGCAGATCATGAAGACAGGGGCCCTTTTGCTTCAGGGGTGAGTTTGAGGTCTGATTATTGCGGAACGGATTTGAGGAATGAGGCCCCATTCTGATTCTGCATCCCCCCAACTCCGTTCCCACTCTAGTTTCATCCAGGACCGAGCAGGGCGAATGGGGGGAGAGACACCAGAGCTGGGCTTGGAGCAGGTGCCCCAGGACGCATCCACCAAGAAGCTGAGCGAGTGTCTCAAGCGCATTGGAGATGAACTGGACAGTAACATGGAGCTGCAGAGGTGTGGCCCCTGGGACCCAGGAGTCCAGCCACTAGGCCCCTTCTCTCAGAACCCAGGAGTCCAAGCTCCCAACCCCCACTTCCACTGGGAGACTGGAGTCCGGCCCCACTGCCTCCTTTTCCTTCAGACCCAGAGGTCCAGGGCCCTATCACTCAACTCAGCACTCTGGACTCCCAGCCTTCCCGTGCCCTGGGATCATGAAACTCTCCTTCATGGAGTCGTCTTCCCCAGTTTCCATCTTGTGGCTTTCCCCCACGATGGCCTCTTTTGATTTCAGCCTGACTCAGACCTCGGGTTTTATCTTTGGTTTGTGGTGGACACTAGAGTTGCCACACTCTGCCTGATCCTCCCTCTCAAACACTCGCTCTCTTCTCTCTTGCAGGATGATCGCTGCCGTGGACACAGACTCTCCCCGAGAGGTCTTTTTCCGAGTGGCGGCAGAAATGTTTTCCGACGGCAACTTCAACTGGGGCCGGGTTGTTGCCCTTTTCTACTTTGCCAGCAAACTGGTGCTCAAGGTGGGCGGCTGCAGGGCCCTGAGCCCAGGGAGGCTCCCTTCAGGCCTGTGAGGACCTGGGAGTCATGAGGTCAATCTGCAGGACAGCCCAGGAACCATAGAGGGAATGGAGAGAGTCAGCTATGGGCCACTCATCAGCTTTTTCATTCATGTATTTATTCACTCAGCATGGGCTTCCCTGGTGGCTCAGATGGTAAAGAATCTGCCTGCTAATACAGGAGACTGAGGTTTGATCCCTGGGTCAGAAAGATCCCCTGGAAAAGAAAATGGCAATCCATTCCAATGTTCTTACCTAGAGAATTCCATAGACAGAAGAGCTTGGCCAGTCTAGAGTTGCAAAGAGTCAGACACAACTGAGCAACCCACACATGCACATTCATTCAACAAACATTTATTGGGCTTATGATGTGTGAGACCTGTACTTGGTACCCAGGATGCAGAACAGAACTAGGTTAGGTCCCTGCTCTCAGGGAGCCCATGTTGTATGATGAGTGCTGAGCAAAGTAAACTCTGATGACATGATTGTGCAAAGGAGCCACAAGACCACTTTTCAGAGAAGGTGACATTAAAGCCTAAGATGGAATGACAAGAAACTTGCAGTGATATATATATAAAGATGGTGGAAAATGTATCTGGTAGAGGGTGAAGCACATGCAAAGGACCTGAGGTAGGACCAAGCCTGGTGTGTTGAGGGCAATGAGGAGGCCCGCGTGGTTAGAACAGAGTGAGGAGAGGGAGAAGGTGAGTGATGAGGGCAGACTGCAAGGGGTCTTGTGGGCCTCTGTGAAAACCAGCCAGCTTCACTCTGATTGTAGCAAGAGTGATTGGCTGGTTTTAAACAAGAGTGAGGTGACCTGGTTTATAAGCAGAAAAGATTTTTCTAGCAAGGATTGTTGTTCAGTTGCTAAGTTGTGTCCAACTCTTTGTGATCCCATGGATTCAAGCATGCCAGCCTTCCCTGTCCATCACTGTCTCCCGGAGTTTGCTCAAACTCATGTCCATTGAGTCAGTGATGCCTTCTATCTCATTCTCTGTCTAGCAAGGACAGCAGAATGTTAATTGTAGAATTTAGGTTGTGTGTATATGCTTGTTGACTGAAATTCTTTTTGTTTCTCTAAAGATTCTCATGATAAACTATCGGGGAAAAGAAGGCCCAGTAAATTATTTTGGCCATTGCAGGTAGAAAAAGGGATCCCGAGGCACAAAGGCAAAAACTGGAAAGCTGACAAGGGGTACCTATATAATAGTCCTGGTGAATGGATGACTGAGGTGGCAGCAGTGGAGGCGGGGAAGTAGATTCCTTAATGTGTTTGCAAGAGTGAGCTGATGGGGCTTGACTGTAAGAGGTGAGAGGGATGCACTCAGGGTGGTGGGAGGGCTCTATATGGAGCTGGGGACAACAGGTGAGAAGCAGTGAGATATAGGATGAGAAGGAAAGCTAAGGAAGTTGAAGAGTAGGTCATGGGTATGGAGGGTGTCAGGCCTTACCTGGCCTGAAGATCAGAAAGCCCTCTCTGGGGAAGTGATATTAGACCTGAGCTTTGAGGGGTGAATGGAAAAAGTTGAGGCCTGTTGAGGCAGAAGAATCAGCATGTGCCAAGGTCCTGAGGCAGGTGAAGAATTTGGTGGGAATGAAGATGTGGAAGAAGAGCAATGAGGTGCAGAAACCAAGAGGAATACTGGAACGTGATCAAGTCAGAGCCTTCACACAGGGCCTTGTGGGCCAAGCTGCGCTTTTGGTTTTTCATCCCAGAGGTACCAGGGAGCCATAAGATGGTTTGTGAACAGGGCAGTTGACAGGGATGAGATCCACATTACAGTTTATGAGGCTTATTCTGACTGTGAGTGGAAGAGAGACTGCAGGAGGGCAAGAGGGAGACAGAATGTGAGAAGGAAAGCTGGGGGCCAGTGGCCCCAGGCAGGAGGGCCAAGGCTCAGTCCCTGAGGCCCACCCCACTTCCCACAGGCCCTGTGCACCAAGGTACCCGAGTTGATCAGGACCATCATGGGCTGGACATTGGACTTCCTTCGAGAGCGGCTGCTGGGCTGGATCCAGGACCAGGGTGGTTGGGTGAGACCTCTAACCCCACCCCACTCCCCGCTCCTCGGGGGGCCCCTGGGCCTTCCTATTCCCACCATAGGAGTGCCCCCCATTTTGGGGTCATCAGATATGCTCTGTAACCTGACTTTTACATGTCTGATCAACTCCTGATTCACAGGGTGCCCACTGACCTCTCCATGACCCTTGACCTCCTCCTGACCTCCAACCTCCTAGTGACCCCTGACCTGATGTCTTGCTGCCCTCCCTGGTGCCTCCCTCCAATTCCTCTGGAATCCTTCAATTCTATGATGATCCTTTAACTCCCCCACTAGTAGGCCCTTGCCCCTACTCCTGCCCTCTGACCCCTCCCTGACCCTTCACGTGCTGGCCCTGGGGCTGCCCCTTGGCTGAGTCTCTGAAGTGTTTGCTGTTCCTGTCCCCAGGACGGCCTCCTTTCCTACTTTGGGACACCCACGTGGCAGACAGTGACCATCTTTGTGGCTGGAGTGCTCACTGCCTCGCTCACCATCTGGAAGAAGATGGGCTGAGGCCATCAACTGCCTTGGACTTTTTCTGCATAAATTATGGCATTTTTCAGGGGGGGGGGCCGCGGTTTTGGGGGCCATGGGAGTTTTTCTTACTTTTGTAATTATTGGGGTGGGGAGGGTAGGGAGGAGTGGTCTTGCAGGGGTGGGCGCAATAAACCT
Organism: Antilocapra americana; assembly: GCA_007570785.1. Taxonomy (NCBI): domain Eukaryota; kingdom Metazoa; phylum Chordata; class Mammalia; order Artiodactyla; family Antilocapridae; genus Antilocapra; species Antilocapra americana. The sequence goes on from ML664226.1 coordinate 3,532,486, forward strand.
CTTTTGGACCACACTTTGGAGTCTTGAGTCTCTGGGCCCGCTTCCTGGCTGTCGCAGGAGACCAGGCTTCACACGCTGACCCATCTTTTTCTGAGGGTAACCAGTGCTCTCTGTGGGTCAGTGGCGCGTTAAATCGTGGCTCTGCCCTCCAGGAGCCCACAGTCCTGAGGGGAACCGAGGCAGCTTGAATCACCTGGGTCCTTGTCACAGCCCAGGGTGTTGTGCTGGAGGCAGCACTGGGCCAGGCCCCAGCCTGAGAGAGGCTGGAGGGGCGGGGTGGAGATCAGGGCAGCAGGGTGCAAAGCAGGCCTCCCGAACCCCAGGAACTAGGACCTGGAAGTTTCCACCATATGGGGCTACAAGAAGTTGTACATTTACTGAGGAGGAGAAATGGGGAAGAAGCGGGTATGCAGACTTCGGGAGGACTAGAACAGGGGGAGGGCTCGAGCCTTTGGGGGAAGTCCCTGGAGGCTGCACGGCCTCAGCCTTGGAGAGGGTCCAAGGCAGACCCCGGAGGAGGCCTGAGCATGACTTGTCTGGGCGGAGGAGGGACGTGAGCAAAGATTGACAGGTTTGGGGGGGAGGAGTCTGGGGTCTGGCCCTATGCCTGGGAGGGGCCCTTCAGGACCAGAGCCAGCCTGAGGGAAGATGCTGAGCTCAGGCGAGCCAGTGGCTAAGACTCTGCGCCCCCAATACGGGGGCCTAGGTTCAATCCTTGACAAGGGAACTATTAATAGATCCCAAACTAAAAGATCCCTCCTGCTGAAACAAAGATCCTATGTGCTCAACTAAGACCTGGTGCAGCCAAGCAATTATTTTTCTTTTAAAAGGACCTCCCCGGTGGTCCAGTGGTTAAGACTCCACCAGCCAACGCAGGGAACATGGGTTCGGTCCCTGCTCTGCCACATGCCACAGGGCAACTAAACCCGTGAGCCGCAACTACTCAAACCCGCGCTCTAGAGCCGGTTCTCCACAAGAGAAGTTACCGCAATAAGAAGCCCGCACACCGCAACTAGAGAGTAGCCCCCACTTGCCACAGCTAGAGAAAGCCCACATGCAGCCAGCACAGCCAAAAATAAACGAATAAATTTTAAAAGGAAGGGGAATCTGAAAAGGTTATTACGGAGAATAAGGTCACTGGGATAGTCACAGTTGGTTGTCATCTCTGGTTTTCTGTCCCCCTTTGTCTGTCTTTGCCTTTCTCTGCCCCGCTCTCTCTCTGTCCCTGTCTCCCACGGTCTCCTGTCTTCCCTCATCCCCCATCCCTCTCCAACAGTCCTACTTCAGATCACCTTTATCACACCCTAACTCTCCCTCCACCTGGGAGCACTTTCCAGGTCTTTGCTCCTTTAGCCAGAGGCTAAAGGTCTTTGGGGTGAGGTATGCAATTTGGTGAATGAATAACTCAGGCCCCATTGTGACTGTGCCTGGGGCAACTGCCCCTCCCCCACAGGCTTTCCCCAGAGACACCCAGAGAAGGGAGAGATGGAGGTCTGATAAAGTAGCTGTTAGGGGAGACTGAGTCACCGCCCAGAGAGAGGGGACAATATGGCCACAGGCAGGAGCCCAGGGAAATCATCAAGGGAACTAAAAAGACAGTAAGACTCAGAGACAAAGCATACTCAAGGGAGCACCTTGGGGGAGGCGGCCAGACTTGGGGCCCAGCCAGGCCCAGATCCCCGGGGCCCAGCCAGACTGCAGTCCACCCCCCAGGAGATGAGGTCAGTGAGCCGGCCTCACCCGCCCCCTGCAGGAGCCCCTTCCGGAGCTGAGTTCAGCATGACTCAGCGCAGCTGCAAGCCTGGCTCTGGGCCAAGACACCCCTCGAGGACCCCAGATACCAGCCTGGCTGGCCTCCCCCGATCGGGGGTACCCTGCCCAAACTGCTTGGAGAACCTTCTCTGCAGGGAGGGGCCCTGAGCTCTGCCCCCAACACCCCTGCGGCCTCAGCTTTCAGTCCCAGCCCGCCAGCTGCCTCTATTAGGGCACTTACAGAGGGTCAAATTCTTGTCTTTGTTTCTCCTTTCCCCTCAACAATGGGGAGCTCCTTGAGGGCAGAGTCCTGTTGTGAACCAGATCTGCCACACAGGCACCAGCCTGGCCCAGATACACTTTAAAAACGTCCATTGGTTGAAGACAGACATCCATCCACAGGTTCCCAGGCTCTTCTTGTTTACCCAGGAACCAGGGCTTCTCTGTGATCTTGAAAAATGTGTCAGGCAAGACAGGGACAACTTCAGAGAGGTTACTTCAGAGCCAAAAAAGAATTCTCAGTTTCTGACTGCCTTCAAAATAATCTTCAGGAAATCCAGTCTCAGAGAGACCCCCATCCAAAGTTCCAGTTCAACCTCTCCCAAACTCAGTTCCCAGAAAAAAAAAAAGAGGCTCCTAAAATAGCTCCTAGGTATTCCAAGTGGCCCAGACTCTCTTCCCAGGGCTCCATTCTCCAAGACTCCTGACCTCTTTTAAAACCTCTTACAAGGCTTCCAGAAACATCCCCCCCACACACTCTGGGGCTGAACCCCAGGGCCCTACAGCTGTCTTCTTAATCTTGCAGATCACCTCCAGGGTCTAAAGACCTTCCCCAGGAAGCTTCCAGAAAAATATGGACTTCCAATGAATTCTAAAGCTGCAGAAACTCCTCCTGACTTTTGAATCCCAAGGCTCCAGGTCCTTGGGGTCCCAGAAATATCATCTCACAGTTTCCCAAACTTCTCACTGTTCCAGGGACCCTTTTATCTCCCAGAACAAATTCCAGTCTTCTGGAGGTTTCCGCACCTCTAAGGAACCCCCAGGGTTCCAGCAATGCCATGCTCTGACACAACGCAAGAATCCAGCTTACTTTCCTGAGACACCCCAGGGAACCCAGGGATCATTACTTTGCAGGGCTCCCAGTGTCTTCATTAATCGTTCACCTATCAGCGAGACCCCTCCAGAATCCCTTGGTTTCCCAGAATTAGCCTCAGTGCCCTTGCATACTGCGAAAACCCCCAGACCCCATTTCACAACTCCCTCGGGATACAGGCGCGTGACTTTCCCACCTGGGGGCGGGGAGTTGGAAGCTCCATCTGCTCCTGATTGGTCCCTCGCGGACACCAGGTCCCGCCTCCCACCGCCGCAGATTGGCCAACCGCTCACCCAGACCGCCCCACTTCCGAGGGCCCGCGCGCTATAAAAGAAGCCGGCCTTGGCCGCAGGCTTTTGAAGTGCGCTCGGCGGCCCCGCGGATCTGTCTCTTGCTTCAACAGTGCTTGGACGGAACAGACCCAGGGACGCCCTTTGCTCCAGCCTCCGACTACCCTCCAACCTTTTTTCCAGTCGCAACCTTCGGAGTCAGCCGCTCAGCTGTCCGCGATCACTGGGACCAGCCACCATTTTTTAACTCCTTATTACCAACCAATCATGAGCTCCCAGATTCGTCAGAATTATTCTACCGAGGTGGAGGCCGCCGTCAACCGCCTGGTTAACATGCAACTGCGGGCCTCCTACACCTACCTCTCTCTGGTGAGGTTCCCCAAGACGCCCCCAGCCCGTTTCCCTCAGCTGCGCACCTCCGGCCCTCTGCGCACGCGCTGGCTTTCTTTGTCCCCTTCGATAGTCAGAAGGCAGAGTTCGGTTGCCTGGCCTCGCCTCCTGCTTACCATTGTTCCCGCCATCTCTTCCTGCAGGGCTTCTATTTCAACCGCGACGATGTGGCCCTGGAGGGTGTGGGTCACTTTTTTCGCGAATTGGCCAAGGAGAAGCGCGAGGGCGCGGAGCGTCTCTTGAAACTGCAAAACCAGCGTGGCGGCCGCGCCCTCTTCCTGGACGTGCAGGTAAATAGTGTGTGGGCAGCGGACTACATCTCCCTACAATCCCTGCGCTAGAGACCCCTTGACGGTAGCGGTTTGGGTACTGCGTAGGCTCTAGGGAGACTGAGTTCAGTCTTGTGTGGCTTGTTTGTTAGGGCTGGAAATGGAGGCGCAGCCATTCACCCAAGACGTGGCTGTCCAGGACGCAGCATGTGGTGTTTGGGGACGTGTAGTTTGTAGGATACTGAGGATGAAAGATACACGCTTTTAAACTTTTTGCTACCTAAACCCTTTACTCTGGTAACTACTGGAAAATCAGTTTTTAGTCCTTTCTAGAGTGGCTAGTACTGAGCCGTCTCTGTTTTCGGTATAGAAGCCATCTCAAGATGAGTGGGGTAAAACCCAGGACGCTATGGAAGCCGCTCTTCTCGTAGAGAAGAACCTGAATCAAGCCTTGTTGGATCTGCATGGCCTGGCCTCTGCCCGCGGAGACCCCCACGTAAATATCTCCTTTCATGTCTGCCCATCTTAAGAGCTTACCCAGAATGATACTTACATTCCAACTAAGCACTGACCATTTGAATGAGCAGATTTCCTTCTGAACCTCCCTCCCCGATCTGTCCCATTATTAGATCTGTAAGTGGCAACATTTTCTCTTCTGTTTTTCAGATCTGTGACTTTCTGGAGAACCACTTCCTAGATGAGGAAGTGAAACTCATCAAGAAGATGGGTGACCACCTGACCAACCTCCGCAGGCTGGCCGGTCCCCAGGCTGGACTGGGAGAGTATCTCTTCGAAAGGCTCACCCTCAAGCACGACTAGGAGCTTCTGGAGACCAGCGGCCTTTGAAGAACCCACCTAACATCAGGGCTGCCCGAAGCCCCTCTGCAGCTACTAGGCAGCTTTTTAACACCCTGGAGCCCTCTCTTAAACCTTGGACCAAATGGAAACAATAAAACTTTTTGCAGCATATCTTGGTTTTGTGTATCATGGTGGGGACAAGGTGGGGTCTCTTTTCACAAAGCTGGCTAGACTGGGCTGGCAGGGAGAAAGAAGTCCGATTCGTTTTACTGTTCTAAGACCTAACACCTGTGGGGTGTTGCAGTAGTGGGTTCTCTGCTTCACCAGGCTGTTAACTGCCCTTCCTAAAATGGTAGAGCCCATACTCCAGGGAGAGTCTGGTAAAACCTGGGGTTGGTAACTGGAAGCAGACAGCTGTTAATCAGTAATTAGAAACTGGTTCAGATGAGTTATGTTTCCAGGCACTTGCCAAGCTCTGTCTGTGGCTCAATTCTGGGAGGCTCAGTATTAATAGAACTGCCAGCTCCTTTATGTGGGTGACTTGAGACAAATACTGTGTAAATTAGCCATGGTAATCAGGATGCACACCAGATCTGACCTCCAAAGGCTGCTTGTGTGGAATTCAAGGCACATAATAGGCAGAACCCGCCCTGTGGGTCTGAGCAGCTGAGAGCACGCCACAAGAAACAAGATACTGAGCCAGGGTTTAGAGCTCAGCGCTGTGAAACTGTCCAAATGGGAAGAGAAGCTCGAAGATGCCTTAGCAGGCAGCTGCTACGTCCAAGAGGGGGCGGGGTGGGGGGGTCAGGGACAAAAGCTGACCTCCTACCCCCTTCCTGTTTTTGGTAGACCATGCCCTTCCTGCTGGTAATTCTGGTGGGGGAAGGGACTTCGGGTGTCTGGTGCAAACTGGCTAACAGAAGGAAGATAACACACACATCCAAATTCAAACAATCAATCAGCTTTCTACTCCTCTGAAAAGCGATTGGTTTGGAGATGCACATGTAACCTAGAGAAGATTAGAACTAAAGTTTTTTCCACAAATAGCCATCCAGGAGACAGTAAGGCCAAAGTGCAGAGGCCAGAGTCCCTAGTAGAAACAAGGTCTGAACTAGTGGTGTCCAACAGAACTTTTTGCAATGATGGAAATGTACTCTTATCTGTGCTGTCCAGTTGGGTAGCCATGGGCCATATGTGGCCACTCTTGCATATGACTAGTGCTACTGAGGAATTTAAATAGCCACATATGGCTCGTGGCTACCCTACCGGTCCTTTTCCCAGTGACAGCCCCTTTCTGCCAAAGAGCTTGAGCCAACTTTGCCACTTAAAGTCGAGTCTAAAACAAGAGAGGTACCTTTAAAATAACACTGGAATCCAATGGCAAGCCAAGTCTCTAAGACAGGAGAGTGAGACAAGGGAATGGGGACCCAGCCGCAGACAGGGGGAGGAATAGGAGTAAAGAGGAGGGAGGAGAGAGGAGGGCGGGGTCCAGATTTGGGTCCACCAAGCCCTCACGTCACACTAGACCTGAGATTCTTAAATATATATGTATTTTTTCATCTCTGGACACACTTCAATCACACCCCTTCTGCCTTTCCCTCCCAACTGCAAACCAAGTGCAGCAGACACAGCACAGCACACGTGAGGGGCCCCTCCCTTTCACCAAAGCTGGGGGCAGGGCACAGCTTGGGGATGGAAGAGCCTCAAGGTGAGGTAAATATGAAGGTTCTAGAATCCAGTGGGCTGAGTTCTAGATCGGGGGGATGGGACCAGGATGGAGCACAGAGTCAGGGTTCTAGATTCAGCAGCTGGGACCCTAGAACCCAGTGGTTTCATGGTGGGGGTTGTTTGGGGGAGGGTGCAGGAGAAGACAGCTAGTTGTCCTCACCAGAGGGAGTCCCTGGAGACCACAGGAGTCTAGAGATACAGGGGAATTCAGATTCAGGGAAGGAGGCGTAGGGTCTGGTCCAGAAAGGCATCTAGACCAAGACAGTGTTCTCCAGTAGGAATGAGAAGCCAAGTGGTTCTGCCCCCACTTGCTTGGCCAAAGTGCAGAGGAAGAAGGGAGTTGGGGTGGAGGGATCCTCCAGGCAGAGCTGGCCACCCCAGGGAGGGCTCCCTCAGAGTAAACAGGAGTGCAGTGGCCTGGAGCCCGAGTTCTGGAGTTGAAATAGAGGACCTGCACTCAGTTAAGTCCTGAACCGGCACCAGCTCTGGACTTGATTGTCTCATTAGCAGGGATGCCACGTGGCTTCCAGTGCTCAGTGGCACCCTGGCCAGGCCTGCACAGTGGCAGACTCTGTATGCTGTAGAATTAGTAAGCCGTAAGGGATTAGGAGCCCCAGCATAAAAGGCAACAGAGCAGGTTTCTGAAAACCTCTGGCACCATGGCAGGGCAATGGTAGATCCCTGGCCTCTGGGACGGCCCGGGGGGACTCCAGGGCACAATAAAGGCACAGTGTTGTGGATACTGGGGTGTTGGGGATTCCAAGAGCGGGGCTAGAGGGGCTGGAGTGTATGGCTGAGGAGGCGGGGCTGTAGACCCCACAGAGGGTTGAAGATGCGGAGTGAAGTTTTGGGACAGCGCCATTCCACATCCATTCTCTGGATAAGGGAGGCAGGGTTGGTGGGGCGGGGGTGTGCAGGATGGGGTAGTGTGGGGTTGGGGATTTAGTTGCGTTCCTCGCCCAAGGAGCTGGCGGGACTGAGGGGTTCGCTGGGGGTGCTGAGTGAGCTGGAGGGCGCCGTGTCCACAGACCCGCGCTTGCTCCCGGTGGAAGAGGTGCAGGAGGCGCGGCGCGGCCACTCGGGGGCGCGGATGTTGCGCCGGTCCTTGGCGGCCTCCTCGTCCTCGTCGTAGCGCTCGCCATCTTCATCCGGTGGTAGGTCCCGGGGTTCCTCCTCATCCTCGCTCTGGTGTGGGCTGGAGTGTCGCGACAGCGAGGGTGATGGTGGCACTGAGGCTGGCCGTGGGTAGCGGTAGCCCTGGGTCTGTATACGGAGGTGTGGGCACAAACCGCAGAGTGAGCAGAGGCCCCCTACAGCCTGCCTGGGCGTCCAGCGTCCCTGAGGCCTTGCGACTCCAGAAGAGACACCCCACTTCACCCCCCTCCACCCGCCTTCCAGCTCCTGGCCTCCCAGAGGCACCTCCGGTTCCACTTACCGCGTCAGCCTCGTGAGGCTCATAGGTGAAGTATTCTGGAAAGGCCTTGGCCAGCGCCATGTGGCGCGCTGACATGTAGTACTTGTTGGAGGGAAAGAAGGGGGGTGGGCATCAGGGGGCAGGAGCAGACCCCGCCCCCGAGACTTGGCCCCGGGGGGGTGGGGGGGGGAGTCCTGGCTACACCTTTAATCAGATAAGCAAGCTCCAGTTGGCCCCTCTGCCAATCATCCGTCCGAGGCTCCACCCCTTATGTAGATAAGCAGAGCTGAGCCACACCCATTGAGGGTCGGGATTCTCCAATCAGGTTATCTCTCTGGCCACACCCTTATGCAAATAGAGAACTTACAACCCAGGAATCTTCCGGACAGTAGTTTTTTAAATGGACAGCAAGCGTTACAAAAAAGAGAGCGTGCCTCTTGGGCCAGCCTTCGAGGCCTGGGGAATCGGAGACCCAGAGCCGGAAGTGACGGATTCACCGGCTGAGGACAGGGAGGGGAATTATACCCGGCCTAGGTATTTCCAGTCCAGAAGGTCAGAGAGGCGCTCCGTTCGGTTCCGCTGAATAATGCGCTGCCTTCGGCTCTGCTGGCAGAAACTGTAGAGGAAGGAGGTGAGCTGCGAGCAGGAATCATCCAGGCTGCGGAATCGCCGGTCCAGAATGTAGATGCCTGTCGGGGCCAGGACGGGGGTCTCAGAGAACAGACTGAAACCTTCATTCTCTGTGGGACTCTGCGGGCACCAGGTGGCCCCCCTCCCACTAGGACTAAGGAGTCCACTCCCCCCTCTCTTAGTGGCCCAAGAGTCCACTCCCCTCTTTCTCAGGATTCAAGAATTTCGGCTCTCAGTCCGGACGCTGACCGTAAGCTGAGGGGTCTGCGATGTGTTCCTCCATGAAGCAGCCAAACCCGGAGAGGTTGGTGGAGACACTGGGGATACCCATTACCGTGCACTCAGCTGCGGGAAGGTGTGAGAAAGGTCTGCTTACTTTCCCCTCTTTACAGTAAATCCCAATAAAAAGCTTCAATGGCGCCCTCTACTGGAGCCCTTAACAAGTGCCGGGCGCTGTGCTGAGCAAATCAGAGGCCAGAAAAACGAAGCTGTGCCTTAGCCCAAGAGTAGTGTCAGTGTTAGTCGCTCAGTCGTGTCCGACTCTTCGCGATCCCACTAACTGTAGCCCGCCAATCTCCTCTGTCCAGGGGATTCTCCAGGCAAGAATACTGGAGTGGATTGCCATTCCCCTCTCCACAAATGGCCACGAGTGATAGTCCCTATTTTTTAGAGGGGATGCTAAGAGGTCCAGAAAAGTGAATTCACTTGCCCCAAGGCCTCAGGGTAAGAGTCTACAATTGGGCAATAAGGGAACTAATTTATTGAGCCTAGTACTCTGAGCCAGGGTCGACCATTTTAATGAATCCTCACAACCTGTAAGATACTTTGCTGTGCCAGGGTACACTGTTCTGGTTTTCATAGCTTCATAGTCTGTTTTTGTTGTTGTTGTTTGTTTGTTTTGTTTTGTTGCTTTTTTTTGGCCACACTGTGCAAAATGTGGGATCTTAATTCTCAGACCAGAGATGGAACCCATGCCCCCTGCATAGGGAGCCAGGAGCCTCTATCACTGGACCACCACAGAAGTCCCCATAGTCTGTTTTGACAGGAGGTAAGATAAGATCCCTCATTATTACTAACCCTGTGTGCAGAGCACCTTCTATACCTCATTTACTACCTTAAAATAATGCTGAGAAATGCTTCAAGGAGTTTATTATAATTCTTATGTGTTTCTAAAAATATCTGTAAGCTACAAAAATAGGCACTACATATGACAAGGCTTATTAAAAAAAAAAATTATAGAGGCTAGAGGTAGCACTTGTAGCTCAGTGGGTAAAGAATCTGCCTGCAATGGAGGAGACCCGGGTTCAATTTGTGGGTCAGGAAGATCCCCTGAAGAAGGAAATGGCAACCCACTCCAGTATTCTCGCCTGGGGAATCCCATGGACAGAGGAGCCTGGCAGGCTACAGTCCATGGGATCGCAAAGAGCCGGACAGAGCTTAGTGACTAAACCACCACCACCATGGGAAAAATAGGGTTGGGGCTGGTCACATCATTTTAACCGTGGATGAAATGAAACTGCCAAGTTCCCTAATCATCACACAAGCACTGTTTAAAGGATTTGTCAAATTACTCATCACTGAAGAAATACTACAGCAAATGTGGTATTCATTTTGCCTTAAAAACATAAGAAAGTAGCCGGATTGTTAGCAAGCTGTGCATTTAGCTATTGTTGTTTGCAGGAACCAAACTGTAGCAAACAGAGAAATCACGTGTGAACTCTGACATCAGCCCTCTAGTTACTCATCACATGAGCTGCTGTGTCACAGAAACACATGAACAGACTGTTCCCATTGTTCCTCTTTCGAAAGGGTGGAGCTTGGAGCTCAGGGAGGGCGAGTCCCTTGGCTCAGGATCATGCCAGATGCTGAACTCACCTGGTGTGTAGCCCCAAGGCTCATAGTAGGAGGGGAAGACCCCAAGGTGGCAGCCACGGACAAACTCCTCATAGTCCACTGGGAGCAGAGGGCTCGTAGAGGACAGGAACTCTGGGTGAAAAATCACCTGGCAGCGAAAACCAAGGGCTCAGCCTGAGCACCTTATTTAGCTCTTCCCTGGGGATCCCAAGGTGGCCCAGAGAGGATGCAAGATTTGACCAAAGCTACACAAGTCAGTGTCAGGACAAAGATCGGAATCCAAGGCTGTCTGCCTTGGAAGCCAAGGTTCTTTCTAAACGCTGCAATCCTTCCATAAACCAGGGAAGATGGGGAATGTGAGGTCCAGGCTCCAGCCCCCATATCATACCCCTTCCTCCTAAGCCACTCCCAACCCCCAACCTTGCCCAACCCCACCCTGGCCAGTAAGCTCACCTTGACTCTGTCAGCACTACTATTGAAGAGGCCAATTCGACGGATGGTTGTCAAGATGGGGTCTGAGGAGTCATCCAGCATATTATGGGTGCACACAGGAGGGAAAGATTGCCGCTGTAGGGGCCACAAGTGGGGGTGGGGGGTCAGGGAAGGCCCAGAGGGCTCCCTCCTTCCCTGTGAGCCATGCTGATCCTGGGGATCTAAGGGGACCACAGTTCTCACCAGGTTGAGGAGCAACAAACCCAACAGATTACCAGGAGTTGTAGATTTCCTACTTGGCTCTATCTGTAAAGGTTTTCATTGCCCTTTAACCACCATGAGCTGAAAAGAAACTATCATCTTCAGCTGTCTTTGAGGCAGAGCCAGGGTTAACATGCCTCCCAGAATACAGGGAAATGTAGCTAAACTTGTTCTGTACTCTGGGCTGCCACCAAAGAAACCCAAAGGGATTGTAACTCCCAGCAATTGATGGGGGCAGAGACTGTGCCTTTCAGGGGCTGCTTGCTGGGAGTTAGTTTTCTTATGAAAATTCTGGATCTCCTCCTCTCCACCTCCAGCCTCAAAAGCCCACCCTCAAAAGAAACCACAGTTCCCACGAGTCACTGGAGAAAGACAGAGCTACTGCAATAGCAGTCCCAGGGACTGCTGGGATGTATAGTTTCTTTACAGCTGTCCCATCATTCCTCGCATTTAAAAATCTGCTCATCTTCAGTTTAGTGACTCCCGGAGTGCAGGAAACTACAACTCCCAGCAGCCTCATGGCAGAAACAGCCTCAGTGAGGCTGACTGCCTTAGGAACTTTTTGAAATTATAGTTTGGCCAAAAACAGGTCACACCTTATTTGATTAACTTGGCTGTCTTGGTTTCCATTCCCCAGGTAATGGATCACCAACACTGACCAGATACCAAAAACCCAGGACGCCAGAGAAGAAAAGAACTCTAATTCCCAGAAGTCTCTGGGGGCAGGGAGAGTCAAGGTAGCAAAAAGCCCCAGGGGCTGCTGGGAGTTGTAGTTCTCATTCAGTGGCTGCCACTTTTTCTCTAAGGTTTCCCATCCCTCTAATTAACCCCAGGTATGTAAAGAAGCTACAACTCCCAGGGCTATCTGGGAACTTAGAAACAACCAGTGTGAGAAGAAACAGCAACTGCTGAGAATTTTCAATGTTTTTCAATGAGGTTTTCAGCGGAAGCCAGTCTACCCCCCCCCACCCAGGACCAACAAAACTACCACTCCCAGCAGCCCCTGGGGGAAGAGTAGTGTGCAGCAAAGCCAAAGTCAGCAGGGAGTTGTAGTTCTCCTTTTGTGGCGACCTTCACAGACAGAGTCTGACACAACTGAGCGATTAATACTTTCATTATTGACTTTAGTCTAAGGTCCCTTCTACATTTTGTTCATGGATTCCCCAAGGACTCAAAGGAACTACAACTCCCAGCAGCCTCTGTGGCAGAATGAGCTGTGGGAAAGCAGGCTGCCCTAAAAGCTTCTGGAAATTGAAGTTATACCGGTCAGCTCACACCCTTCTGACTTCAAAATTGATTCCTGGAATAAGGGCTCGGCGATAAAGCAGAACTCTCAGCCATCTCTGGAGTCAGAGTTAACATGGCAGTCTGCCTCAGGGGCTCCTGCTGGGAATCGCCATCTCTTTCGGGAGTCCAAACCATACCTGTGTGGCAAAGATGGCTCTCTTCATCATAGTGAAGTCCTCCTTGTCCAGCATCTTGTTCATGTCTGGGAGGCTCCCCCTGTAAGGCGAGCAGGGGGATGCATCTGGGCATGGGTGATGAGAGGGTTTAGAGCCCAGGAGGATGCAGGGCTGAGGGCAGAGCACTCACACCAGCAAGGATTCGTAAAGCTTCCTCCCAAACTTTTCCTTCACCGTGTTGGCCGTATCCCTGGAGGAAGCAGAGCGACAACATTACATAGAGACAGCTGCCATTCATTGTTAGGCTTCTGGGGCAGCTGGGAAGTTGAGGTCTGAGCAGAGAGAAGCCCTAGGGATTTCTGGGCTGGAGGATGGGGACTCAGGGAATTAGGTCCTGGAAGGCTTGTCTTCCTTATGCCTTGCATCAGCTGTGTGGCCAGGGACAGATGGCCTTCCCTCTCTGACTTCAGTGACTCATCTGTCAGATGGGGATAAAAATAGAAGCAACCTCAAAGGTTTGCAGAGTGAATTTGATGAGGTCATGACAAAAAATGCACAGTGCCCGGCACACAGTGAACCTTACAGAAATGTCAGCTATTATTAGGATTTCTGCTAGCGGACGCTAAGCCCCATTTTATTAAAAGGGAAAATTATGTTCTGAGAGGGGGAAATGTATGGACACAAGTAAAGCTAGCCAAGTGCCACCCTACAATGTCATTGATATTCCTCTGTTCACGGTCCTCTCAAAGCTCTGGGTTCATTTTCTATCCCATCTCCCTAGGGCATTCTGCTCCATCCCCATTGGCTTCTTTGCTGTTTCTCAAACATGCCCCAGGGCCTTTGCACTTGCTGTTCCCTCTGCCTGAAATGCTGTTCCCCAGATATACACAATGCTCTGTCCCACATTTCCTCTCTTGGTTTATACTTGCTGGTACTTCCTCACTGTTACCTGTCCTGCCAACCCCATCTCAATATCCCTGTCCTGCTTTTTTTTTTTTGGCCAGAGCATTGTCTATAGAACTTTCTAGAATGTGAACTCAATGAGGGCAAAGATTTTATCTTTCTGGTTCACAACTGTGTTCTCAGTGCTTGGAACAGCATCTGGCACACAGTAGGAGCTCAAAGAATAGCCAGCCGAGGGCCAGTGAGTGGATTTTACAGGTGAAGAAATTGAGGCTTGGACTTCCATGACGGTCCAGTGGTTAAGAATCCACGTGCCAATGGAGGGCACATAGGTTCAATCCCTGGTATAGGAAGATCCCACATGCCCCAGGCAACTAACCTTCAACACAACTTCTGACACCACACTCTAGAGCCTGCGAGCCACAACTACTGAAGCCTGTGCACCCCAGAGCCAGTGCTCTGCAACAAGAGAAGCCACCACAATGAGATGCCTGCACACCGCAACTCAAGGGTAGCCCCAGCTCGACACGACAAGAGAAAGCCCACGTGCAGCCAAAAATAAAACAATTAATTAAAGAAAAGAAACTGAGGCTCATGCAACTAAGAGTTCACATGCTAAACTAAAGATCCCATGTGCTGTAACTAAGACTCAGGGAAGCCAAATAAATAATAAATATTAAAAGAAAAAAGAGGGCTTCCCTGATAGCTCAGTGGGTAGAGAATCTGCCTGCAATGCAGGAGACCCAGGTTCAATTCCTGGGTCAGGAAGATCCCCTGAAGAAGGGAACGGCTACCCACTCCAGTATTCTGACCTGGAGAATTCCATGGACTGTATAGTCCATGGGGTCGCAAAGAATCGGACATGACTGAGCGACTTTCACTCCCACAACCGTATATGACACAATGCAGGGGACATGGGTTCAATCCCTGGTCCAGGAAGATTCCACATCCCATGGAACAACGAAGCCTGAGCTCCAGAACTACTGAGCCCATGCACCAAAACTAGAGAGTAACCCTCGCTCATCACAACTAGGGAAAGCCCATGCACAGCAGTGAAGACCCGGCACAGCCAAGAAAAGAAAGGAAGGAAGAGAGAAAGGCTTGAGAGGCTGAGTGGTTGACCTCAAGTTACAAAGCCAGAGTGGGACAGGGGCATGAGCCAACCTCGCTAGTTGGATATCAGAGCCCTGGTCCTGCTCCCTGCCTGTGACTGCAACTTCGTACTGCCCTGGAGACGTCTGAAGCAAGTAACTTTGCCAGGAATCAGGTCAGGGATGGGTTGACCATATTATAGATGACAAAACTGAGACTCCGGGAGAAACAAGGGACCCAAAGCACACAGCTGGGAGTGGGAGCCGCAGGAAATGCTGGGCCAAAGGCTGCTGACCAAAGCTGCTTGCGAACGGCCTGGCCCTTAAGGGTTTCCACGTTGAAATTGTTGGTCCGAGCCGGCATGATGAAGAAGGCGACCACCGTCTGTTCGCTGCCATTTACCTGGGGCAGAGGAAAGGGAGGGCCTTGTGTGTGTGTGTGTATGTGTGTGTGAGTGAGAATCACAAGGGAGAAGGCTGAGACCATCCACTCTTTTCCACCCCCCAAGACCACTAGGACCCTGCCATGTCCTTTCCTGTCAAGGAGAATATAGGACAGAGCTACCATCCCCACTGGGCATCTGATCTTTCTGAGTCGTCCCTACACTCCCATTTTATATATAGGTCTCCCTGCCCCCACCTCCCCAGGTCTCCATTCTCCTCCTCCGTGACCCCTTGCAGCCCAGGCCTTACTCTGAGCAGATAGTTGAGCCGGGCCAAGGCCTCCAGGAAGACATCGGCCCCCTTGTTGGAGAACTCGTAGCGGCCAGCGATAAAGAAGTACAAGGTCTTGTCCAAGTTGAAGTCTAGGTGCCTAAAGAAGCCACAACCCAGGCTGAAGCCAAGACCTTCACCCACTCACCCCAGCCTCTAAACTACAAACCCCAGAAGCCACAGGAGCAAAGAACATCTTAGGACAGAGGCATTATGGGAACTCATCATGGGAATTGTGGTTCTTTTCTCCTTAGATAGGGATTTCCTTAAATACGCAGCCATTGTGCTGGTGCTCAAGAACTCAGGAGACCGAGCCCTCAGCTCTCCCCTCTGTTGGCCCCAGGAGTCTGGGCTCCCAACCCCCTCCTCTCTCGAGACCTAAGTATCTGGCCCACATACCCATAAAAATGGCCCCGCACAAACTCCTGGATTCGAGCCTTGCTCTGAGCATGGAGGTTCTGGAACTCATGCATAGCAGAGAATTTCTTCACATTCAGTCCATTGGGGGTCACGATATCTGGGATTGGGGGAGAAGGTCCCACATTTCATTTCTTCATTTCTTCATTCAGATCAATGTGGCTGAATGAATAAATGAAGGAAAGACCCCTTTCCTTTCACAAGGTCTTTATTTCGATAGCTCCTCTGTGAGTTCCTGCAGTGACCCAATTGTCCTACCACTCAGGCACCTTCTTGCCCAATATTGCTTGCTTATATTCACAAGCCTAACCACAACTCCCATCAGCCTGTGTGAATGACTAACTAGACAGGGAACAGATCAACATCAAGGCTTCTGGGAGTTGTAGTTCTTTTGTTTCCCCTACGCTACTCTGAGCTGGGGGAATGAGTCAATGTCCCCATCCTGTTTCTCTATCTTCAGGTCTCTTTTACGGCCCCAACTGTTTCCTAGAAACAGTTAATTTCCTAGAAATTAACGTGTACCAGTGAAAAACTATAACCCCCACCAGCTGCTGGGGTAAAATTCCAGGAATATAAGGAGCTGTCCAGCCAAAGGCCTGGCACCCATCGACAATGGATGCTCTAGTTTGGAAAGAATAATTGGTTCCAACACTGCTTTTCTCAAAAACAAAATCCAAGGAAACTCCTTCCTCTTTGTAAGACCAATATCTGTATTAGTCAATAAAAGAAATTTACCGTTTCTGAAATTAAAGAAACTACATCTCCCATTAGCCTCTAGGGTATACAGTCAGGCAGCCTCAGATTCAAGTCAGCAACCTATGGCCTTCTGGGAGTTGTAGTTCTCTGCTCTTTACAGCCAAAAAAAAGGTTGGTACAGGCCTTGGCATAGACTACCTCATTTACGTCTATGGTCCCCAGCCTATTTCCTACCTGGTTTCCTTTTGAGTAGGTGCTGAGCCTCAATGGCGGTAATCTGGGACACAGTAGTGAAGACATGAGCACAGTGGGCTGCAGCCCGCTCCATGCAGTAGCGGTGATAGATTTGCCTCTCACCTGCTTCCTTGTCCACGTTGAACTAGGCAGGCAGAAACGGCCATCAGGTTAGAAGGACTAGGGAAAGACAGAAGGTCCGGTCTCCAGTGTCTTAGGGGAGATGGGGGAAGCTGGACTCCTGGGTCTGAGGGTGGAGAGGACTGGGGATTTGGACTCCTGGGTCCCAGGAGAAGAGGGAACTTAATCCCCTTGGGCTTTGAAGACAGCTTTGGGCTGTCCTGTAACATTGACAACCCCCATTTGCCACACTCCCAGCTCACATTCTCCAGGTTGTTGTAGAAGTCCACAGCCCCAGCACACAGGTATCGCCCCAGCAGAGTGGCATGGGTGGTGAAGATGGTAGCCACAGGCAGCCGCCGGGCACGGCACAGGCACAGCCCGATGCCCGCCAACCACTCGTGGAAGTGTGCGACCACATGTGGTTTCTCCTCGCTCTGGGCCAGGAACTGTGGGGCAATAGGGACAGGGCTTCTGTGACTCTGTGTATTTTGTGAAGACAACCAGTGATTCCCCACGTAGATGAGGAAGCAGGAGGGCGGTAAATCTACCCCCACTACTGCACAGAGTGGGTGGTGACCTACTGCAATCCCCATCAGACAAGGACCTCTAAATCCTGAGGCCACTGGACTAGCTGACCTCATCCCCAGAGGCTGATGGGAGCTGTGTTTTTGACCAACCTTCTAAGTCCCAGCAGGGATGAATTGGAAAGACCAAAGTTTTAGTGTCCCCAGGTCACGAACACAATCCTTGGAGACCCTTTATGGCAGTCAAGGGTAGACCTGTACCCAACACTTGCTGATGGACTACAATTCCCAGGATGCCCTAGAAGCAGCCAGTTTATAAACTGTCCCAAGATGTGGGGAGAAAAAAGCATCTTGAGTCTTTTAAAACCTAAAAGAGGGTCAGTAACAGGATTCCTGGTTCTCAGATAGGCTGGAGATTCCTAAACATCCGGGGTCTCCATCTGAAAGCCAAGTCTAGCCCAACATAGGATGAGAGAATTATAACTCCTAGAATTCCCTGGGGTGAGCCTTCCCGTCAAGCCAGCCTCCTCTAGAGCTAGGGGTTTGGAATTTCCATATTTGGAAGACTGGAGTGGATGATCTGGGGTTGAGATTGGCTCTCTGAGGAAAGAAGAATCTAGGCCCCTGGATGTCCATGTTCCCAAAGATTAGAGCTAATCCCTGGATTAAAGGACTACAATTCCCAGAATGCTCAGGCAGAAGAGACACCAACCACCCTCTGACCACCGGGCAACCCCTCTGGCCAGGGGCTGGTGGCCATTGTAATTTGGGACCTGGGGTCAAAGGGAGTGACACAGGGACTGACAGTGGGGCCTACCTCCCCCAGGAACCAGGTGGTGAGGAAGCCGAAAAGGACGGCGTCATTGGCCTCCCGGTCGTACCAGGGCACCCCGATGTTGCATGTGTCCCATAGCTCCCCCTTCCAGCGCTCCAGGGCCCAGGCTGAGGCCCCTACATCAAGGAGCACCACCAGGGGGCCCCCCTCGATCAGCCAGCGTCCGAAATACACCTGCAGAGGGAACACAGGAAGGCTTAGGGTTTGGGCCACCTGTCTCTGGTCACAGCATCTGTGTTTCTCCCATCCCCAGGGAGACGTCAGGCTCATAGCCTGGGTTCTTCTACCTTCTTTTTCTTTATCTGCTGCTAATTTTTCACCCATGGCCTTATTTCTGTGTTTGCTGTGAGTTACTCCTCCCACAATCTTTTCTCATCTCAGCTGTGGCATCTCTCCCCATTCTTTGCTTCATTTCTTTCTTTTTGAAATTTTTGTTCATTTTTGCCACACCGCACAGCATATGGGATCTTAGTTCCTGAGTAGGGATTGAACTTGTGCCCCCTGCGTGGGAAGTGCAGAGTCTTAACCACTGCACCACCAGGAAAGTCCCCCTTGCTTAGTTTCTATAATAGCTGTCTCACTTCACTGTTTATAACCCACACTGCGCATGTCCTCTTTGTGCCCCAGACAGCCTTGTTTATCCACCCTGCTAATCATTTCTCCAACCACTGCCTTATTTTCATGTCTGCTGCCACATTTCTCCCACCAGTCATCAAGTGGCTTTCTCCCATCAACTTTCCTTTCTGCGGCTCACTGGCTGTTTCTTTTAACCTTCTCGCTGCCTTGTTTCTGATTCTTTCTCCATACATTCTTCCTCTTTCCCCTGCCCCCAGCCCATCTTATATTCTGCAGCCTCCTTTCTAATACTGCCCGCCCACTTTCCACACCCTGGGGCTACCACTGCTGTGTTTCTAAGCCTCCAGTTTGGATTTCTGGCCCCTGCTGTGTTCCTCTGATCTGTTGGCTTCCTCCAGGTACCTGTGGCCCAGCTTCTGGGCCTGCTGCCACACCTCCATCCGCCTGAGCCACCCTACTCCGCCCAACGTGGCTTTTCCCTGATGCCCCTCCCCCTCCCAGCTGTTGTCTGCCCTTTTGCTGGGGGGGGCTATTCTTAGGCCCCCAGCACGTGGACAGCAGCTGCCTTGGGGGAGGGACTGGGCCGCCCTAGGGTTCCTTAGGGACACAGTCCCTCCTGATTGGACTCCAGACCCCATCCCAAACCAGAGGCGGTGAATGAATGAAGGCAAGCCTGTACCTCTCCCTCCCAAAACCCAACCTGTCTCTGCGTCAGCCCTGCTGCCTTCAGGCCTAACCTCTCTGTTCTCATCCTCAGTCCTCACTGGATGCCTGGCACTCTCCCCCTCCTCTTTCTTATTTCTTATTTTCCCCCTCCTCTTTTTAATTCCCAACTCTGCCCATCTGAAACTCTGTCCCCTGGGTCTGCCTGCCTCTCTTCCTTAGTTACCCATCTTCCTCTCTCCGTCAATATCCTTCTCTAAAACATCAAGCTACCTCTCTTCTGTATGTAGACTGTATTTCCCTGTTGCTCTAACCATTATGCTACCATCACTTTTGGGGTCACTCAGCAGGTCTCCATGGGCTATCTGGTTTGTCTACCTGCCCACCTCACTCTGCAAGCTGTTTTACGTAATAATGATGTGATGATAATAATAACCACGAAGATAATAGCTCACAGGCAGTGTGAACTGCATGCCAGGACCTGGGTTGAAGACTTTTTATGAGCTAGTTCATCCTCCCAAGAAATCTCTAAGGTGGATGCTATCAGCATGTTCATCAGTCAAGGTCACATGGGAGGAAGCAGAGAAGGTGAATTTTTTGTGTGAACCACTTTTAAAGTCTTTAATGAATTTGTTACAATATTGTTTCTGTTTTATGTTTTGTTTCTTTGGCAACCAAGGATGTGGGATCTAAGCTTCCTGACCAGGGATCAAACCCACAACCTCCTGCATTGGAAGGCGAAGTCTTCACCACTGGACTGCCAGGGAAGTCCCCAGAGAAGGTGAATTTGTACTTCAGGCTCCAGAACAACTGCTCTGACCTCCTGCCTCACCCCCCCCCCCCCCCGACACACACACCAGGTTTTATCTGTCCATCTAGCTCTGTTCCTCTCTCTGCATCTGAGGATCTTGGCCTCTTCCTCTTAGGACCATCTTTCAGCCTGTCTTGTACCTGTGTCTGTGTTCACTCACCAGTGTTCTAGAGCTGGGGGTTCACCCCGTCACTTCACAGAGTCCTGTATCTCTCTGACTATCTGTCAATCTTAGCTCCTCTGTGTCTGCCTGGGAAAGTACTGGGCCATCCTGAGTTTCTGTCCAGGCCTCCCTCTCTCCCTGGGGCTGTCCCACGCTTGGCTATGCCATGTCCCACCTTGCAGCCCTTGCTGTTCATGGAGTCCAGCGTCCTCTTCAGGGCCGGGGTCGGGGGTTCCAGCAGTTCCACCTGGGTCCTCACGCCCTGCTCCGTGTACGGTCCCACCAGGTAGTAGTTGTCGCCCCACTCATCCCCTGTCACCTTTGCCTTTGTCTGCAGCACTGTGTAGATGCCGCCCACTGTGGGCCCAAGTACATGAGGGCAGGCCCCAGATGAGATCCACAGATCTGGGACCTGGGGAGGGGTGCGGGGCCAGGAGCCCCGGACCTCTGGCTCAGAGCGAAGAGGGAGCTGGGAGCTCACACTTCAGGGTCAGAGGGAGGAGGGGAGAGGGGGTTGATGGATGGTACTCCTGGGTCGATAGGAGGAGGGGACTGGGGTCAGGACTTGGAGGGAGAAGAGGGTTCAGGCTGGACTTCCAAGTCTGAGAGAAGGGTCTGGGCGCCTTGGCTCCCAGGTGTGAGAGAATTAGGGGCTGGGGCCAAGGAGGACAGAAGCTGACAAGGGTTATCAGGGCCCAGGTTCTTGAACTGCCAGCTTAAAGGAGCTGGGTTTAAATTCCCAGTCAGGCTCCAGGACACAATAAGGAAGAATTCCTCTTTATGGCCTCATTTAGGTTCCCACAGTTGTCCCAAAGAAGCCAGAGCTGTCATCCCTCACCCACCAGGGACTCTGCCGACCTGTCCCCAAGTTCTCTCTTCCCACATAGGGACACAGGCACGCATGGCCCTGCCCTTCCCACGACTCCATTCCAGACCCAGGAGTCTGGACCTCCAGTCTCCTTACCCCCTGGAGCCTGGACCCTAGCAATCCATGGCTCCGTGTTTGCAGACACCGCGGCCCCGCCACCCCCTACCACCTTTCTCTCCCAAAACTCAGCAATGCAAAATCCCAGCTTCCTTCCTTCTGTGGAGCTCGACTGCCTTGCTCCTGGGTTTCCAGCCCCAGCCTTCTCCAAACCCAGAACATCAG
This sequence comes from Antilocapra americana, assembly GCA_007570785.1. Classification (NCBI taxonomy): domain Eukaryota; kingdom Metazoa; phylum Chordata; class Mammalia; order Artiodactyla; family Antilocapridae; genus Antilocapra; species Antilocapra americana. The sequence continues at coordinate 3,553,700 of ML664226.1, forward strand.
GCACTTTGGAGCCTGGGACCCAGAAATCCAGGCCCCCAGCCACTCCCATCCCAGGGCCCAGCCCCTGACCAACTTAGGACTTCCCAGTCTTCCCCAATCCAGCGCGCATGTGTCTGACGAGGCTCCTCTACTCCTCCGAACCCGGAGCTCAGGCCCTCAGAACCCTGCCATCCAGGCCCCAACTCTCTCTCACCCTAGGATCTAAGAATTAGGGTCTCCAGCCTCCTCACGTATGTACTCTCAAATGACCAGTTCCCCAAATTCTCCGACCACGATTCGTGCATCCCATCTCCAAGTGGGCTCTCTTCCAAATCCGGAGTTACATCCCAAGATCCTTCCCCACCTAGGGCCACAGTTCTGAAGTGCCAAACCCTCCCCCTAGAATCTCCTTCCCTATCGAGGACCCAAGTCTCTGGTCTTTTTCACTTTAACCCCCTCTCCCCTAGGACCCAGGACCTGGGTTTCCAGGCTCCTTTAATCTTAGGCGACTCATCCCCTCTCTCCAGGGCCCAAGAGACAAACAAACTCCAGCCCCTCCCCAAGGGCACAGGAGTCACAGGCTCCTTGCCCAGAACCCAAGAATCATGCCATGCAGCTTCGTTAGCTGTTACTCTATTCCAGGTCTCCATCCCCGCCTGCTGTTCTCGTCCGGGTCCCTCTGCCCGGTTTGCTCACCCTTGTTGGCCACCTCCCAGGCCACCTCGAAGAGCACTGTGTTCTCCAGGTCGAATTCATCCTCCCAGTCCTCCAGTCCTGGCAGAGAGGACATGGACAAAGTGCGGTTTAGAGGCATGGCCGACGCGGTTAGAGGGCTCCGTGGGGCCACGGGTGGGGGCCCCGGAGGTGTCGAAGGAATGCACTGGGCAGGGCGCTAGGCCAGGTAGCTGGTGCCCAACGGGAAGCTCGCACCGCCCTCGGCTTCCTATTGCACGACCGCACCCCCGCCCAGAGCGGTCAGACCCGGGCTGCAAGCGGCCGCAGCGTCACTGAGCCCCCTGGGGCTCCTGCAGTGAAACCTTGCGGCCACCAGAAGGCGGCGCCCGCCCCCCGACCAACGCCATTGGTCTGCGCCCGGGGGTGGGGCTCCCGCGTCTTCTCATTGGTGGGCAGTGTAGCGTTCACTCGCTCGGCCCCGCCTCCGCCTCGACAGCTGAAAGGAACTCTGGTGGGCGGGGCTTGCTGCTGCGCTAGCTGATTGGTCTTCAACCATGTCAATCCGAAGCTTGAGGCCCCAGAGTTGGAGTGGGAGGGAAGACGGTAGATAGGGAGGAAAGGAAGCGTGGGGAACGTGTGGTTGCCCAAAGAAGTGTTAAGAGAGTTTTGCAATCGCCTTAGCGAGGATGCTCCGTGTTAAAGGAGGAGGAGCCAGGAGGCGAGAGGAATGGACGCGGCCTCGGCGCGTGGGCGGGGCCTAAAAAGTGACACCACGCCCCACCGGGAGAGTTTGCATATTTATAAAGAACCACCGAGATTTTTGGATGACTTGGCAGTCTAGAGGGGCCAGAACACTTCGTTCCTAGCGCGTTTCCGTTTCCGCTAGGATATTGGCGGTTGGTGAGCATCATGGCAACCGTGGTGAGTGTCGGCGTGCTGAGGGCTGAGGCGTCTCAAGCAGGGGGCTGGACGGGGACTCTTGGATCTTAGTGGAGAGGAGGCTGAGGACCTAGACTCCTGGGTCTGAGGAAGGAGGGAGCTAGGGGCCCGGGCTCTGGATCTGAGGGAGAAAAAAGAAGAGACTAGGATCCCGGCATCCTGGGTTCAGGTGAATATTTACTGTATCAGTGGTCAAATCGGACTCCATCATCTTTTAGGAACCCCAGCTTCCAATCCCCTGGGCGCAACCAGTGGCCAGTTCTGCAGTCCTTTGCTTTGAAGTCTGATCAATGTTGTTTCTTGGGCTCCAAGCCATGCAACAGTCTTGGATTGTTGATGGTGTGAGTGGTACCTGAGTACAAGGGAGAAACACAGGCGGGGACCTGCCGCATAGCTTCACATCGTGGAGTTGCTTACTGACTCTTGAGCCAAAAGAAAAGAGTGTTGAGAACGCAGAGTCGAGAATGGTTAGGGGCACAGAGGCTTGAGATCTTGTCATAGAATTGTTTCAACTGGTTCCCATGGGTGTGGATAAAGTACTGGAAGTGTGAGGAGATAGTCGGGGCAGAGTTTTATAATGACCTCTGTTTCCATGTGATCAGTGGGCAGCAGGGGTTAGGAGAGGCTTATGGTGAAAGGAAAGGTTTTGTAGGAGGCAGGTCTGTTTATGTTGGTATGGCTAACGGTTGGGATTCCTGGATCAAGGTCTCTTTTCTGTCTCAAGTAGTGTCTGATAGGCAGTGTAGGGGTGAGTGGGAGTATGTTCTCAACCTTCTGGTAGTGATTTGGGGGCGGTGACCAACCTCCTGTGAGGAAGAGTGAGCGGGAAGGGTCACAAACAGCAAGGGAGGAGGCATGTGACCTGTGAACTCTTGGTTCCAGAGAGATGAGGGTTTTCCTTGGGTCCTATGACTGTATCTCCTCTCATTCTGGTTAGGAGACCTGTGAGCAGAAAGAGAGTTGTGGGCAGGTGGTCAAGGAGTTGGGTCAGTATGCTGGCTTCTTAGGCCTCCTTTCTGTATTCACCCTGGAAAGCCACTGATCTACTTTATGTCTCTAGATTTATCTATTCTGGACATTGCATATAAATCGAATAAAATAACAGGTGACCTTTTGTGTCTGGCTTCTTTGACTCAGCATAGTGTGTTCAAGGTTTACCCTTGTAGCATGGATCAGAGGTTCATATCTTTTTATGGCTGAATAATACTCTGTTGTATGGCTACCCCATATTTTGTTTATCTGTTCATCCACTGATGGATATTTTGGGTTATGAATAATACTGCCATGAGTATCTGCGAGGATCTCCACTGGGTTCTTGAATTATCCTAGGCAGTGTTTACTGACCTCTCCCCTCTTTGTGAGAAGGATAGTGCCTGATTTTGCTCTTTGGAGAGCTGGGGACACAGGAGGCCTCAGTACCTGCTTGTTGAATGAGCTCAGGATGTCATTCATTCAAACCCCAAACACTGAGCCCCGAGGTAAAACAGTGAGGTGTGTGCTGTCCCCTTCATGGGAGAGAGCATCCATTGGAGCCGAGAACATTGATCTAACGGTCTCTCTTATGGGCGTGAGATTGACCTACCAGGGGAGGCCCTTCCTTCTGCTTGGACATCCAGAGACCCTAGAACTAGCCAGGCAGGGGCAGAGGCGAGGGGCGGCCTCCCTTAATGACTGATGCTTGATGTAATTCAGTGAGGAGGGTGGGGAGGGCAGGACCCAAGGGCCTGCACATGCAGAGGCCCAGTGACAGAGAGCTGGGGCTGCCAGTGTCATGGGCTCGACCCGCCAGCCTTAGTGGGTGATTGCCAAGAAGGGTCTGGTGTTTGGGCTGCCAGGCTGCCTCTGGGGAGGAGAGAAAAGGGCTGTTTGATGGGACGGGGGCAGGAGGGACAGTGGAGGGGCAGTGACAGCTAGGACCACAAAGTCTGTACTGACGCCTCTCCCTCCAACCCCAGACAGCCACAACCAAGGTTCCAGAGATCCGTGATGTGACGAGGATCGAGCGTATTGGTGAGTGAGCATGGTTCCGGAATGGGCCCTAGTGTCTGCCCGCCCTGTGTGCCCTTGACAGAGCCCACCTACCCAGGACCCCCCCACGAAGGGGAAGTCCCTCACACCATCCTCCCATTTCTCCCCCATCTAAGCAGAGAGGATCCTGAGTTCCAGAGCAGATCAGATCCCCGGGGGTGGGGTGGACCATTGCCAGGCCCCAAGCCCTCACACCCTGCATCGACAGGAGCTGGCAGATAACTGTGTCTTCTGGTTCTTTCTCCTTACACAGGCGCTCACTCCCACATCCGGGGGCTGGGACTTGATGATGCCTTGGAGCCACGGCAGGTAGAGCCCAGGGGGTCGGGGTGGGAAGGCTGCTCCAGGGAGGCCTCAGGTGGAGGGGACCCAGGGCCCTGGGGAGTGTGGAGACAGTGTTAGGATCTTCCAGATCTTTGGCTGTGCTATATTTATAAAATTCAGCCACACATAGGTCTCTAAAAGATGGGTTGGAGAAAAGCCTTTTTTTCTGAAGTCCCAGCCAACAGTTTGGGCCTGAAGGTGGTAGAAATGCAGTAGCAGCTCAGTAGAAAGTCAGCTTCCTTATATGTTCTGTCACCTCTTACTCCCAGGCTTCCCAGGGCATGGTGGGCCAGCTGGCGGCCCGGAGGGCAGCCGGTGTGGTGCTGGAGATGATCCGAGAAGGGAAGATCGCTGGCCGGGCGGTTCTCATCGCTGGCCAGCCTGGCACTGGGAAGACAGCCATTGCCATGGGTAAGGCACTTCTCCTGGCAGTAGTTCTTTTGGCCTCACTGGATGATCCTCCCATTTAAGTCAGGGTCAAGTTCAGCCATGTCTAACAGACAGCACAAAATGGCAGTGGCTTAAACACTAAGGGTTTGTTCTGTCACATAGAAGAATCTGAACATAAGCCAATTCAGGCTTGTTGAGCAGTCCTATGAGGGCTCCTACCTTCTTGCCTCAAGATCACTTGCTTCCATGTCAGGGACACCTCGGGTTGCAAAAAGGTGGCCTATGCTCCAGCCATCCCTCCCATACTCTATATAGGAAGAAGGAGAAAGGAATTGCAATGAGGGTGTACCTCCTAGAGGTAGCTCCTTTTAGGCAGCTGTCTCGGGGCACCCATGTTCTCTTGCTTATATTTTATTGACTAAAACTTAATGACCACACTACTGCATGGGAGAGAGAGAGATTAAAACTTTTTTTATATTTTAATTGGGGCCACTGCTACCTTAGTGACATGGGGATTCTGGAACAAAGGAAGATGTGAAAGATGAGCATTGTATAGACAACCAGCAGTCTCTTTTGCAATCCATTAGTGATTTAAGAGCTTTTTACTCACAACTGTCCCTTATCCTTGTTGAGCCCTTATCTATCCTTCAAAACCACACTGTGACATCTTTCCCTTGTTGAAGGTTTACTGGAGTCTCCTCTCTTCCCATTCACTCTCACCTTTGTGCCTGGACTGTGGGGCCAGGCAGTGAGACTCAAGGTAACAGCTAGGTCTTCAGTTAAGAAAAAGTAACACTCATATTTGGGGACACCAAGATGAAGACCGAAGTCGTGACTTTAAGGGGCTTCCAGCCTGGGGCAGGTGTTCGTGGACACAGTCCCGTCCGTGTAAAGAACAGAGGAAGCTTCTCCTCCGATGAAGGATGATGGGGAGAGAGTGGGGTGGCAGTTGTCAGGAGGGACATCCCAGGTGAGTCAGTACCAGAGCTGAAACTTGCAGGAAGTCTGGGAATCTCCTGGATGGACAGTAGGGAGCGCAATACCCAGGTGCAGAGTGTGGCATGCCTCTGGAAAGGGGACCAGGAAGAGTTGCCAGCTCCACTGGTCAGGAGGGTTCAGTGACTTCCTGTCTGGGAGACTTGGCTCAGAGCTAGGCAGAGCCCTCAGGAAGGGGAGCTGGCAGAGAGGCCCGGAGCTTGGAGTGATGGCAGGAACTGCCCGCTGTCTGCCAGCCAGCCCCAAGCCCTGGACCACAGAGGAGGCCCTTCCCTGTGCTGGTCCCAGGTCACATGTCGGGGTCACGGTTGAGCACCAGGGCATGCCTGCCCACCCTCATCATTGCTCCTATGCAGCGATGTCGTCCCCTGCCAGCGCTTGTTATTTATGGTTCCCGTTACCCAGAGGGGCAGACTGGCTTGAGGAGCAGCCTAGGCTTCTTAGGATACCTTGGTGCTAAGCATTGAAGCCGGGATTCGACCCTGCACAGTCTCTCTTAACCTTCTCTTTCAGCCCCTTGCCTCTACCCCTGCTCATCTCCCCCACGCCCTGAGGCTAAACAGCTCTTAGAGGTTGGGAGGCAGGCCCAGTATGATTGTAGAGTCGTAAAGTTTATGATCTGGGCAGCGTGGGGTTCCAACCCAGGGCCTCCCAACATGGCCCTCCATTGCTCGCTTTCTCCAAGTCTCCCTGTCTGCCCTGCAGCACCCAGCCCCTCTCTCCTGCTCCTCCTGTCTGAAGAAGGAGAAGAGCTGGTTGGGGACCTGACCACCTACCCAAACTGCCTCCCCTCCTCCTCAGGCATGGCGCAGGCCCTGGGCCCTGACACCCCGTTCACAGCCATCGCAGGCAGTGAGATCTTCTCCCTGGAGATGAGCAAGACAGAGGCGCTGACCCAGGCCTTCCGGCGCTCCATTGGCGTGCGCATCAAGTAAGCAGGAGTGATGGTAGCTCCCAGCAGCCTCTGGACGCCCCCTGAGGGATGCCAGCTCGTCCTGCACACAGGGGCCAACAGGGGTGAGCAGTTCCTGAGGGCCCAGGCCGTGGGCTATCTCCTTAGATCTGTTCTCTGGCCAGGGAGGAGACCGAGATCATCGAAGGGGAGGTGGTGGAGATCCAGATTGATCGGCCGGCCACGGGGACGGTGAGTCTGCTCCTGAGTCTAGGCTACCCCAAGGGCTGGAGGGTGGGGATGCCGGGTCTGCACTGAGATCAGAATCCAATGGAAGGTTCGAGATGCAGGTTAGAGTCATCCATACGCCAGCAAGAGAGAGTTGGTTGAATTGACAGTGGTTTGTCCATTTGTGAGGGGCGCTGTGAGCTAAGTGGTAGAACAATGGAAAAGGATATAGAAAAGAACATGTATATGTCTAACTAAATCACGTTGCTGTACAACAGAAATTAGCACAATATCGTAAATCACCTATACTTCAAAAAATAAAAAACAAGCGATGGAATGACAGAGGAGGTCTTGAAGTTTCTCACAGTTAATTCCTAATAGTTAGGCTTACAGACCTGTTCGATTTATAAATCCCAGTACCTCAACTGTACTCCAATAAGAATTAATTTACAGGACTTTCCTGGTGGTCCAGTGGTTAGGACTCTGTGATTCCACCACAGGTTCATTCCCTGGTCAGAGAGCTAAGATCCTACCTGCCCCTCAGCCATAAAACCAAGACAAAGCAGAAGCAATGTCGTAACAAATTCAATAAGGACTTTAAAAAATGGTCCACATTAAAAGAAAAAAATCTTTAAAAAAAGATTTAAAAAAACCCTAAAACTTAGCCAGCATGCTATCCCTGCCCCTTCCTTCTGCCTCTTTCTGCAATACCCCATAGAAATAGCCGCCCTCACCTGTTTGAGTTTCATTAGCTTTTATCACCCAACTGTGTATTCCAAGATTGCCCATTTTAAAAATTTCATGTTTCTTCAGTCTTCTTTCATAGTCTGTTTTCCCCTTCATCTCTATCTCTCTTTGTCTTGCAGTTTTTCTGTAGGTCTCTTATTTTTCACCAAGGTAAAATGGCATAACATAAACTAACCATCAACTCTTTCAGAGTCACTCGTTCCTCCCCTCCCACCCCACCTGCAGTCCCTGGCAACCACAAATCTACTTCCTGTCTTAATGGATTTGCCTCTGATGGAATCCGACAATTTATGACTTTTTGGGTATATCTTCGAGGTTCATCCGTGTTTATAGTTCTCTGTAAATATTAAGTTATAGATGTTAATGCTAAATAAAAGAAAATCTAAAATTGCTTCAAATCCATTGACCTAGTGCATAGCCCTATCTTCTGTTCCTGTGTCTTGTAAGAACACCCTCCTTTTTTTTCATTAGCTTCTCATTTTCAGTAGAAATAGACTTAAAGTGAATAATTGCAGTCAACTTACACTTTTAGCACTTGTAACAGCCTCCTAAATTAATCTTATCTATTGGCAATTAAATTTTGAATTTTAAAAACATGGTAGGGGAAAAAATAACAAACAAACATGGTAGGAGACTCTTAAGTATAGGGAAAGCTATTCCCCAGATAGTTCTTTAAATTAGAGCGTAAAGAGATTACAGAAGAAATCCATGGATATAGCCTCATCAAAATGAACAACCAGGGACTTCCCTGGTGGTCCAGTGGCTGGGACTCTGTGCTTCCAATGCAGGGGGCCTGGGTTCGATCCCTGGTCAGGGAATTAAGATCCCAGCCAAGACCCAGCACAGCCATTTGGAAAATAAACAACCAAAACACCCTTTAACTCCCTCTCCAAACCCACCTGCCACCTGTCCGTACAAAGGGAGCATCACACTATGGAAACAACTCCAGGAAACAGGTGAGACAGGACATGCTGGAAAAAGCCCAGACTTGGCGACTGTTTATCTTGGAGGGGGGAGTATGACATTTTGTTTTCTTAGCCTATCTGGTGGGGAGGGTGTGTGGCATTTTTGTTTTCTTAGCTTATCTCTTGGAGGTGGGGCGTGGCATTTTTATTGTCTTAGCTGTGTTTAGCTGTGTTCTTCTGGATTTGTGATTTAACAAAAGACCACCTTTTATTTGGGTATGAAAAACAAATGTTGGAGTGGGACCCCACCTTTACCTTTCGGTGGGACCTTAGGTACCTGTTGTTTTTACAAATTTTGTCTTTTAGGTTTTATTTGCTTCTCTTTGGGGGGCAGGGGGGGAGTGCTCGCAGCCTGTGGAATCTTAGTTCCTCAACCAGGGATCAGACCCATGCCTCCTGCATGGGAAGTGTGGAGTTTTAACCACTGGACCACCAGGAAAGTCCCTGTTTGTTCCTTTACTGGTTTTAATTTATGTATTTAGGCTGAGCCAGGTCTTAGTTGTGGCATATGGGATCTAGTTCCCTGCTAGGGATCGAACCTGGGCCCCTTGGATTAAGAGTACAGTCTTATCCACTGGACTATCAGGCAAGTCCCCTTTACTGGATTTTTAATAACAGCTTTATTAAGGCACAACTGACCTCCAATAAGCCATGCCCTAGAAAGTTTTTAGGATTTTAGGTTTTGACATACAGAAACCCACAAAGCTGTCACCGAGGCTGTGACAGTGGATATCTTCATCAAGCCCCCAGCACTGACCCATGTCATACTGGTTCTGAAGCTGCGCTGGGGAGACATCAGGGCTCCCTGTAAACCCCTTACCTTTCACCCCTCAGGGCTCCAAAGTGGGCAAGCTGACCCTCAAGACCACAGAGATGGAGACCATATATGACCTAGGCACCAAGATGATCGAGTCCCTGACCAAGGACAAGGTCCAGGCCGGGTAAGCAGTGGGGGCCACACCCGTTGGCCAGGATAGGGGAGCTCCGGCCCTTCATGTCCTCACCCCTGCCCTCCTTCCCCCGCAGGGACGTGATCACCATCGACAAGGCCACAGGCAAGATCTCCAAGCTGGGACGCTCCTTCACGCGCGCTCGCGACTATGACGCCATGGGCTCCCAGGTGGGCAGGGCTCCTGGGTCCCCTCGCTCAGGCACCAGCACGTTTCTCTCTCCCCCACCCCCCAGCGCCCACAGGGTCCGGATCCTCCTGTTACCCCAGCCCTGTGTCCCTGGCCCTCCTGGTGCTTCCCCATACCCTCCACGACAGCCAGGGACCCTCAGCTTCCTGGTTTCCGGGGTCCTGCAGGAAATCCTGTATCTTTCAGTGCTCTGGACTGCCTGAGTCTTTACCCCTCAGGCCTGGGGTTTCTGCATAACCCCCATCTGGATTCCTAGCTGCATTCCGGGGAGGCTGTCTCCCCTCAACAGCCCCCTGGGGCCCCCACTTCATGCTGTTTTCTGCCCTTGTCTACCCCGAACCCCGCCCTGGCCCCATAGACCAAGTTCGTGCAGTGCCCAGATGGGGAGCTCCAGAAACGCAAGGAGGTGGTGCACACGGTGTCCCTCCACGAGATCGACGTCATCAACTCCCGCACCCAGGGCTTCCTGGCCCTCTTCTCAGGTGAGGCCCACCCGTCCCACCGCTGCCGGCTGACTCCCTCCCCTCCCCACCATGCACCAGGGAGGCTTGGTGTCTCCCCTCTCCTCCATCCCTCTTTGCCGTCTTCTGCTCTTCCCCACCTGTGAGTTTGCGCCATCTCTCCCCCTCTGTTACTCTCTGGGAAGTCTCTGACTCCCTGGCCGCTGTCACGCCACCACTCCAGGCTTGGTCTCTGTGTCCCCGGCGTCCTGTGTCTCTGCCTTTGTCCACCGCCCTCCCCCACCCCTGGCCCTGATCCCTGTCTCCTCTCTGACACCCTGCCTCCCGCAGGCGACACAGGGGAGATCAAGTCCGAAGTCCGAGAGCAGATCAACGCCAAGGTGGCTGAGTGGCGGGAGGAAGGCAAGGCGGAGATCATCCCCGGTGTGAGTATCTGGGCCAGGCCAGGTCGGGGGGAGACCAGAGAAGAGGGGCACGGGAGGTGGGCTTGACAACCGCCCAATGGCCCCCAGGTGCTGTTCATCGACGAGGTCCACATGCTGGACATTGAGAGCTTCTCCTTCCTCAACCGGGCCCTGGAGAGTGACATGGCGCCTGTCCTCATCATGGCTACCAACCGCGGCATCACCCGGTAAGCCCCCGCCAGCCCCTGAGGAGGCCCCTGGGAGAACAGGGAGCAAGTCGCTTATACCTCACTGCTGAATAGAAATAAAGGGAACATAACTTGGTATTTCTCTTGACCTAAGGACACAGTGGAAAAACCCCTGAGACAGGAAGAGTACCAGATACCATAAACCTTGGGGACCTCTGCCATAGGCTTTTGCTGTGCTTGGTTCTCCCTGCTGGCTCTTCCTCACCTCATCTTCAAAAGTCCACGGGAAGGGAGAAGGAAGAGAAGTGGGGGGCAAAGAGCTCATGAGAGCCAGGGGCCTGAAGGCTGCACCCAGCACGGCCACCTGGACCCATTGCCCAGGGCTGCTTGGGTGCCTGCCTGAGGCCTTGTGCCAGCTGAAGCACAGGGAAGAAAGGGGCGCGACTACCAGGGATAATGGGCAGGTTGTCCCTGGCTCTTGGCTCAGCCTTTCCTCAAAATGAGCTCAGGAGCTAGATATCATCTCAGCCCCATTCCGTGCCATTCCTCTCGCCACAAAACACGTACTGCAGGGCCTGTGGGATCTTAGCTCGCCAACCAGGGATCTAACCCATGCCCCCTGCGTTGGAAGCTTGGAGTCTTAATCACTGGACCACCGGGGAAACCTCTTATCTTACTAATTTTATTTTTTGGCCATGCTATACAGCTTGCCACATCTTAGTTTCCCAACCAGGACTCAAACCTGTGTCCCCTGCAGTGGAAGCCAAGTCCTAACCACTGGACCACCAAGGACTCCCCTCAGCCCTGTTTTCAAGATGGGGGACAGCATGGCCTGGTGACTTGCCCAGGGTCACATGTGGAAGGCAGCAGGGCTGGAATTTGGTGTCCAGATGAGTGTGTTTGTAGCAGCTGCAGGTCAGGCCATGGGATCAGGGGCATCATCTGTTAGAGGCTGCAAACCCAATCACTCCTCATTATCACGCAGATTCCATATTTGTGATTCTGCTTACATGCTACAGTTGATCTGTAGCCACCAAATCGATATTTGCCACACTTTGGTGGTCTTTCACGGATGTGTGCAGAGCAGGGAAAAATCTCATGGCCCACGGCAGACAGCCCAGGCGAATCAAAGCAAGCAGTGCTCCGCCTCCTAGTTTCAGCTCACGTACTATAATCAAGCATCCTTTACTCCATCTACTTGTTGCCACAGGCGTCACACTGGATGCTGTTTTTTCCTGATGGTTTTGCAATTTAAAATGGCCCCTATGGGACTTCCCTGGCAGTCAAATGGTTGGGAGTCCACACTCCCAAGGGAGCAAGGGTTCCATCCCTGGTTGGGAAACTAGGGTTCCACATGTTGTGTGGCGCAGCCAAGAAATTAAAATAAACAAATCATAAAATGTCCCCCAGCTGTCAAATGTCTCTGAGTACAGCAGGGATGGGCCGTATGGAGAAAACACGTGTTAGATAGCACCCGTCAGGAACAAGTTCAGCATGAAAAAGCAATAATATATACTGAGTCGGGTGTCTTTAGACAAACACCTGAAACCAGGCTATCTGGTGGCCAAAAATTGTGACAGAAGCTGCCAAGAGCCTAGCCATGTGTTACTGTTTCTTCCAAGGGCAGTGGTTCAGTACTCGCTAATTGAGTGATCGCACGTTATAGATCACAGCTCCCACACATAACAAGAATCTGCTATTTCCGGGCGCTTGCCACGAGCCTGACCTTGTGCTGGGCCAGGTGCAGTCGGGGTACAGGGTGGGCCTAGTCCCTCCCTCGTGGAGCTCTAGGTCCAGCAGAGGAGTGGGACCTTGATCCAGTAATCCCAGACCTAGATCTCTAGCTCAGATCAGCCTGGCTCCGGAGGGGGAGCGCTGTAGTCAGGGGGTGGCTACCGCGTCAGCCGGTGACGCCAGCCCAAAGCTGAAGGCTCAGCGGTATTTGGCCCAGTGAGTGGGCTGTGGTGGAGGGCGTGGGTTGGGTGGGGTGTTCTGAGTGTAGAGAAGGGAGAGCCTGGTTCTAGGAGCGTCACTGTGACGGCCCTCCCTCCTTCCTCCTCCCCAGGATCCGGGGCACCAGCTACCAGAGCCCCCACGGCATCCCCATTGACCTGCTGGACCGGCTGCTCATCGTCTCCACCTCCCCTTACAGCGAGAAAGACACAAAGCAGATCCTTCGCATCCGGTGCGGGCAGGGCCCTGGCCTTCCTGGGCAGGACCAGGCTGCCGGCTTGAGGGGCTGGTGTCCACCCTGCTTGATACGTGGGGACCACTGAGGTCTGCGGGGGAGGTCACTGGGCCTGCCAGAAGCAGGGGCTGGGCGGGGCATCCAAGCAGTGATCGCTGATGGGGGAGCGGGGCTCTTTGGACAAGGGAAGGGCTGTGAAAGAGCCCTGAAAGGGGGAGGCTCGGGAGGCCCGAGGTTGAGGTCCAGCTCCTGCCTCAGTGGCCCTTCTCACTCCGTGTTCTGGGCTTCCGAGGACTCTGACTCCACACGGCTCCATCCCTGGCTGAACACCCCCACCCCTCCCTGCCCACAGGTGCGAGGAAGAAGACGTAGAGATGAGTGAGGATGCCTACACGGTGCTGACCCGCATCGGGCTGGAGACCTCGCTGCGCTATGCCATCCAGCTCATCACGGCTGCCAGCCTGGTGTGCCGGAAACGCAAGGTGAACTGCCGAGTCCATCCAGCGTCAGAAGAGTGAGCAGTCCACATGCTACTCCCAGGGCTTTCCCTGGGCAGTTGCATTTAGTCCCAGAACTTAAAAGTTTTCGAAGGCAGGGAACTTCAGGCCCTGGAGTTTATTTCTGTGGCTCCCAGCCTGACACATGGGAGGTGCTGGGTATCTGTTGGCTGCCAGTTGATGCTGTTAAATCCATTTTACAGATGAAGAAACTGAGGGATGGAGCGGTGGGGCCCACAGCCAGGAGGTGGCCATGGCGGGATGTGACCTGGCCCCAGAATCCCCACCCTGACCTGGCTCCTGGGTAGGGCCCCACTGAGGTCTCATGTCCCCCATCAGGGCACTGAGGTGCAGGTGGACGACATCAAGCGGGTCTACTCGCTCTTCCTGGATGAGTCACGCTCCACGCAGTACATGAAGGAATACCAAGATGCCTTCCTTTTCAACGAGCTCAGTGAGTGTCCCCGACCGTGCCTACCCCGGAGAGGGAGGAGGGAGCCCTGGTCTGCCTGCTGGGCTGCACCAACCACGTGGCTTTCCTTCCTCCCACAGAAGGCGAAACCATGGACACCTCCTGAGCTGGTCACCCTTCCCACCCCACCACCACCCCCGTTTTCTACTAGAGTTCTGACACTGTGACTTTGTATAAAATGGTTCTGAAACTGGACCCATCTCGTGTGTGTGTGTGTGTGTGTGTGTGTGTACACACAAATGGGTGCACACACCTGAGCCCCCAGAAAGACAACCCCGGAGTGCAGTTTGAGAAGTCTTTATTTGGAAGGGATGGGAGGAGTGTCTGCTGGCTCCGGAAGTTAGGGTGGGCATGGGAGGTTGAAGTGGGGCATCCTTAGATAAGGAAGAGGATGCCTGGGAGCGAGGGGTGGTCACAAGCCAAGGGTTGGGTTCTGGGACCCCCGCAGTCAGTGCTGCTGAGGCGGCAGGGCCCACAGTGACAGCTGAGAGCCACGGGAAAGGAGACCATGGGGTCCACACCGGGTGGGCAGCCGGGGAGCCGAACGGAGGCGAAGCGCAGCTCGTGGTAGGTGCACACCCGCTGGGGCATGGGCGGCAGGATGACAGGCAGCACCCGCTTCTGGAGGTCGGGGAGCTTGAGTGTCTCCATGGGGCCGAGCTCTCCCCTGAGCTCCCCCACTGCACCCCAGAGATCCCAGACTCGGGTGTCCAGGGGACCCTCTGTGCTCTCCATCCCACCTGCCCAGCCCCTTCCCCAGGCGGCAGGCCACCCTTCCACCCCCAGTGCCACTTCTGGTCTTCTATGGGCCTGGCCCTGAGTAATCTGCCTGGAGCTGAGGTGGCGGCACCCGCCCGCCCTTGGCAGCTCACCATGCTGGGACAGTAGCCAGCGCAGATGCTGGTGGTGAAAGTGATGCAGACAGGGCAGGCCTCCTTCTCAGCCGCCAGGGTGGCATTGATGGGCTGGCACAGCGGCCGCAGTGGCCCCCTGGATGCCCACATGCCGGCCACACTCAGCAGCAGCCACAGCAGGAGCCCCTGGGATGAGGCCAGTGCCTCAGGGCCAGCCAGAGCCCTTGCCCCACCCCCCGAGCCCTGCATGCACACGTCCAGGGACCCAGCTCCTGTGCCTGCCACCTTCCATTCAAGGATTTCCCATCCCCATCCCCAGGGACCCCAGTCACCCCAACACCTCAGGCCCCACCTGCTGCCCTCCTCCTGCCAGGAAGCCTACTGTTCTCTCCACACCCTGCTAGAAAGAGGCCTCCTTCACCAGGTCCCGGACTCTCCCACTTCCTGTCAGCTGTGGCCTGGATGGAGTTGCAAGGGACCCCACAGCCTTACCTGGAGCATCTCCATCCTTGGTGCCTCCCCTGCTGTGTTTACCTGGTCTTATACCTGCAGGCTGTGGGGGCGGCAAGGCCACCGGGGGTGGCAGCATGGTGGGGTAACCTGGACACTAATCTCCCCGGGGGCGAGAGGCAGACAAGGTCAGAGAGGGAGGAGTGGCTCAATGGCACACCCCTCCCCCACTCCCTGAGTGGCTCCCGCACCACGAAGCAGAAGGCACCCAAGGAGAAGGTGACTTCACAGACCCAATCCCCAGGGGCTAGGGAGGTCGTAGTGGGAGGACGAGAAATCCGATATTGGAGGCCCTCCGCTGTACCGCTTCCCTTGTAAGCATACCTCTACCAGTCAGGAGGGGACCCCGGCTGAGGCTGCAGCGCCGCCCCTCTGACAGTTCTCCGATGGTGATTGGCTGCAGCCTCAGCCCTGCTCCTCCAGCCAAAGTCTGAGTCCGACTTCTTAGGAGGGGCGTAGCTTCAATATCGGATTCTGTGGTCAGAGGTAAAGGGGGTCCTCTCGCGCCGCCCCTCCAAAAAAGATTCAGCGGGGATCCCACCTGCCCTACACTCGGGCCCCAAAAGCCAGGATGCTGGAACCAAACCCAGCAAAGAGCGTGATTTAGACTCTTTAACTCATCGCGTAAAATAAGCTGTGCCCCTTCGGCGGCAGTCCGAAGTTTTCCAGGCTCAGTCTCCTGCCCTCAATAGATTCGCCCCGCCCGAGGGCCAAGATCTGACCCGCCCTCAGATGGGCGGGGCCTTATTGGCCCCGCCTGGTATCGGGGGTGTGTCCAGGGCGGGGCTGGCTGGTCTGATTCAGACCAACGCTGGCTTCAAGCTGCCGTAGTTGGAGTTCTCGGTGCGGTAGGCATGAGGCACGCTGTAGATTCCTGACACAGGCTTCCAGTGGGGGCCGCCCCAGGGCAGCTCCAACGGGCAGAAACGGTCCAGCCGGCGGAGTGGGTGCAGCGGGAGGTTGTAGGATTCTTGAGCCAGAGTCAGCGCCCCGCCGTGCGGCACGACTTGCATTACCGGGCGGCCGCGAGGCAAGCGGATTTTCGGAGGCTGGGGTGGCCGAGAGGAGGACGGACAGGGCAGCTGCTTCTGGCTGTGGCCGCCGGCCTGGGGCGTCTCCCCGAAGTTTGAGGTCATCGAATCCTTGCGAGGGTAGCTTGACAACTCCTTCCTGTTGGGTTGGGGTGGAGGCAGGATAGGGAGAGCACAGTTGGATCCTCAAGGACATATTTGTAGGAGTCTGGGATCCTTTAGGAGGTATAGCATTGGGGAGTTATCTGGGGACTCAAACACCAAAAGAAGCCCGCCTTAGACCCTCAGGGTCATACCCTCAGATCCGGAACTCCCTCTTAGGCCCTTTGCAGGCTCCCTGTTCCTGAGAGTTGACACTAAGTAAACCAGGGCACTAAAAGAGGTAGGGGCTGGGTCTGAATTTCTGGTTCTTGCCCGCGCAGGGACTGAAGGCCGAGACTACTGAGTCAGAGAGGGGGAGTCAACATCTTGGGGCTCAGCGTCCCACCGGTCTCTGCGGGGGTTGGGCAGGAGGATGGGGCCAAGCGAGGACTCAGGCTCACTTCGAATAGGGCCGAAAGTCCCGGGCGGAAGTGGTCAGATAGAGCTGATGGCGATCCAGTATGCCCCGGTCAGAAATTGTGAAAGGCCGGCCGGCCAGCTCGGGGTTCTTGGTCCAAGGGATTAGAGCCTGAGGAAGATCGGAGGAGGAGGAATAAGCAAGAAAACTTTCATAACCTGTTCCATGCCCTGGGTGCCAGACTGATAATTTCTCTTTCTTGGGTCTCAACAGCCCCTCTGAACCAGGCGCTGATACCCGTCCCCAGAATCAGAATCCTCGGTCAGTTGCACGTTACTGCACTTCAACTTCGCGCCCGAAGTCAGAACCCCTGCTAGTCTCACCTCCAAAATCCAAGTATTCTGCCCGCCAAGTCCCCAGTCACTGAAAGACCTCCCTGGCTCCTCCCCTAGATTGGTCCCGCCACTGGAATTTAGCAGAAACCATTCCTCCTTACTTCACCCTAAGAGGAGAAGCCAGCCCTTTCTCCGGTACCAAACCCGCCTCAGAATATTCGAGCTCCGCCCACGAGTACTATAGGCTGCGTAGCTCCGCCCCTAGCTCCTAGGCTCGCCCCAGGACTTACTAGACCCGCCACGGAGCTGGGCTTTCGTGTTTCCAGTCCCCGCCTTCTCCTGGCTCCGCTTCTGAAGTGCCAAACCCCTCCCCTAGTCTGTAACTTCAGATTCGGTCCCATTCTTTAGCCCCTAGAGTTAGAATTTCTTGTGACTCGGAACTAGGGTCTCAGTCCGGTTCCTAGCGTCTGAGCTCCCTCCCACAGCCCCGGGCGCTCTAAGTTCTGCCAGATCCTGCCACTGCGGTTCTCCGCTACCTGGGAAGTGCCTCCTCGGTGGTGGTCCGCAAGCTCTAGGGCCTGGGGCCCGAAGTAGGAGGTGGGGCCCCGGTCCAGGTCGGGCCAGCCGCCGTACTGCGCCTTCGTCTCACTGCACTGGTGCTTGGTGATCAGAGGGAGGCGCCAGCCGCGATGTCTGAGCTGCGAGAAGGCGACGCGGGGACCCAACGTGAGGGTGCATAGGATTCTAGTGCAGCCCCCAGCCCTGTCTACCCTGGACCTGGGCATCCAGGAACCTTACTTTTTCCCCCAAATCCTTGATTCCTACAGTCCGGGTGGGGTCTTCAGGTTCTGGAGCCTTGGGCTGTGCGTAGAGCCCTCCGTGGGTCTTGGGCACGAAAGCTGAGCCCGAGGTTGTCTCCCATCGGCTGATAACCTCGTCAAAAGCCCAGATATGCAAATCCTGCTTTGCGGCCGGGGGCAGAGGCTTCGCGACAGTGGACTGAGCAGAAGGTGCGGCCGTCAGCAGAAAGGACTCAGGAGTCTGGTCAGCTCCCAGCCCTTTCCTCCCGCCAGTTGCAGGCCTCCGGGTTCGCTGGCGCCTCTTCTCTCGGCCCCAGACCCTGAGACCCTCCTCCTTCAGTCAGACAGTAGTCGAAGCCCCAAATCGCCCTTTCTCTCAGCAAGTATCTGGATCCTCAGGCTCCTCCTTGAGTCTGGGACCCCGGTCTCCTCTTGACCAAGAGGCTAGGGTCCTCTCACCTGCACAGTGGGCGGGGGGAAGGACACGGGCGGGATAAAGTGGTGGGCGACGCCACTGCTGGTGAGATGCCAGTTGGGCCAGGATCCAGGCACCTCGGTCCCAGTGATGGGGGACCATGGGGGATCGTAGCGCAGAGCTAGGGTCCGACCCGCCATAGTCCCACCCCTGCCCGGTAGCCTAGCAGGAGCAGGCTTGTTGTTGCTGTCTCCCGGGGTGACAGAACCCGCCCACCCTGAACGCAGCCAATGGAGGGCCTATTAGTGTGTGGCTGGATGTGTAGAGTAAGAGACTCAGGCATGGAGGAAGGCGGATTTTGAGAGTGCAGAGACCCCAAGAAGGGGACAAAAGCTCAGAGAAATGGTAGGGGGAGACCCAGAGGGAGAGGAGGGTAGGAAGTGGGGGGGGGAGGGGAATAGAAATTCAGAGTTTAGAATCTGAGGCCGGGCAGCAGAGAGCCAGGGGCTGAGACCTGGGGGCGTGTCAGAGACCCAGAAATAGAAAAAGTGGAAGGAGGACAGAGTCACCCAGCACATCGGGGAATCCATGAGAAACACCCCCTCCTTTCCTATAAAGTCCCTCCTCCCTCTGCCAGGACAGCCCACCTCCAGCGGCAGAGGGGGGATGGGGGTGAGGGGGTGGGTAACGATTTCCAGACTTCCCCGGGGCTCGCCCTCCCTCCCTGTGTGTGTTGAAGAAGTCGGCATCAGCTTCGGCTTCTTCTGTCCTGCCTGCCTTTGATTTGGTTGAAAACTTCCACCTGGGTATGGGGGTGGGCAAAGAGGGAGGGACCCAGAGGGAAATACTTAGCAATAAAGAGGGGGATGTGGAAAGAGTTTTGATGAATGAGAAAAATACATACAAGAGTGAGTGAGAGGAGAAGCAGGGATAGAAAGACAGCTAGCGACCCAGAGATTATGGCACAAGAATTTAGACAGCAACAGCAAAGGAGGTGGCAGAAGACCACGGGAATCACAGACCTAGAACACAAGATGTAGAAACAAAGGCAAAAATGTGTGTGCATGTGCGCAAGTGTGCACATGTGTGTGGCTACAGAGTGGTAATATATGAATGGGTGTTCTGAGGGTGTGGGGTTTACCTCTGAGTTCTCTTGTCAGTTCCTCACTTTAAAGCCCTTTTGATCAAAGCCTCTGCCTCCTCAGTCCCCATTCTCTTTCCACCAACCCATTCTTCAGACAGGAGAAACTGAGGCTGCCTTCTGCGGCTGCCCCAGGATTCCAGAGACCCCCTCATTCACGCTTCTGGGGCCACTTGTCTTCTTGGATTTTCCTGGTTCATTCTAGACTGATCAGTGTCCAAATCTCCCCTGATCTCAGCCAGGGGGCAGGCCAATTGGTCAAAACCTCATGTTCTACTCAAGCTGGACAATGATAAGGTCTATTTCTTTCTGAGTATATTGCAAAGGCTGGAACAGGGAAGGGGGTGGAAACCTAACTCCAACTCCCCATCAAGGCCAAAATCTTAAGCATCCTGACCTCTGGTCATTCAACCTTGGTTGTACTCCTGTCATAGGTAGCTCAGTACCTCAAAACAGAGCATTCTAAGCACTTGCCCCATCTGACCAAGTAAGGTTTCTTATTGAACCCCAGCTCCCAACTAGTTGCCTACGTGTTCCAGTTTTTATAATCCCCACACACACAGTTTTATAATCTCCCCCCAAGTATCCCCTCCTTGTCACTCTCTTCAGGTTGGACAAGGTGATGTCCTTTGAGATCACATGGTCAGCAGCTTAGAAGCTGAGGAACTCCAATGGTCAAATCCACCAGAGTTGATCTGACAAGTTGTATTAGAGTTCATAAACAGTAGGCACTCAGAAAATATTGGCTATTATCATCATCGTCATTTTTACCCTCAAGTTCATCCAGGAGAACTCCTATTCATCCTTCAAAACCCCATTTAGTTTCACCATCTGTCTTTTCCAGAATGAGCTCTCAAAACCGGAGCATTGTGATTTTTTGTGACCATTTGACAAGTTCCCAGAATGACGCCCAGAGCAGCCAGGCTACTCCTGAGGTCTTTCAGCCTCCAGCTCCTTCTTCCTCTACCCGCCCAGTTCCTGGGCCTGGGTCTCAGGCCCGGCCAGTCCGACTGAGGAGCGTGCAGACACAGGCAGTGTCAATTCGAATCCATCGCCAGCCCACACGGCCCTGGGCATCAGTGGTCAATGCCCGCACGTAGGACTGCTTGGCCTTACACTCAGATACCCAGTGCCTCCGATCCACACCCCGGCAGCCTCCTCCACCCCCACCAGGGCCACCTTCCCCAGCACTGGCAGCCTTGCAGCGTGTTTCAAAGAAGTACTGGCGCAGAGGACTGCCGCCAGCCGCAGGCACCTCGCCCAGCACCTCCACCTCGCGCCCACGCAGGTCCACAGCAGTTCGGCGGTCTGTCACCCAGCCGCTGACTGCATCACACACGGCCAGCTCTCCGCGGCGACTGGCTGGTGCTGTCTCGCTCACCCCTCGCCGACTGCGGTTAGCTGGGCTGCCAGCTGGCTCCCCAAAGGCCCCAGACTCCAGCAGAAAGAGCAGAGGGGGCCCCGCGGGGGTACCCCTGGACAGGGCTACCCTGGGGGACAAGAGGTCCCACTCAGGGGCTGGAAATGGGGGCAGGGGTGAGGGTGGGGGGTGGGGCTCCATTGGGACACTGGGGAGGAGGAAAAGCAGGAGGATGAGGAGGGAGCCTGAGGGGTGGGGAAGCATCTCGCTGAGCACCTGAGGATAGAGAGAGGGAAGCTGGAATTAGGAGGATGATAACTTCTTAGAGGGACACATGGCAACTCCAGAGGCATCTGCATGACAGAACCACAGGTTCTAGAAGCTTGGAAGACCCCTATATTTTAGGACTTTGATAATGCCCAATCGCTAGATTAATCATTATTCTACTATTAGTATTAATAATAACCAATAAAGGGGGAAATACAGGCTCAGAGAGGCTAGTAACTTGTACCAGGTCACACAGCCAGCAAATGCCAGAGGTGGGACTCAAAACACATCCCAGCAACTCCACTCTGCCATCTTTCCTCTACAACCCCAAGGAACCCTGAGTCCTGCAGCCTGGATGAGGTTTGAAGTTCCAAAATTTCTGAGAACAGTCAAATCCTGGAATTCCAGAGAAACCCAAGTTCAGCTTAAAATTGCCTGTAAGAAGGTAAGACACTTCCTCCCAGGTGAGGCTTCCATTTCCCTATCCATGAAATTGGGTCAGGGCTGGGAGATGCTAGTGGGGGCATAGATGCTGCACTTTCTCTGGAACATTTAGGAAGCCTGTGGGTTCTGGGAAAGGACTGAAAAGCAGTCGGTGGTTACCGGACCTGTCAGCACCTCCTCCACCTCCGATCTCCAGGGCTGGGGGCCCCCAGGCTCCGGGGGGCCCCTGTTGGGGACACAGGTGGCCCCCTCCTTCCTGACATCTCAGGAGAGGGAGGGGGCAACCACCTAGGGGAAAAAGGGAACAGGCAGGTTAGAGAGGCAGGTGGGGTAGGGGGCCTGAACCCTTGAACACTCCACTTCTCAGTGTTCCTCTGGAAGTGTAGGGGACCAAGAGTCAAGGCTGCAGCCCCTCCCAGAGGCCCCAGCTCTGCCCAGGTGATGGCTCCTGGATGGAAAGCAGATGGGGGGAGGAGAGCAGAGGGGAGGGGAGAGGCTGAGGATGAAGGAGGCTGGAAAAGATTACATCCTACTCGGCCCATTCATCTCACAGACAGGGCGGGGGCGGGGCTGGCCTGGACACCCGGGTCCCCGAGGGCCCACACTTAAGAAGCCCTGGGTTCCCCTGGCTGCTTCCTGGAATGTTCTCTGTTCACAGGACAGGCCAGGGCCCGTCCAAGACTTCTACTGCACATACCTGGAGTGGCTGCCTGCCCTGGTTGGGCGATGGGGAAATGAGAAGGGGAAAGTCTGAAGAGGGGTACATGCTGACCCAACCAGAGCCCGGAGCGTGGGTTCCCAGCTGCTTCCTCCCTCAGACCGGGAGTCCTGGTTCCCAGGTGCCTCCTCCCTCAGACCTGTAGTCGTGGGTGCCGGCGGCCCGCCACTCCCACCCCCATCATTTTCAGGAGTCTAGGCTCTTACCCCCTCCTCGCTCAGACCCCAAAGCCCCGCGCCCCAGCTCTCTCTTTCAGGAGCCCAGGTCGCCAGCTCCCTCCCTCAGATGCAGGAGTCAGGCGCCCCAAACCCCTCTTCCCTAGGACCCAAATGTCCGGACCCCCAGTTCCGTTCTCCTTCAGACCCGAGAGTTCTGGGGTTCAAGCCCATCCTTCCCAGGCACTCAGAAGTGCGGACTCCCCGGCCTCTCCTCCCGCGGGAAGTTTAAGCCTGGGGGTCGGGACTCCTGAGATCGCGCTGGGGGTCGCGGGCTGTCCCTTTTAGACGCTTCCCTCCTGCCTCAGTTTCCTCCGCCAAGCCCCGCCCCCGCCGGCCCCGCCCCCGTCCCTCCCTACCCGGGGGCCGGGCGACCCGGACGCCGGAATCCCGGGGGAGGAGGCGCGGAGGCGCTTACCTGGGGCGCCCTCCTCGGCTCTCCCGGCCGTCTCCGGCGCGGCGGCTGCTCCTCCTCCTACTCGCTGGCTGCAGGGAAGCCTGCTTGCCCGCCGGCTCCTTGCTGCACACGCTGCTCCGGAGGGCCCGGGTCGGGGGCGGGGGCGGGGCGGCGCCCGACGGCGGAGGAGGGGCCGGGGATCCCGCCTTCCACACGCGTGCCGAGACCTCGGAAGCCCGGCCTGGCTCGCTCAGCCCTAAGCCCGCCTCAGTCCCAGGAGGCCAGGCGCCAGCCCCCTGCTCCCTCCCTTCAAACTCGGGAGTCCGGGTCCGCAGTCCCCTCCTCCCCATGGACACGGGAGTCCGGACCCCCAGCCCCTCCTTCCACAGACGCCGGGAGTCTGGGCCCCCAGTTTCCTCCTCCTTAGGACCCCCCCCAGCCCCTCTTCCTCAGCTCCAGCCCCCTGCTCCCGCAGACTCAGGAGTCCAGACCCCAAACCCCCTCCTCCCGCAGACCCAGGAGTCCAGACCCCAAGCCTCCTCCTCCGCAGACCCAGGAGTCTGGGCCTAAGATTCCTTTGCGGTCTCTTGCCAGTTTAGTGTCAATCCCCGGGCAGATTCCCACCCTCTGCTCTCATCCCCGAGTCTCCCAGGAGCTCCAGGCCAGACATTAACCAGCTGGGCTCGAGGAGTGATAAGGCCCCGAGGCCCGGGGAGTCGGTAGATGCGGGGGTCTCTCCCACATAAGTCCTCTCTGCTGGAATTTCCTGGGTGGGGACTGGGGAGAGGGTCTTGTCCTGAGTTTCAGATAAGAGAAATTCAAGGTATTCTAGGACTCGGAGACAGACAGAGATATGGTTTGGGAACAGAATGACCTGCCTGGAGAAAGAAAAGTGAATAGTGACAGATGAAGGGAGATGGGGAGAAGAAAAAGGAACAGACTCCCAGAGAGAGAGGGAGACACATCCAGAAGGAGAGAAGTCACAGACCTAGGGAGGGGACAGACACGCTGAAGAAAGGGAGAGAAGCCCAGAGAAAGAGAGACCTTAAGACAGATGGAGATTCAGACAGGAGTCCCCGGGCAGACTTAACTGCTTCACCCCTCCCCTGGAGCTATTTTCAGAAGGAAAACTGATACCGGCCTTGGTGGTGGTGGGGGGGGGCAGGGGTCATCCCATACCCCTCCCTCAGCCTAAATATAGCATGGCAAGGTGGCAGGAAGGGTGTCCCCGGATTAGGGTGTTCCCCTCACTGCTCCCCATCCCGGGCCAAGGCGACACAGAAGGTGGCTGCGGTTGTTTATTGGGGTGGGGGAGGGGCCCTGCCCACAGGAGTGTCCATTGGAGTCACTTCCCAGACCTCTCCAGACTTCCCCCATCCCTAAGTACCCTACCTGCCCCACCTCCTACCAGAAGAAGTCTATGGAACTTCCATTCTCCAATGGGGTAGTAGGGGTGAGCTTGCAGAGTGATGGGAAAGTTTCCATCTCTACCTCCCTCTGTCTGGGTCCTGTCCCCTCTGTGTCCCCTGTCCCTCCCCTCTGGATCTCTGGCCCCTCCTCTCTGGTGTCTGCCCCCTTCTCTGAGTCTTTGCACACACACACCCCCCCCCTGCTCCTATGTCTCTTGCCCCCTCCCAGGCCGCTGCCCTCTCTTCTCCTCCTCTCCCTTCTCCCCTTGGGTGTCTCTGTCCTCTGTTCACAGGTCTTTTCCTCTTTGGGTCCCTGTGCTGGGCTCCATGCCTGCCTCCCAGACTCTGCCTTGTGTATGTCACTGCGATGGGGAGGGGGGGGGTCTGTCTCCATTTCTGCCTCCAAACGTGCCTTTCCCTCCCTTTCGGAGAGAAGTGTTAAATTATTTAAAGGTTACATTATTTTCGACCTTTATCAAACGCTCCCCACAATCTGTACCTTCTTCTATCTCTCTGTGTAAAAAGGTGGTTGGATTAAATCAGGGGTTTCCAAACTGAATTTGTTAGCTGCAGCCAGAGTTACCAACAGAGATTCCATAAAGGGTAGGTTCCCCTTGGACCAGTTCAAACCCTCTGATGTGTCACACTGGTGCTAAGTAAGATTTCATTTGAACAAAAAAGAAAGGGGGGGGCGTGTCTCTAGCTAAAAATAACAACAAGTCTCTGTAAACCACTGGATGGATTTTAATAAATTAATACAAGTACTTTGAATGTTACCTGGCACATAGGAAGCCCTATATGTGTTAGTGATTTCACCGTCCTCCTCCTCCAAATGCCCTTTTAGTACTGAAAGATCTCTGACTTTGGGTAACCCCCTCCCCTCTGAGCCTCAGTTTCCTCATTTGTGAGAAATGAAGCTGTTACATTCCAGTGCTGATCAGCAGGCTGATGGGGACACGTGGGGTCAGGCAGCCAGCCACAAGTCCTGTCCCCACCCCAACATGCCACACAACCTTGGGAAGCCACTCCCATGCTTTGAGATGCTGATTTCTCCCCAGGGAAATAAAGTGGGCCCTGCAGTTTGTCTGATACACTTCTTGAACTGCGGGAGGATGGGGTGGTGTACCCCAATTTGGGATCTTTGTGTGATTCCATGTGTGCATCTCTCTTGATTGACAGGCACTGACTTTTCCTGCCTTTTTCCTTTCTGGTTCTCTTTCTTTGGGGTGCTCTGGTCTCTTTTCCAATTCTAGGTTTCTGTCCCTCTCATTCTGGGTGCCTGACACCTGACCCCTCTGGGTCTCTGTCTTCCCCCCTCAGGATCTTTTTTCCCTCTTTGGATTTTCCTGTCTCTCTCTAGGTTTCTATACCTCCCCAGCTCTCCACCCCCCTCCTCTGGGTTTCTATGCCCCCATCAGTCTGAACAGAGTATAGTTTCTACCCCTTTTCCCTTCCCTTGTGGCACTGATCTCCATGCCTGGAAGCAAAACTCTAGGGGAAGACAGATAGAGAAGGGGTTGGTTTGAATGGCAAAACAAGGCAGGTGTGTGGTAAATGGAAGGGGTATCTACATCTTGCTAGTTCACCCAGAAGCCCTCCGCATGACCAACTGAATCTACAGATACAGAATCCAGCCCTGCCCCTCCTTATAGTGATGACACTGAGCAAACCAGTTCAGTTGGTCTCCTAGAGTCCACACTACCTTTGCTCCTAGTGCTACTATCCCTAGGTCCACTAAATGCAAGCAAACCAACATGGCCCTATAGACCTCATACATACAGTCCAACTCAACTCAACATTCCTACAGGACTCAGCAAACACACCTTGATATAACTCAACTCAGTTTTACAACCCAAGTGAACCAGCCCTACGAGACTCACATGATTATACAACTCATTATGATCCAACTTAATGTTGCCCTGGAAAACTTCTAGCCACATAACATGTAAGAACCCTGAAACACTCCTACACACTTACATGCCAACCCAACTTGACCTCATATGACCTACAAAGCTCACATTCTATCACTTGACTCTTCGTATTTCTACATGGCTCACAAGTTCTCAGAACCTAAAATAATATGGCCCTAGAAGAATCACGAAGCCATGCAGTTTCCAATGTCAACTCAACTCCACAACACCATGCATGAACAAACAATCAGTCCCAACAATGCCATGGGTGACCAACTTACTTGATCCAATATGGCCCCAGGGGACTCATAAAACCACAGAACCCTGCACAATGCTGTTGGACAAGACTCACAACCCAACCCAACCCAACATGGAACCAAGAAACTCACAAAACTATGTGACCAAACCTATCTCAACACTACCCTAAAAGGCTCCACAAGCATTGCACAACCCAGTGCAGTACAAACCAATGGAGTCTCCACCTCAACTCAGTATAACCCATTGCCATTCACTGTCACCTCAGGAGGTACCCACAGGAGCTACCAATCCACAACTCAAGACCCAATAAGACTTAGTGTTCCCCAGTTCATTACCACTTAACTTAGTTCATCCTAAGAACAACACCCTCCCCCCAACTTTCCCCTCCTCCCTTCCCTCCCTCCCTCCAAGGAATTGTGAGGTCCTGCAGACCTCAACTGTCCCTCACACTTCGGTGACCATGTGTTTCCCAAGGGGGGCCCAGAGTGGAGGTGGCAGCTCAGACACCTCTCGATCTACCAACCCTCCATTGACCTTGCCCTCCAGGGGGCCACAGGGCTGCGTGTCCACGTGGCTGTACATCCCAGCCTCTTCATCATCTGTCTCCCGGTGGTAAAAGTAGCTGAAGTTGGAGACAATCACCGGCACAGGTAGGGAAATGGTCAGCACGCCGGCGATGGCACACAGAGACCCCACTATCTTGCCACCCACAGTGACGGGTGCCATGTCTCCATAGCCAACTGTGGTCATAGTGACTACTGCCCACCAGAAGGATTCAGGGATGCTGGTGAAATGGGAGTCAGCCCGATCCACCTCGGCAAAGTAGACTGCGCTGGAGAAGAGAACCACACCAATGAAAAGGAAGAAGATGAGAAGGCCTAGCTCGCGCATGGAGGCCCTTAAGGTCTGGCCCAAGATCTGCAGGCCCTTTGAGTGCCTGGAGAGCTTGAAGATGCGGAAGACGCGTACCAGTCGGATGACTCGCAGAATGGCCAGTGACATGGCTGGCTGGCCCACTCCCCGCTGCCGGGCCAGCTCGGTACCCAGTGCCACGAAGTAGGGCAGGATGGCCACGAAATCGATGAGGTTCATCACATTCTTGAAGAAGGCTGTCTTGCTTGGGCAGGCCGCCAGGCGCACCAGCAGCTCGAAGGAGAACCAACAGATGCACAGAGTCTCCACAACAAAGAACGGGTCATCGAAGGGCAAGCGAGGCGGGGGTCCAGGCACTGGGATGGAGCCGTTCAGCCGAGCCGGGAACTGCAGGGAGGAAGGGATTCAGGAAGGACCATGCCAGGGCTGGGACACACTGGAACGGCCATATTTGCGGGTTAAATATTCAACTACGTCTTTACAAATTGGTCAATAGCCACTGTCCCCAGAACCCCACTGACCCAGTTGCCAGAGCATTCCTACCAGGACCCCAGGGATCATCCTGGTAAGGCTGACTTTAGACCCCAGATCCTTCACTGGCAGGGTCTCCTGAAATGAAGCTAGAGTGGAGCTCAACCTCTTTCCTTCCCGAAATCCCGCCCCCAGTGTTGAATTTCCAGATGGGGAGGGTCCCAGTCCTGGCCCTACTCCCTTATGCCCCGCCCTCCCCAAACCCAGCCCAGGTCGCGATAGTTAAATACCTTATCTTTAATGCCAAAACCCGGGCTCCTCCTCTCATTAACCTCAGTTCAACTTTCTTTACGATGGAGGCCTTTTACCCCAGCCCTCAGGCTCCACCTCTCTATCTCCATCTCCCTAGGTGGCCTTCTTCAGATCCCAGCTCTCAATGCCTCCAGTCCATTCTTCCCATTGGTTACTGCCAGCCGCACAGACGGCTGATTTTTCAGTTTCTCCTTACCCCTCGGTTTTGAATTCTTAATACACCTTTCCTCCTGCCCTCCACAGACAGGGTTTCTCACCTATCTCAAAGCTCGCCTTCTGATAAGACAGGTCCTCCTATTCAGATCCTCAGGTCCCGCTCCATTAAACTATATACATTTCCCTTCCCCAGCCCAGCTTTTAATGGTTCCCCTAGTCGGGCGCTGTCCCTAGTTTGGTCCCCCTCTCACAGCTTCCCAGGTGGCGCTAGTGGTAAAGAACCTGCCTCCCAGTACAGGAGATTTAAGAGACGCAGGGTCGATCCCTGGGTGGGGAAGATCCCCTGGAGAAGGAAATAGTAACCCACTCCGGTATTCTTGCCTGGGAAGTCCCACGGACAGAGAAGCCTTGCTGGCTACGGTCCACAGGGTCGCAAAGAGTCGGACACGACTGAAGCAACTTAGCACGCACAGCCCCTAGCCACCCATTCTGATCTGTCAGGTTTTCCAAACCCAACGCCCCGCCCACCCACGGCCAGGCCCCACCTTCCTGAGAAGCCCCGCCTCCCAGTGCCCCTTACCCCGCCTTATGATTGGCCAGGACTCCGTGGACGCGACCCACCTCCTCCCGAGCCCCACCCCGCCACACTCAGGCCGCGCCCCCTTACCGGGCCGGCTGCGGCCACCGCGGCGAGTCCCGGGTTGTCGCGGTCGTCGCGAAAGTCGGGCAGCGTCTCGAGGCAGAAGACGACGATGGAGACAAGGATGACAAGCACGGAGACGACGGCGAGCACGCGCGCCGCCTGCGAGCTCTCGGGGAACTCGAAGAGCAGCCAGAGTTGGCGCGCGAAGGCGTGGCGGGGCAGGGGGCGCTCGGTCGGCAAGGGGCAGCCCTCATCCTCGCGCAGGCGCGCTAGCGCCGCGCCGCCCAGCCCGTAGAAGGCCACCTCCTCCAGGAAGACGTCGAGCGGCACGTGCGCCGGCCGCCGCAGCCGCCCGCCGGACTGGTAGTAGTAGAGGACCGCGTCGAAGCTGGGCCGATGCCGATCGAAGAAGTACTCGCGGCGCGCGCCGTCGTAGAAGCGGCTGCGGCGCACCGGGTCCCCGAGCAGCGTGTCCGGGAAGCGGCCCAGCGTGCGGGCCCGGGTCTCGAACCGCAGCCCGGCCACGTTGAGCACCACCCGCTCGCAGCAGCCGCAGGGCGGCGGGCACCCGGGCTCCATGGCGCGCGCAGCCCCGGCGACCCGCGGACGGACGTGTGGCCCCGACGCCCGACCCGGCCCGGCCCGGCCCCGCCTCGGCCGCCGCCGCCGCCGCCCCAGCCTGGTGTCCGGTGTCCACGCGTAAAAATAGCCCGGCCGCGCGGCCAGGGCGCGCGCGGGGGGGGGGCGCCGTGACCCCGGCGGGGCAGAGGGCGGCCGCGCGCCCTCTGCCGGGACGCCCGCCCTTCCGCCTGGCCGCCGCCGCGCTGGGGTTTCTCCGGGTTCATTCTGCCTTCAGGGCCCCTTTCTCTCCGTCTCTCCATCTCCTGAGACCTCTGTTCTGCGGCCCTCCGGGTTTCCGTGTATGTGTGTGTGTCTCGTCTATTTTTTAAAATGAGCATCTGAGCCCCTCTATTGGAGTCACAGACTTCCATCTCTCTCATTCTTTTGTTACGTCTCTGCTTCTGGCTATGTCTTCGCTTTGGGTCTCTCTGATCTCAGGGATGTATCCCTGAGTGTCTCTCTAGGTCATTTATCTCTGGGTATTGCCGTTCTAGAGTCACCTGTGTTCGGTCTCTGTGTCTTGGTCTCTCTGAATCTCCGTCTTCAGTTTGATTCTTGTATCACTCTATTTCTTGTTTCTCTTGGTCACTGTCTTTCATCTCTGCCTAGGTCTCTCTCCTTCTTGTCTCTCCGGCTCTCTTCTCTTTCATTATCTCTGAGCCCCTGGGATTCTCTGGGGCTCCCTTTAGTCTAGCTTTCTTTCCCTGTCGTTCCTCCTTCCTATAGCCGTACCCTCCCACTACTGAGCCTGTCTGCAAGTCCGAGCCTCTCTGCAGTTGTACCTCTGAATCTGTCTCCGACCATCACTCTAGGTTGGCTCGGCCACTGTCCTGGTGGTTACCCCATCCTGGGGACGCTCCAGCAGCTGCTCATGAGCGTGAGCCCCCCACACCGGATCCCCTCGCTCTCCTCCCCCACCCTCACCCTAGGGTCTCCACCTGGCTTCTCTGCCAGACTCTCTGAGCCCCAGCAAGGCCTGAACTGCTGCCCTGAATAGTGCATAAGAAGGCCGGGCCTGCCAGGAACAGGTGGGGGGTGGGCTGGGGAGATGCCGCAGGGTCACTCGAAGGGACCAAAGGACAGACCGACGATGGCCTTCCAGCCACCGGTGTCCTATGACACCGGGTAAAAATAGCCCCATAGGATGAGCTTGGGGGAGAAGCAGTGGGGATTGGATACCCGGACTCCTGGGAATGAGTCCCCGGGCGCCCTCTGCTGGGGGAGAGGAGAGAGCCACTAAAGGTTTTAGCTCCCTACGAATTTTGGCCCTCTCTCTTTCTGTCTACAGTTTCTTTCTGCGATGTTCTGTCACCATCCATCCGGGTTTGTGTCCTTCTCTGTGTACCTATGTCCCTTTCTTTTATGGTCTTTGACCCTCCCGGTGACTGAATCTCTCTCCCCTCCCCGCCCCTCCTCCCATCTTTCTGGTCTTGTCTTTTTTTCTTCTCATTCTCAGGACTCACAGAGGCCCCTCTTTGTGGGTTTCTGAACATTTGGTATTAACAGATCCTTCCTCCTTCCTATAGCCGTACCCTCCCACTACTGAGCCTGGAGGTAGGTGCACTCTTTCTTTCACCTCCAGAAAATTCTCCCTTCTTTGGCTTCCAGAAAATTCTCCGTTCCTCAGCTCCTCTGACCCTCAATCTATCCATGGACACCTCTCCCCAGCCTTCTCTAAAAACTCATCCTTCCCCCTTCTGGCCACTCCCACTCTTTCATGGAAGAGTTTCAATCCTGGCTCCATAGTCATCATTCTAAAACTATTGTCATAGGGAATTCCCTGGAGGCCCAGTGGTTAGGACCTGGCACTTTCACTGCCCCTCCCAGAGGTCAATCCCTGGGAGAGGACCTGATATCTCACAAACTGCATGGCAGCCAAAAAAAAAAAGGAAAACTATAGTCATCCTTGGAAGGGATACTATGTTATTTTAGAGGTTAGATTATAAAAGACAACCTTCCACCCCACTCTTTTCCTTGAGACACTTGTGCAGGTCAGATGACAAGGCCCATGTGGAGAGGACCCTAGGCCATTAAACTTGCAGCTAATCAGCAGCATCAGCCTGCAGCCTTGTGAGTGAGCCATCTTAGAAGCACATCCTCCTGCCCCAGCCAGGCTACCCAGTGTAGCACAGATAAGCTTTCTTCCCTCAGCCCTGCCCAGCTTGTAGCCTTGTAAGCAAAATGAATGGTCTTTGTTGTTTTCAGTCACACAGTCTTTGGGTGGTTTGTTACACACCCACGATAATAGATAATCCACATGTGGCCTCTTGGTACTCTGAGCCTATCATTTCCATCCTGTCTACCCCAGCCTCCTCCCTTCCTTCCTGCCTCCCCCCACCTTCCTTCCATTTTAAAAATTTTATCAAGCTACACCTCACTCATTTCAGTTCACACAGAGGACTTCCCTGGTGTCCAGTGGCTAAGACTCTGTACTTGCCACCCCCGCACACAAAGAAAGACTCTGCACTCCTAATGCGGGGAGCCTGGGTTCAATCCCTGGTCTGGAAACTAAATCCCTCATGCTGTATTGAAGACTGATGATCCTGAGTCCTGCAACAAAGACCTTGCGCAGCCTGAATAAATAAATATGAAAAAATAAAAGGGGCTTCCCTGACGGCTCAGATGCTAAAGAATCTGCCTGCAGTGCAGGAGTCCCAGGTTCCATCTCTGGGTTGGGAAGATCTTCTGGAGAAGGGAATAGCAATCCACTCCAGTATTCTTGCCTGGAAAATCCCATGGACAGAGGAGTCTGGCAAGCTATAGTCCATAGGGTCACAAAGAGTCGGACACAACTGAGCGACTAACACAGTTTGAAAAAATAAAAAAAATAAAGTATACAACTCAATGGCTCCTCCTATATTTATGTTTTGCATCCATCACCACAATCAAATTTAGACTATTTTTGTTATCCCGCAAGAGAAACTCTACACCTCTATCTATCTGTCACCCCTTAATTAAACCACCCACAATTTGGAGTTAATTTGCTACAGCAGTAACAGGAAACTAACAGACCGTCTCTCCTCTTCCTCAGTATCATTCTTGTTCCGGTGCTATAATAAGACCTTTTTAAAAAATTTGTTTTACTTTTAATTTTGAAATATTTTCAGACTTACAAAAGAGAGGCAAAGACAGCACAGAGATGTCATGATAGCCTTCACCCAGGTTCTCCTAATGTTAGCGTCTTACATTGCCATGGTTCCTTTGTTGAAGAAATTGACAATGGTACAATACTATTGACTAAATGATGTTCAAATTGCCTCTATTTTCCCATTAATGTCCTTTCTTCCTTCTAAGATCCAATCCAGAATACCATGTTGCATTGCACTTTCATATCCTCTCAGCCTCCTGCAATTCTGCAATGTTTTTTTTTTTTGTTTTTACTTTTTCCTTGTCTTTAATAACCTCAACACTTTTGAAGAATACTGTCCCTACTGAGGGTCAGAGGACTATCCCTCAGTTTGCATAATAGAATTCTGCCAAGAGAATGCACTGGTCATAGCAAACACCCTCTTCCAACAACACAAGAAAAGACTGCACATGGACATCACCAGATGGCCAACACTGAAATCAGATTGACTATATTCTTTGCAGCCAAAGATGGAGAAGCTCTATAGAGTCAGCAAAAACAAGACCAGGAGCTGACTGGCTCAGATCATGAACTCTTTATTGCCAAATCCAGACTTAAATTGAAGAAAGTAGGGGAAACCACTAGACCATTCAGGTATGACCCAAATCAAATCCCTAACGATTATACAGTGGAAGTGAGAAATAGATTTAAGGGACTAGATCTGATAGAGTGCCTGATAAAGTATGGACGGAGGTTCATGACATTGTACAGAAGACAGGGAGCAAGATCATTCCCAAGAAAAAGAAATGCAAAAAAAGCAAAATGGCTGTCTCAGGAGGCCTTACAAATAGCTGTGAAAGGAAGAGAAGAGAAAAGCAAAGGAGAAAAGGAAAGATATACCCATTTGAATGCAGAGTTCCAAAGAATAGCAAGGAGAGATAAGAAAGCCTTCCTCAGTGACCAGTGCAAAGAAATAGAGGAAAAGAATAGAATGGGAAAGACAAGATATCTCTTCAAGAATATTAGAGATACCAAGGGAACATTTCATGCAAAGATGAGCACAATAAAGGACAGAAATAGTATGGACCTAACAAAAGCAAAAGAGATTAAGAAGAGGTGGCAAGAATACACAGAAGAACTATACAAAAAAGATCTTCATGACCCAGATAATCACGATGGTGTGATCACTCACCTAGAGCCAGACATCCTGGAATGTGAAGTCAAGTGGGCCTTAGAAAGCATCACTATGAACAAAGCTAGAGGAGGTGATGGAATTCCAGTTGAGCTATTTCAAATCCTAAAAGATGCTGCTGTGAAAGTGCTGCACTCAATATGCCAGCAAATTTGGAAAACTCTAGCAGTGGCCATAGGACTGGAAAAGGCCAGTTTTCATTCCAATCCCTGAGAAAGGCAATGCCAAAGAATGCTCAAACTACCACACAATTGAAT
Source organism: Antilocapra americana (assembly GCA_007570785.1). Classification (NCBI taxonomy): domain Eukaryota; kingdom Metazoa; phylum Chordata; class Mammalia; order Artiodactyla; family Antilocapridae; genus Antilocapra; species Antilocapra americana. The sequence continues at coordinate 3,587,367 of ML664226.1, forward strand.
TCATCTCACATGCTAGCAAAGTGATGCTCAAAATTCTCCAAGCCAGGCTTCAGCCATACATGAACTGTGAACTTCCAGATATTCAAGCTGGTTGTAGAAAAGGCAGAGGAACCAGAGATCAAATTGCCAACATCTGTGGGATCATTGAAAAAGCAAGAGAGTTCCAGAAAAACATCTATTTCTGCTTTATTGACTATGGCAAAGCCTTTGACTGTGTGGATCACAATAAACTGTAGAAAATTCTGAAAGACATGGGAATATCAGACCACCTGACCTGCCTGTTGAGAAATCTGTATGCAGATCAGGAAGCAACAGTTAGAACTGGACATGGAACAACAGGCTGGTTCCAAATAAGAAAAGGAGTATGTCAAGGCTATATATTGTCACCGTGCTTATTTAATTTTTATGCAGAGTACATCATGAGAAACACCAGGCTGGATGAAGCACAAACTGGAATCAAGATTGCCAGGAGAAATATCAATAACCTCAGATATGCAGATGACACCACCCTTATGGCAGAAAGTGAAGAAGAACTAAAAAGCCTCTTGATGAAAGTGAAAGCTGCTGCTGCTGCTGCTAAGTCGCTTCAGTCATGTCCGACTCTGTGTGACCCCATAGGTGGCAGCCCACCAGGCTCCCCTGTCCCTGGGATTCTCCAGGCAAGAATACTGGAGTGGGTTGCCATTTCCTTCTCCAATGCATGACTCTTAGTGACCCCATAGACGGAGTCTGTCCATGGGATTTTTCAGGGAAGAGTACTGGAGTGAGATGCCATTGCCTTCTCCAGAAAGTGAAAGAGGATAGTGAAAAAGTTGGCTTAAAGCTCAACATTCAGAAAACTAAGATCATGGCATCCAGTCCCATCACTTCATGGCAAATAGAAATGGTGGAAACAGTGGCAGACTTTATTTTCTTGGGCTCCTAAATCACTGCAGATGGTGACTGCAGCCATGAAATAAAAAGATGCTTGCTCCTTGGAAGAAAAGTTATGACCAACCTAGACAGCATGTTGAAAAGCAGAGACACTACTTTGCCAACAAAGGTCCGTCTAGTCAAGTCTATGGTTTTTCCATGTATGGATGTGAGAGTTGGGCTATAAAGAAAGCTAAGCACTGAAGAACTGATGCTTTTGAACCGTGGTGTTGGAGAAGACCCTTAGAGTCTCTTGGACTGCAAGGAGATCTAACCAGTCCATCCTAAAGGAAATCAGTCCTGAATGTTCATTGGAAAGACTGATGTTGAAGCTAAAACTCCAATACTGTGGCCACCTGATGCAAAGAACTGACTGACTGGAAAAGACCCTGATGCTGGGAAAGATTGAAGGCAGGAGGAGAAGGGGGCGACAGAGGATGAGATGGTTGGATGACATCACCAACTCAGTGGACATGAATTTGGGTAAACTCTGGGGAGTTGGTGATGGACAGGGAGACCTGGAGTGCTCAGTCCATGGGGTCACAAAGAGCCAGACATGACTGAGTGACTGAACTGAATAGATAAATTTTTCTTTGGGGGGAGGGAGAATGCCACATATAGGTGAGGTTCCCTTTTCATCACATCACATTGGGGGCACATGCTATTGCTCTATCTTATCATCAGTGATGTTAATTTTGATCATTTGGTTAGGCGAGTATTTGTTGAATTGAATTTTTCAATTGTGTTGTTCAGTCGCTCAGCCATGTCCAACTCTGTGGCCCCATGGACTGTAGCACACCAGGCTTCTCTGGTCTTCACCATCTCCTGGAGTTTGCTCAAACTCATGTCCATTGAGTCAGTAATGCCATCCAACCATCTCATCCTCTGTCATCCCCTTCTCCTGCCTTCAGTCTTTCCCAGCATCAAGGTCTTTTCTAATGAGTCAGCTCTTCGAATCAGAAGGCCAAAGTATTGGAGCTCAGGCTTCAGCATCAGTCCTTGATAATGAATATTCAGGGTTGATTTCCTTTAGGATGGACTGGTTTGATCTCCTTGCAGTCCAAGGGACTCTCAACAGTCTTCTCCAACACCACGGTTCGAAAGCATTAATTCTTTGGCACTCAGCTTTCTTTATGTTCCAACTCTCATATCCATACATGACTACTGGAAAAACCGTAACTTTGACTGTATGGTCTTTCATTGGCAAAGTAATGTCTCTGCTTTTTAATATGCTGTCTAGGTTTGTCATAGCTTTTCTTCCAAGGAGCAAGCATACTTTAATTTCACAGTTGCAGGCACCATCCACAGTGACTTTGGAGCCCAAGAAAATAAGGTCTGTCACTGATTCCATTGTCTCCCCATCTATTGGCCATGAAGTGATGGGACCGGATGCCATGATCTTCATTTTCAATTATATTATTATTTTTCCCTTTGTAATTAATGAATTAACTTGGGACAGCCAGTTTTTTTGGGGGGGTTCTGGTCAAGTTTATTGAGGTTTAATTCACATACAATAAACTTGAATTTCTATGAATTTACAGTGTACATTTCTATGAATTTTGGGAAATGTATAGTCATGTAACCACCACTACAGTAAAAATTTAGAATCCCTCCATCCCTACCCCCAAAGTTCCCTTCTTCCCTTTGTAGTCAGCTGCCTCCCACACTTGCAGCTCTTGGAAACTACTGCTCTATTTTCTCTCCCTGTTTTCTTGTAGTTTTGCATTTTTCTGAATGTCAAATAAAGCCCACCCTTGAGTAACTCTAGGTTGGAAAGGAGTGCTGATGGTCCACCCAGTTGACAATCTGAGTACTGTGTTTTCTCCGTATCCACAGTTCCACTTTCAGGAATTCAAGCAACCTAATGGTTTAGTACTGCAGTATTGAGCACTGAAACACATTCATGTATAAGTAGATGCATTGTTCATTTATACTTGTTCAAGGGTCAAGTATAAATGAAATCATACAGTATGTAGCCTTTTCAATATGGTTTCTTACACTTAGCATAGAGCATGGAAGATTCATTCCTGCTATGCATATCAGCAACTCTTCCCTTTTATTTTTTATTGAAGTATAGTTGACTTTCCTTTTTCTTTTTTTTTTTTTTTTAGAATAAGGATTCAGGATTCATATCCCCTTCTCTCTCTTTTCAAAAATTGATTAATTCATCTATTTTTGGCTGTACAGGGTCTTCATTGCTGTGAGGGCTTTCTCTAGTTGTGGCGAGCGGGGGTTACTCTTCATTGCGATGAGCAGGCGTCTCATTGCAGTGGCTTCTCGTTATGGAGCATAGACTCTAGGTTTGCAGGCTTCAGAAATTGTAGCTTTACAGGCTTCATTACTCTGTGGTATATGGAATCTTCCCAGACCAAGGATTAAACCTGTGTCCCCCAAATCGTCAGGCAGATTATTTTCCACTGTGCCACCAGATTCTTATTTATTTATTGAATAAATAAAATAATTCATTTATTCATTTATAGCTGTGCTGGGTCTTTGTTGCTGCGCCACTTTGTCTCCTTGCTGCGAGCAGGGACTGCTCTTCGTCACAGTGTACGGGCTTCTCATTGCAATGGATGGCTTCTCTTGTTGCGGAGCACAGGCTCTAGGGCTCAAGGGCTTCAGTAGCTGCAGTTCGTGGGCTCAATAGTAGGGCTCCTGGACTCTAAAGCACAGGCTCAGTAGTTGTGGTATGCGGGTTTTGTTGGTCTGTGGCATGTGAGATCTTCCTGGATCAGGGAGAATCCATGTCTCCTGCATTGGCAGGCGGATTCTTTATCACTGAGCCACCAGGGAAGCCCCATCCTCCTTTTTTTTAATTGAATGAAAGATTCTTTAAATTCTACAGAGCTTTACAATTTTCAAAAGGTTCACACACATGATTTCATCTAGTGCCATGATAACTCTTTTTCCCTCTACCCCATCAAGCCCCTGTCCTCTTCTCTCTCCCTACTGGTAGTTATTAATCTGTTCTCTATATCTGTGAGTCTGCTTCTTTTGTGTTCTATTCACTAGTTCGTTGTAGTTTTTAGGTTTCACATGTAAGTGATAGCATACAGTGTTTGTCTTTCTCTGGCTTATTTCGCTTAGCATAATGCCCTCCAGATCCATCCAGGTTGCAGCAAATGGCAAAATTTCATTCTTTATTATGATTGAACAGTATTCCATTGTATACTACATCTTCTTTATCCATTCATCTGTTGTTGATTGACACTTAGATTGCTTCCATATCTTGACACTGGCTCCTTCTTTTTTTTTCTTTCCCCTTTGGCCCTCCTGTGCTGCATGAGGGGATCTTATTTCCCTGAACAGGGATAGAACCCATGGCCCCTCCAGTCTTAACCACTGCAGGGAAGTCCCAGACCCTGCCTCCTTCTTGTAGCACTTTCCTTCTTGGCTTCCTGGACACTGGACTCTCCTGGCTTTTTCTCCTACATTTATGATCCCTCCTACTCAGTCTCCTTTGATGGATATTCTTGCTTTCTCAATTCTGATGGAAGGCCTTGAGACTCAGTGCTCAGACACGTTCCCTTCTCCATCTTCTCTCGTAGTGGAGTTCATTCAGTCATGTGGCTTCAAGTACCACCTCTACTCTAATGACTCCCAAATCTAGGTTTCCAGCCCCAAACTCTTCTGCAATTGCCATATCTTCCAATTTGCAATTCCACAGCTCCATCTGAGTGTCAAACAGACATCTTTGTCATGTCCAAACCCAGAACTCCTCCTCGATAATCCCACTCTTCACCACGTCTTCTTAATGAATGGCACCATCAGTCACCCAGTTGCTTAGCCTACAAATCTAGGAGTGAGGATTATTGTTAATGGAAAATTAGCTTTATTTAAAGTTTTTCCTTAGGGATTTCCCTGGTAGTCCAGTGATCAAGACTTCACCTTCCAAAGCAAGGGGTGTGGGTTTGATCTCTGGTCAGGGAGCTAGGATCCCACATGCCAAATGGCCAAAAATCCAAAACATAAAAAAAGCAGAAACAATGTTGTAACAAGTTCAATAAAGACTTTAAAAACAGCCCACATCAAACAGAAACATTTTTAAAAAGTTTTTCTTTAGGCTTGTTACTTTGAAATCTTTTCAGACTTACAGAAAATTTGCAAAAGGTATTAATAGCACAGATTTCCCATATATCCTTCACCCAGCTTTCACCAATATCAACTTCTTACATAACCATAGTACAATTATTTGCCAGGAAATTAACAATGGTATATTACCATTGACAAATAATGCTATAGACCTCATTTGAGTCTGAACAATTTTCCAGTAATGTTCTTCCTCCAGTTTAGAATCTAATCCAGGATCCCACATTACACTGAATTGTCTCCTTAATTTCCTCTGGGAATTATTTTTAATAATTCCACTCATATAGCAACTGAATAACTGAGGTCACCTTCACAACAGATCCTAAATCTTATCACTTCTTTTCACTCCACTGCTACAGTAACTAGGCAGGACCCTATGAGGCATTCCCAGGACAAACCACCACCCTGCCCTGGTCTTCTGCCTGCCTTTTGTAAAAAACCTTTGGCCAAAGAATAAATTTCATCAGAAAAAAATGAAAAAGTACAGAAGCAAAGAAGAACAGTCAAACAAATAATTGTTTAATCATTAAACAAAGTCAACAACCTTTACTTCCTCTTCAAGGGCTATAGATAATATTTTGAGCCATCTCCTTTGAGATGTTTTGCAGATACCAAACCCCCTACCAGGTGGAAGAAGTTAACTGCATGATAACCAGACTGTGGCCATGATATAAGCTGCTTTGCCTCATACAGTTCCCGAACTGGCCTCAAAGAAATGGGAACAAACGGCCTCTGGAACTGAAGATTCAGTTCAGTTCAGTCTCTCAGTGGTGTCCATCTCTTTGCAACCCCATGGACTGCAGCACATCAGGCTTCCCTGTCCATCATCATCTCCCTGGAGTTTGCTCAAACTCATGTCCATTGAGTTGATGATGCCATCCAACCATCTGGTCCTCTATCGTCCCCTTCTCCTCCTGCTTTCAATCTGTCCCAGCATCAGGGTCTTTCCCAGTGAGTCAGTTCTTTGCATCAGGTGGCCAAGTATTGGAGCTTCAGCTTCAACATCAGTCCTTCCAATGAATATTCAGGACTAATTTCCTTTAGGATTGAGTGGTTTGATCTCCTTGCAGTCCAAGAGACTCTCAAGGGTCTTCTCCAACACAATCACAATAAAATCAAATCCCATACCTTCCAGGTGGGTGACCCACAAACTGGAGAACAATAATACAAAAGAAGTTCTCCCACTGCTATGAAGGTTCTGAACCCTTTGTCAGGTTTCCCAGCCTGGAGATCCTATAAAGGGACTAGGAATCCCCAAGGAATCTAGCCTTAAAGGCTAGCAGAATTATATTACAGGACTCCCACAGGTGTGGGGGAAACAGTGTTCAGTCTTGGAAAGAAAAGTGTTAGTCGCTCAGTTGTGTCCTACTCTTTGGGACCCCATGAACTGTAGCCCGCCAGGCTCATCCATCCATGGGATTTTCCAGGCAAGAATACTGGAGTGGGTTGCCATTTCCTTCTCCAGGGGATCTTCCCCACTCAGGGATTGGACCAGCGTCTCCTGCATTGCAGGCAGACTCTTTACTGTCTGAGCCACCAGGGAAGCCCTTGGAGGGCTTGCGTGCACCAACATACAGAAGAAAGGAGCAGTGACCCCACGGGACTGAACCATAACTACCTGCTAGTGTTGGAGGGCCTCCTGTGGAGGTGTGGGTTGGCAGGGGCTCACCACAGGGATGGAGGCACTCAGAGCATCAGATCAGGAAGGTTCCCTTTGACCTTAACCCTCTTGGAGCTCACCATTAACCCTACCATAAAGCCCATAGACCCCAGGGCTGGGTCATCTCAGGCAAAGCAACTACCCAGAAGGGAATATAACCCCACAAATCAGCATATAATTGGATTAAAGCTTTACTGAGCAAGGCCCTGCCCACCATAACAAGACCCAGTTTTTCCTATCACCAATCCCTCCCATGAGGAAGCTTACACAAGCCTCTTGGCTTCATCCATCAGAGGGCAGACAGAAGAAGCACAGTCCCCAAGCAGCTAAAACAAAAACCATATTACAGAAAGTGAATCACAATGAAAAAGCAGAAAGTTATGTCCCAGATGAAAGTGAAATTCTCTCAGTTGTGTCCAACTCTTTGGGACGCTATGGCCTATATAGTTCATGGAATTCTCCAGTCCAGAATACTGGAGTGGGTAGGGTAGTCTTTCCCTTCTCCAGGGGATCTTCCCAACCCAGGGATCAAACCCAGGTCTCCTGAATTGCAGACAGATTCTTTACCAGCTGAGCCACCAGGGAAGCCCAAGAATACTGGAGTGGGTAGCCTATCTCTTCTCTAGCAGATCTTCCCGACCCAGGAATCAAACTGCGGTCTCCTGCATTGCAGGTGGATTCTTTACCAGCTGAGCTATCAGGGAACCCAAATGAAGGGACAAGATAAAACCCCAGAAAAACAACTAAATGAAGTGGAAATAGGCAAGCTTCCAGAAACAGAATTCAGAATAATAATGGTGAAGATGATCCAGGATCTCAGAAAAACAATGGAGAAGATGCAAGAAATGTTTACCAAAGTCCTACAAGAACTAAAGAACCAATGAAGAGAGATGAATGATACACTAGAAAGAATAAATAGCAGAATAACTGAGGCAGAAGAACAGATAAATGACATGGAGAACAGAATGGTGGAAATCACTGCCACACAACAGAATACAGAAAAAAGAATGAAAAGAAATGAAGAACCCTAAGAGACCTCTGGGACAACACTAAATGAGTGAACATTTGCATTATAGAGATCCCAGAAGGAGAAGAGAGAGAGAAAGGACCTGGGAAAATATTTGAAGAGATAATAGCTGAAAACTTTCCTAACATGGGAAAGGAAATAGTCAACCAAGTCCAGGAAGCACAGAGTCTCAAGCAGGATAAACCCAAGTAGGAACAACCAAGACATAGTAATCAAACTGACAAAAATTAAAGACAAAGATAAAATATTAAAAGCAACAAGGGAAAAAAATGACAACATATAAGGGACTCCCATCAGGCTATCAGCTGATTTCTCAACGGAACCTCTACAGGCCAGAAGGCAATGGCACGATATATTTAAAGTGATTAAAAAGAAGAACCTACAACCAAATATGCTCTACCCAGCAAGACTCTCATTCAGATTTGATGGAGAAATCAAAAGGTTTCCAGACAAGAAAAAGTTAAAAGAATTCAGCACCACCAAACCAGCTTTACAACAAATGCTAAAGGAACTTCTCTAGGCAGGAAACATAAGACAAGGAAAAACCTACAGAAAATAAACCCAAAACAATTAAGAAAATGGTAACAGGTCATACATAATTACCTTAACTGTAAATAGGATTAAATGCGCTAACCAAAGGACAGACTGGCTGGGTAGATGAGGGCGTGTGCATGTAGGCACTCCAACTTACCACATCACCCTGCTTGACCTCCAAGGTGTATGTATTTATTTTATATTGTTAAGTTACTCATGTTCCCATTATGGCTTGAAATTGTAATTATCTTTTATTTATTTATTTTTTTGGTCTGGCTACTGATTGTTAAAACTGATAAACATCTTTCACTATTGTAAATAAATAAAAAAACAATAAGCAACCAGGGCCTCCCTGGTGGCTTAGACAGTAAAGAACCCACCTGCCAATGCAGGCGATGTGGGTTAGATCTTCCGGTCAGGAAAATCCCTTGGAGAAGGGAATGGCAACCCTTCTCTTCTGAAGGTTGCCTGAAATGGCAAGCCACTTCAGTATTCTTGCCTGGAGAATCCCATGTAGACAGAGGAGCCTGGTGGGCTGCAGTTCATGGTGTTGCAAAGAGTTGGACATGATTGAATGACTAACGCTTACTTAAGCAACCAAATTAAACAAAGAGAGAGAGAGAGAAAGAGTTCTTGTGGAACTTCCCTGGTGGTCCAGTGGTTAAGACTCTGCTTTCCCACTGCAGGGGGCACAGGTTCCATTCCTGGTTGGGGAACTAAGATTCTTCCATGTGGCATGGCACAGTCAAAATAAATAAATAAATAAAAGTTCTTGTGCTCTGATTGGTAGTGGGGAGTTGGTTTTTTGGTACATGAATCCACCTTCTCCCCAGGTGCCTTGCCTCCTGAATAAAGTAAACTTTCCTTTCCTAGTAATACTCATCTCTGAAGTATTGACTTCCCAGTGGTGAGTAGCTGAACCTGAGTTCAATAACACTACCTTCTCAGTCCAAGCCATCATCTCTTCCCTGGAAATTGTAGCCTCCTAAGCATCTGCCTGTTCCCCTTCAGCCTCTTTCCTGCATTTGCTTCTGTCTATTGCCATTGATGCGATCTTTTAATAATGCAAATAATGCTTTGTCTATCTTCTGATCTAAGCCCTTTAGTAACTTCCTATTTTCAAATAAAATCTGCCCTTTCCCCCTTGTAATTCAGGAAAAGATCAGCAATGGCTGCTACAACCAGGGGGCGAGAGATGAGATGGTTGGGGAACAGAGGCAAAGCCTCACTGCTCACGATCACCAAGGAGAAAATGTACTTCCAGAGCAAGATCTGTCAGTTAACTCCTTGATCAGATGGCCAAATTCAGCATCATAGTAGTGGGACTATCTCCAGATGTGATGCAGTCGAAGTCTTCAGTATCACCAGGGAAAAGTTCTTACCAAAAATGCTCAACATCAGTTTATTCAAACTTCAGACTCAGTTTCCACTTTACAGGCAAACAGGGGTAGTGGAAGACACTGTAAACACCATGAGGAAATAATCAGAAATCCAGAATGTGGGGCTTTCTACGGGAAACTGGTCTGAACTCAGGGGAAAAACCAACAACACAATTTGGAAAAAAAGGGTCTGTGCCTGTATTCGATATATCAAAAGAGAATAAAGGGGGGAAAAAAGGACAAAGAGACAAGACAACCAAATGCATTGCATGAAACTTGATTGACTTCTGGTTGAGATTAAAACAAAACACGTGTGGGTCTATTGGGAAAATCTGATTTCTGAATAAATCTGAGATAGAGACTAGATTGTTGAGCCCAGATTACAGATCCCCCAAAGACCACCTCAGGAGCCGATTCTGCTGTAAACACACGAGGGTCTTTTATTCAAGCTCCAGCAGGGGCTACCACCCACACGGACGCAGCAGCTTAGGTAGGAGAGCCCCGAGTAACAGCAGATAGGCGCTTTTGTAGTTTGTGGGGCGGGGTGAGGGGGTTTTCGAAATTAAAAAAACAGCAATTAGTGGACTTTTCGTGAGTTCCTTTCTGATAGGTATTTTTCATCACAAACAACCTCCTAATTGGTGTATTTTTGGCACTTCCCGGTGTGTGGTGATTGGTCGTGTCTAGGGTAGTGACATGAGGTAAGGGGCTGGACTATTTTATGGTTATTCTAGGACCTTGGGAGTTGCCCTTGACTACAAGATGGCGGCTCCTTTTTTTTTTAAAGACGGAGTCACCTAGGCTCTACATGGATAAACTTTCTTAGAGGTGAAAATACTTTTGTGGGACTGGATACTTTCTCAGAGGTGAAAGTAGTTTTCTGGTTATGTAGAAGAATACCCTTAATCTTAGGAGATGCATGCTGAAACATTCAGAGGTGCAGTGCCTCAGAAATTTACTTCTCAATGATACAGGGGGGAAAATTATTAAAGCACATTTAGCTTTATTTTCTTGAAATTTTTTATCTTGAAATAATTTTACAATTTTGGGAAGCCTCCAAAAAAATAGTTCAAGGGGTTTTTCACATACATACGTAGACAAACCAAATATGTCAAAGTACTCAAAATATGATAATAGTCATTTAAATTTGTAATAATTCCTGTAATTATTATTAAATTGGCAATTGAATCCATCCAAAAAACTTAAAAAATACTTTTTACAGGTCTTACTTTATTTAGAGCCCTAAATAACATGGCCACCAGTTCTCTACTCTCTCCACCAACTCCTGCCATCCTTCCTAATTCAGCGCCTTTGCACTTGCTGTTAACCCCGCCCCGCTCTCCCTTCCGTTGGGCCTCTGTTTAAAAGTCATCTTTAGAAGAGCCTTCCATTATCATCCTTTAAAAGAATTTTTTTTTTCTTTTTGGCTGCAACACACAGCATTCGGGATTTTTGTTCCTTGACCAGGGATTGAACCTATGCCCCCCCTGGAGTGGAAAAGCGGAATCTTAACCACTAGACCTCCAACGAAATCCCGTCGTCCTTTCTAAAATAGCTCCTCTTTCACAGCTGAACACCTTATTCTGCCCGTTCTTTACTGCGACGGCCACTATCAGAAGTTAATTTTTTTAATGCCTTTATTGTCTCCCTCTGCACGATGCAAGCTCAAAAAAGGAAGACTTTGCTTTAGTCACACGCTGCATCCTCAGAACCCAAACAGTATCGAGTATATGGTGCGCTGGATGGACAAGTTATTGATTTAACAGTTTGGGTAATCACATCCTCCGCGTAGGGACTCTTTGCTAGGCGGCGGAAGGGTATAAAACTAGTGACTGATCATACACGCATGCGCCCAAGATCCGGGAAGTGTGTTAGGGAAAGGGGTGGAGCATCGAGAAGAGTCTCGCGGACAGAGGCGGTTGGAGTCCAGAGCGCGAGGTGGAAGGGGACGGCTTGGGGCTCAGCGCGCGTGCGCACTGTGACCTCCAGCCTGCCGCGGCAAAGGCGTTTAAGACGCCGGAAGGCCGGGGGTGGTGGCTTCGCGCGTGCGCAGTGCCTGCGGCGGCCCCAGGGTCCCTGTGAGTGAGTTGTGATTGACTGGCGTGGCGCGTGCGCCTTGCGAGCGGCGGAGGGATTTGCGGCTGTTCCCACCCCTTGCCCCTGTCTCGAGCTGAGGCCGCGCGGGCTCGTTAGCTGCGGCCTGGTGCGCGCGCTAGGCGGGCGACAGAGCCTGAGGGTCGTGGGCGCCGCCGGAGTCGGAGCGAGAGCCGGAGTATCCGCTGCTGAGGGGCCGCCGGAGCCGCCGCGAGCCCCCGGACCGTCGCTAGGCCGAGGAGGGCGCCGCGCGGCGGGTGAGTGTGACTGAGGGGCCTTACCGGGTGCGGGGCCGCTACCCACAAGGCTCTGCGGTGGGCCCCGGTCCTTTCCCCGCGGCCGGGTCCCTTTCCCGCGCCACCGTCACAGCACCTTGTTGCACCCCTATCCAGAGTTCTCTGGTCACTTAAGCTGTCTTTCCATAGTCCCTCTCCCCCTCAGCACTTACCCACAGGCCCTTGCGGTATGTTGTTTTTTTCTTGCCTCCGCGGACCCTTACCCACAATTCATTTCGCTTGTGGGGTCCAGCTCTATTACCCACAACCCCCTGGCTTGAGAAGCTTGCTACTTTTGACCCCCTTTCCTTAATCGAAGACTTCCTGCGACCCTCGCCCCGTAACCTGTTACCACGGTGTGGGACCACCAGCCGCCACTGCCCTGCACTCCCTTTCTCAGGATCCTTGATGTCCCCACAGCCGCCCACGGACCCTCAGCCCCGCGGTTCCTTGCCCAGGACTCTGAGACTTCACTGTTCAGAAACCCTTTCTCAGTCTTTGTTTCCCATACCGGCGTGGCCCGTCTTCACACAGCCCTCCCACCAAAACCCTCTTTCATTCAGATTTACTCCTTTCCCCTGTGACTTAGGAGCACGCTGTACAGAACCTGTTGTGATACTGAGATTTTGCTTCTATTTCTTTCTTTTCCTGGGAGTCAAGGAGTTATAGGGGCTTCATCTCCCCCAGCCCACCCTAATATAAGGCTTCTGCTCTCAGACTTGGCAAGATGACCCAGTTCCTGCCGCCCAACCTTCTGGCCCTCTTTGCTCCCCGTGACCCCATCCCATACCTCCCACCCCTGGAGAAACTGCCACATGAAAAACACCACAATCAACCTTACTGTGGCATCGCGCCCTACATCCGAGAGTTTGAGGTGAGTTCAGTGAGCAAACTTGTACCTGGGTTGGGTTCTGGGGTTCGTGGGGCTGGATTGGGGAGTCCAGTGTCTGGCCAGTTTTCTAGGCTGGGTGATTATTATTTTAGTTAGCTGCACCCCGTTTTAGTCTAGGCATGAGAACTCTTAGTTGTGGCATATGGGATCTAGTTCCCTGACCAGAGATGGAAATGGAACCCAGGGCCCCCACATTGGGAGTGAGGAGTCTTAGCACCTGGACCACCAGGAAAGTGCCAGTTTCCTTGTCTTGATCGGGGTTAATTATGTATCCCTTGTTGAGTTTTTGTGACAGTAACTACCAGCTGAGGATTCAGACTGTGGAGTTGTGTATTCCTTGGCACATTTATCAGCTGTGTAACCTTGGACAAGTGGCAGATCCTCTTAGTCCTGTGGTCGCTTCATCTATAGCAAGGGAATGTTTGTATTTTCTTTGTAATAATTGACAGAATTAATTGAAACTTTTGTTATGGGGCTTGGCACCAAGCAGTCAGGAAAGGTCAATATTTCTTATTTTATTTACCATTTTTGTCATTGAAGGGTTAACAGCAGGTGATGTGCTGTAAGATGGGGGGCTTGAGAATTTCAGCTTTGTACCCTCAGGACAAACATAAATAAATGACTTAGGCTCATGGACCTCAGTTTTTTCATTTGTGGAATTGGGATAACAATGGTCCACCCCTTAAGGTGATGAAAGAACACCTGAGTATGCTGGCTCACAGCCAGAATTCAGAAGAATAAGGAACTGGCGACGAATGGGAAAGGGGAGGAGGAGGAGGGAGTTGCGGAGCAGAAAATAGTGAGATGACATAAGATTGGTTCTTCAGTGAGATTTGCCACCCTCAGTGAACCGGTACTTGGAAAATGTTATTAGCTTATTAAACTAATTTAATAACTACAGGTGTGTGGCAGACGAGGGTCGTGTGCCAGTTACTGTTTGATGAGAGCTTGCTGAGGCCTTTAAGAACTGCCCTGGCCCTCAGAGGGTGTCCAGCTGTGTTATACCTGAGCTCTGCACTGTCAGCTCCTTTTGCTTCAGGGCTGGTCCCAATTCCTGTCTGTGATAGAGGACGAGTACTGTAACACTCACAGTGTGATATGATTGATAGAGGACTGCAGATCGATGCTCTTGATAAATGCAAGAGGACTGTTTTCTCTAGTATTTTTAGAGCATACAGAGTTAAAGTCACACTTTTAAGTTCGACGAGCATAGAACTACTCTGTTAGATTGCTATAGACGTTTCTGCATATTTCATCTCAGTTTCTTTACTTGTCACAGACCAGTAACTGTTCACAGATTGCATTGGTCTATGGACCACGCTTTGATCTGCATGTTGCCCCGCCTCCACTGGCCTAGGAACTGTCCATGTTTGTGTGTGTGTGTGTGTAAACGTGCAGGGGAGTGTGCCCGAGATGCTTGTTATTTCTTGATTGGCTGTTCCTGGCTGTTTTCCTCGTCCTCCCACTGCTATCATTCTTATTCCCAGGACCCTCGAGATGCCCCTCCTCCAACTCGAGCAGAAACTCGGGAGGAACGCATGGAGAGGAAGGTATGTAATGTTTGCCTTCTGGCCTCATATCTTTTTTTTTTTTTTTTTTTGCATATTACTTCAGGATGTTCCCTGACCTCAGGGCCCTCATATTTGTATTGAGTTGTCTACCTTTCTCCTGACAGAGACGGGAAAAGATTGAGCGGCGACAGCAGGAAGTCGAGACAGAGCTAAAAATGTGTAAGTCTCTCTTTCCTCTTTTCATCTCTTGTTCAAGCATGCTTGTTTTTCTCTCCCCCAGGTCCATCCCAGGACTCTGATTTGGGAATATGAGTTGTTGTCAATTCACTTTTTTAGCCCCCATTACTTGCTAAGACCTGTATTTTTCTTTAGGCTGTTAAGCAGGAGAGCATAGAATAAGGACAGACAGGAGGAGAACCTGGTACTCTGGGCTGCCTCCTGTAGGGGTCTGCACTTGGAGAGGCAGCCACTGCCCATCTGGGTCTCCCAGGCCAAGGCAGTGAGGTCCAGGCTCATGAGGCAGTTCTGGTTCTACCTCAGCTCCCTTGCTCTTGGGCTGGAATGCTTCTTCCCTTCCAGGTACAGGAGGAGTTGGAGTTTGGGGGAGGGACGTTGTAGTCCCATTAACCAGACTTCACAAAAGAGTCCCATATCAACCTCAGGTGGCCTTTTTTTATTAGAGCAGGGACTGTGTAGTCAAAAGACGGGTTTTCCTCCCATGCTCGTGAGGCTCCAGTGAATCACGTCGCTCAGAATCGCATTCCCTGGAGGAGTCCAGTGCTCATGGAGCTCATCACAGACCTCTGACAACTGAATACCTAGGTGCCTCAACTTGGTGTTCCGGCTCTTGCTGCATCCTTGTCTTCTTGGATGCCTCTGAGGCACCTTGCACTGTGTCTGCACCACAGTCAGGATTTCCTCTCCTCAGCAGCCTGGTCGTCTTTTGATTTTTCCTTCACTGGAGCGTGGTCATCCAGCTTTGCAAGTCATGGCCACTTGTTTCCACTCAGTTTGCTTTTAACACCTTTTCTTGCTGTCTCCCCACATTGTTGTAAGACCTACCCATGGCACTCTCCAGATGTCACAGATCTGAGCGTTCTCTCAGTCACCACCACTGAAGGCCCCTCAAGCCTGGACACACAGTCTAATGAATTTACCTACATCTCTGTCCCCCGCAAGTCCTGTGGGGCTTTTTGAAATATAACTGATACTTTCCTTTCTTGGCGCTCAGCTTTTTTTTCCCTTTTCTTCCCCCTTTGGCCTGTACCATGTTGTCCTCAGGATCTTCGTTCCCCAACCAGGGATTGAATTCGGGCCCTCTGCAATGAAAGTGCAGAGTCTTAACCACTGGGTCACCAGGGAATTGCTATACAGCTTCCTTTTGCTTTCAGCATAAAGACCAGCATCCCTTCCCTGCCCGCTGAGGGTGCATTCTGCCCATGCTCTCTCCCCTCTTGCTCCAGCCTGCACTGGCGTCTTCTGCCTCTTTCCTAGGTGGTCTCCTGTCACTGGGGCTCTGCCCAGGCCGTTCCACCAATCTCACACAATACCCTGGTGTATATGCAACTGCCCTTTAGGTCTCTGGCAGCGCACTCCTCAGGGAAGCCTTTCATGGCTTCCTTGCTCGGGTAGAGTCCTCTTGCACACTGAAAACCCTGAGTCCTGCTGCAGCTTGGTCATTTCAGTCTGCAGGAGGAATTCACTTGACGGACATCTGTCTTACCTTGGTTCACAGTTAAGGAAGCAGGGTTCTGGTGGAATTTGCTCACCACTGTGGCCCCAGCTCTTGTAGAACCTGCCACACACAACTGTTGACAGCAGCTAACTTGAGGAACCTCTCAGCTCTGTTACTGGGGCACAGGCCTTGGAGTCTGACCCATGTGAATTTTAACCCCACCTCTGCCTTGGAGAAATCACTTCTGTGGACATTGTTTTCCTCACTTTAAAAGTAGGATCCTTAGAAAAAAGAAAAGAATCCTGGCATGTTAAACAATATTGAGGATGCAGTTGAATTTAGGATATGGGAGATTGTATCAGACAAACTTGTGACCAAATTTCCTTAAATAAATGTGAAAGCTGGGGAAGCAGGTGGGAAGGGAGTGAACCAAAGGGGTTAAAGAGTCAAAGGGCACCTCACCCGATAGTCAGTATGGAGCTTGTTTGGGTCCTGATTTAAATGACGGGCAGAAATCTTGTTTTGAAACAGTTGAGGACATTTGAACACTGCATCTTGGTGAAAATAAAGAACTAACATTATCTTTTTAAGGTGTAATAATAGTACTGTGGTTATTATTTTTAAAGACTTTATTAGCAGTTACAGTGGTATTGTACATCTGGAGTTTGCCTTAATGTGCTGCTTGGGATAAAGATGTAACCAATGTTGCCATGTGGTAACCACCGAGGTTGGTTCAGAGGGGTTTATTATACTGTTCCTCTTTCCTTAAGTGTTGAACTTCCCCATGATAGAAAAGGAAATGAAAAGGATGGATCAAGTACAGTAGGCTTTCTCTGCCCTAGGAGCCTCCATCCCCCAGTACAGAAATGGGCTGTGCCTTGTCACAGTTAACAGCTGCCCCTCAAGGGGACCTTGCTGAACACTGGATGTATTTCATGTTTTTTACTTACACCTTCCAAGTGCAGTAGGGTTTGTTAGTCCAGTTTTCAAGACAAAATGAAGGTCTGTGGAATCTGGGTCCGCTTAGCAAGAGCCAGAGGTCTGAGATACTTCGTTGTTTCTCAACTCCACAGTCTAGTCCTTTGAGCCTGTGCTCTGGGCTGCTGTCTATGTAGATAACCTCTTTGCCCAAGGATTCCCTGAGGGCGGAGCTGCCAGCAGGGTGGAGTGGCGTGAGGGTGTGCGTGTGCTGCCAGTGAACTGCTGATCAGCTTCAGCTCGTTGCCGCCGTCTTAGCTGAGACTTGTGGGCGCTGCGCTAGCTTTTACCTTGGGTCATGCTCCTGGGCCTCTTGGTTAAGCAAAAACCATGGGGTCTCTTGTGCCGGGGTGGTTTCCCTGTGCCTGCCGAGCACCTTTGGCTGCTCATGCAGAAGCTCTGCTCCCTGCTGTTTGGGCTCCATCCGCTCCTGCAGGCAGTGATTGGGTCTCCCGTAATGCCCCTGTGGCACCACCTACTCCCAGTGATGCTGAGGTTTGTCTCCTGCTAAATACACCTTCATGTCAATGGCATTTCAGTGAGGCCTTTCCCGTCCTTCCCAGTAAAATGCTTCTCCCCATCTTTCTGTTATAACTAGATAGAACTGGGTGATTGTCCATCTTAGGTTGTTTACTGTCCACCTCCTTCCATTAATAGATGAGCTCCAGGAAGTCAGGGATCTTTTTTTCCTCTTTTTCACTCTTGTTAGCACAGCACCTCAGGGAGTTTCAGGCACATAGTGCTTAACAGATACCTGTTGGGTGGATGGATGCAGTTTGAGACGTGGGCACAGACACTCAGAACCCAGAGGGATGGGGGTCAGGTGAGGAAGGGAGGGCAGGCACAGGGTGGACGTGACCTGTCCGAATCACCTGTGGAAGTAGTCCTGTAAGGGTCTGCCTCTGTCTGTGAAGTTGGTTGTTCCTCACTGGTCTGGCGGTAGTAAGACTAGGAGTTAAGAATCCCATCTGCCTCTTGTGGCCTCAATGCCAGCTGTGGGTTCCTCCCTGAGGCCACAGGCACAGGGAACAGAGCAGGGGTTGACCTTTGCTAGGCTCCCACTCCCATCTAAGGGTTGCTTGATCTCGGGTTTTCCTGCAGGCTGCCAGTGGGTGGCACTGTGGCACTGCAGATGGGGGAAGAAACAGTGCCTGGCAGGATCAGGCTACTTCTCCAGAGATGCCCTTTTGGGCTCAGCTACTCCCCTGTGGCACTGCAGATGGGGGAAGAAACAGTGCCTGGCAGGATCAGGCTACTTCTCCAGAGATGCCCTTTTGGGCTCAGCTACTCCCACCTGGGAGGGTCTTGGGCCTCAGGATATGTCGGCCTGAAAAGGGGGTGCAGTAGGCTGGCCCCAATGCTGTCAGCTTGAAGTCAATCTCATCCCTTTAATCAGCCACTCAGATGAAGTCTGCTGTGCGTCAGGGCTCAGAGAGGGGCCTGTCCATGGTGGCCAAGTGACCAGAAGTTCTGGGCCTCTGTCCATCATTCTCTTTCTTGCTCTGTGATACTGTTGACAACATCTACTTATAGAATCTTTTTTATTCTGCACAGGGGACCCTCACAATGATCCCAATGCTCAGGGTGATGCCTTCAAAACTCTCTTTGTGGCTAGAGTGGTAAGTCCCCATCTCCCAACCCCTGGAGCCCTAGGCTCTGGAGAGCATGGATGTGGACAGTAGACTCTGTCCGTGGGGTGTTGGAGGGCTTCTCTCACTTCGTTTCTGTCTCCTTGTAGAACTATGACACAACAGAGTCCAAGCTCCGGAGAGAGTTTGAGGTGTATGGACCCATCAAAAGGGTGAGTGGACTAGAGCGGTGGTGCTTGAGTTGAAGGTGTGGCGGGAGGGAGGAGGCACCGAGTCATTTCGGGCTTCAGAATCCACGGCCTGGGTTTCTGTCCTGCCTGCACATCCATGCCGGAGTCTCGGGATAGCAGAAGGAAAGCAAAGAGGTCATGATTACTTGCTGCTGATTTAGAGCAGAAGTGAACGAACTGCGAACTTAGTGTCTGTGAATGAAGTTTTGTTGGTATCCAGCCGGGCCCACTTTATTGTCTGCAGCTGCTGTTGCTGCGAGGCAGTTAGGCAGATGTGACAGAGACTTCATGGCCCTGCAAGCTGGAAGTATCTGCTCTCTGGCCCTTTGTAGAAAATGTATGTTGACCCTTGTTCTAGAGCACGGCTTCATGTATACCAGACATTTTTTCGTTTAATTTAGAAGTTACTCAGATGCTCTAGGCTCTGGCAAGGGCTTGAGGTCATTGTGCTCATCAGTTGCTAAGCCCAAGGCCATTAGAGCATCAGTCACTCTTCACTCTGGGTCCTTGAGGGGCCCAGGGGAGGGTCAGGAGCATCTGTCGCTGGCATCATCCATCCCAGAGCCTGGCACATGGGCTGTATGATTGATAGGGTGAGTTGTCGCCTTGTCACATCTGACCTCTGCCACCCACCCTCCAGATACACATGGTCTACAGTAAGCGGTCAGGAAAGCCCCGGGGCTATGCCTTCATCGAGTATGAACACGAGCGGGACATGCATTGTGAGTAACTCCCACCTGCACCCTGGCCTCTGACCCTCTCTTCTCTGCTGCCCCAGCCCCTTCCCGTTGTCTGTCCCCCACCCCCCCCCACCCCCCTGCCAGACCTGACATTAGCGATGTCTCTTCTCCTCCTCCCTCTGTTTCTGATATATCTTTTTTTTTGTTTTTTATATACGTGTTTTTTAAAAAACAAAAACCAAAATTCCCCACAACGTGTGTGTGTGTGTGTGTGTGAACCTGGGGAGGTAAGTGTCACACGTTGAACCTCAGGGGCAAGGAGGGAACCCGGTGGGGGCTAGGGCTAGCTGGAGGTGGGGGGAGGGGTCGGATTTTCGGGGAGCCTCTCCCCATTTCCCCCAGCAGATTTGGGGGCGGCCAGGTTGCAGTGAGGACTGGCCTTTGAACCTGCCCTCTCCTCCCCCAGCAGAGCTGGGGCTGGGCCACCCGACCCTCCACCTCCCCACCCCTGGCCCCCCAGCCTGTTCCTCGGCGGGCAGTGGGCTGGTCTGCGTGTTCAGCGCCTGCCCCCACATCTCCAAAGCCCCCGTTGAGGCCGCGGCGGCGTCCACGTGGGCAGGGATGGGTGGGCGGGGGTGGGCAGGGCTGCGGCGTGTCCAGGGGCCGCCGTATTAATTGACTGTTCTTATTGTCACTGCAGCCACCACGCAGCTGGCTTGCAGCTGATGCTTACGCTCCCCTTACAACACCTCAGTGTATGGTTGGTATAAGGGTTTGTATCATGGGTAAGATCACTCAGCACCGCACACCAGCCCAGCTTAGCCAGGCAGCTCAGGAGCAGCGAGGCCTCCCTCCTCCCGCCCCCAGCCGCCCCTCAGCCTCCCTGCACCCAGAACCCTTTCCTTGTTTGGGTGCCCTCTGTCCCTTCTGGCCCCATCCATGTGCTCTCCGATAATTTTGCTGATCCCAGGAGGGAAAAGATGCCCCCCGATGGGAAGGGCAGCCGGCCTCTCCAGTTGGGCTCGGTTTAATCCCCGGCATACCTGGCTTCCCGACGGCCGTGGCACGGCAGCGGGACCACAGCGGGGCCAGGGCTCCCAGTGGAACCCTTCAGCCCTCCCTCCTTTCGCGGCCCCTGCCCCTTCTGCGGGGCCATCACTGTGGTGGCCCTGGAGAGTGTTTTTGGTTGCTAGTCTCGGGGTGCTCTGTCCACATCCTGTCTGCCTTATCACAGTGGAGCCTCCGGAGAGGCTGTGGAGCCCAGCTGCTCTCCAGAGTGCATGGACTTGGGGATTGGTGCGGGAGGGATCACGCGACAGGCTGTAAACAGCTGAAGGTGTTGGAGCTTTCACTTACAACCCGTCCGCTGACTGGAGACCTAAGAGAGGGAGAGAGAGTGAAGCCTAGAGATACACACATCACATTTGTCTCTGCTGTTATTCCCGGGTTGGGCCTCTTCTGGGGTTTGGGACATGACCAGAGCAGGGGTCCTTTGCTTGACTGTGTCCCCAGTCCTGAAATCTTTCCCCCACTACCCTCCTCTGGGTTCAGGGGCCAAGCGGCCCCTTCCCCTTGGATTGTGGGCAGTACTCCCATCTCCTGGACCCCCGAAGCTGTCCCCTTGTGTGCCAGCCTTTGGGCTGAAGCAGGTGGTGGGAGGGAGTGAGAAGTACAAGGTGGAAAAGTCATTCCATGTGCTGAGAGGGGGTGGGACCTGTGCCTAGCTGAGTGTGAATTTTATGGGGAAAAGGTGAAGATGGACAGGTTTGCTAAGGCCTCCCTAGCTGCCTTTTAGAATTCAAACAAGACATTCCTTTCAAGTTCCCAAGCTCTATGTTAACCCTTGTCTCCCCCTCTTCCAAGGCCTCCATGAGGTATCTTTGGGGTCCACCACTTCCTCTGCCTGCCTCCAGGCGGTACAGGAGATGTGGTTTCTCTCCCCTCCGGGGGCTCCCTAGAACCCCCTAACTCCCTTCCCTGTAGCTTTAGCTGACCCCATGGTGGTGGGTGTGGGGTCTGTGCGCGTGCTCAGGTAAGCTTGGGGGCTCCAGGTAAGCGGTCCCGTGTCCCCCCCCCGGGAAGCCCGCCTCCTCGCCAGGCCCCCAGGAGTTGCCGAGCCCCCCCCATCCCGCTCGGTTTGGACACCCGCAAGGCCGGCATCGGTAAATGGCACCTTTTTCTCTTCCTCTGGTTGTTATTTGGGTGGGGAGAGGGCTGGGGCGGGGCCGGGTATTGTGGCTGGTTGAGGATGACCCCCTCGGCCAGGGCTGGGGGTTGGGAAACAGGGACTTTTTTGGCCTCCCGAGAGCCCCCATGAGACAGGCCCAGGCTCAAGCCTGTCCTTGGCTGTGTCCTGCCCACTGCAGGACCTGCGCCTTTCTGCATCTCCCCCTCTACTCCGCACCCTTCCTGAGGCTCAGGTCGGGCTCAGCCTCTCCTGGCGTGTGTTGCACTGGGTGTGGAGGGAGAGATGGGCTGGGGGCTGGGTGGGTGCAGTCTTGTCAGGTAAGGCAGGGATTTTCAGTAGCACCGCACGTCTCCCATGCCTCTCTCCACTTCCCTCTGCCCCACCTGCTGTAGGGGGGCCCCCCCATAACCCACCCTCTACTCCCTGCCATCTCCTGAAGATTTCTCCTGCCCCCTTCTGGTTCATTTTCTGTTCTGATGTCTGTTCCCCCCATGCTCACCCTCCCCCTACAAAAACCACAGTAAAAGGAAACCGGTGTGAACTGGGGTGCGGAGCAGCCCGGCTGGGCCTCTGCTCCCAGCATGATGCTTTAGGGTGCATGCCTGGGGTTGTGGAGGAACCCTTCCCCACTGCAGAGCCCAGCCTTAAGTTAACCTCCAGTTTCTTTGCAGCGACTTTGGCCGCCTTGGTGGGAGGGGACTGCTCTGTCGAAGGGGAGCAGGACTGGCCAGGGAGCCCAGGGTGCTGGTTAGGATTAGGATAGTGGTTGGGGGTGGGCTGGCCCCCCCAGGAGTGTCTGGGGGGTAACGAGGAAGCAGGTGGTGAGATGGAGCAGGCCCCTCCCGGGTTGGGAGAGGGCTGTCTGGCTGTCAGTTGCCTGGCTGTCTGGTGGGCCTGTGTGCGTGTGCGTGTGTGTGTGCGTGCGTGTGTGCGCCGAAGTGTGGTGGGGGACGTGGGGGGTGGGGCTGCCCCAGAGCGGGGCTGTCGCCTGACTAGAGGACCCTCTGGGGACTCCCCCCCCTCCCCTTCCCTGCATCTGTTGCAGCCGCTTACAAGCATGCAGACGGCAAGAAGATTGATGGCAGGAGAGTCCTCGTGGACGTGGAGAGGGGCCGCACTGTGAAGGGCTGGAGGCCCCGGCGGCTAGGTGAGCGCGTCCTGCTCCGGCTGGGCTCAGGGTCCTGCTGGCTTCCTCTTCCTTCTCTTCCCCCCTTCTGCTGCTTTCTTCTCTTCCTCGCGCGGCTGCTCACATTCCTTCTCCCTCTCTCCAGCTCAGCCTCTCGGTCGCCAGCATTCTCTTGGTCTGTTTTTGTTTTTTATTCTGGGTTACCAATTAGAAGTGAGAGTGCTGACCTTGAGAAGCCAGTCTGGGATCAAATTCTGACTTGCACACTACCTCGCAGGTGGATTTCTCCCTTTTCTGTCTCATTTTCCTCATCCTAGAAAGTGGGAATAATCTCGAGAGTTCACTGAGCTCAGCATCTCAGATAACCCAGCTTGGCAGGTAGTGTACAGTGAGGCTTGAAAAGTCATTCTGTCATCCACTTATACTTTGCTCCTGTTCATCCATCCTGTTCATTCATTCATTGAGTAAACGCTGGTTTGCCATTGAGTAAACGCTGGTTTGATCACCAGCTATGTAGCAGGCTTCTTGTCAAGGGTGAGACATACGTGGTTAGCCTCTGCCCTCAAAGCTTCCTACCTGCAGTCCCTCTCACTATCATTTCTTATTGTCAGTAACCATCTCAGTCAAGGTCAGATTGGTAGCAAGGACCAGAAAACAGTATAAAGGGGTGTAGAAACCCCAGTGTCTTGAAGCCCAGAGACATGGGATGTCTTTGGTCCTTGAGGACCTGGTAGCTGAGCCGTAAGCATCAAGAGCCACCTTTGGCACCACTGTCCCTTGCTTCTGCTTTGTCTGCTTGCTGTCTGGGCAACTGGTCTCTTCTGGGGCTCTCCCCACGGAGCCAGTGTGGCATTCCACAATGCAGTTTTGGGTGAGTCTGCACTTCTGGGTGGTGGATCTAAGTGGCTCAGTGTTGGTCCTGGACCTGGGGCTGAGGCCGTGCCATCCAGACTTGGCTGTTGAGGACCAACTCCAATGAGTGGGGCTGACCCAGCTGTTAGAGAAAATGGTCTTCGCTAGGCAGACACACTAGGTGGGCCCAGTACCCTCTGATCTTATTTCTGCCCGCAGCCCACTGTTCTCATGGTTGACTTGCCTTTAGTGAGTAAGTCACACACGTATCTGCTGAGTGTGAACTCAGTAGATAGTTTCTCATCTCCCTCTCTGGTTTCTTTGGGTTGGAGTGAGTCCTTCAGAGTCTGCTGTTGCCTGTTGTAGAATCCTGGAATCTCAGAATCTTCTAGTTTGATTGGCATTCCGACTTTCTGATGGTGATAGCCAGTGCATTTTGACCCAATGTACATGTAAAAAAAATACATTTAACCCAAACAAAAGTTTGATGAAACAGTAATTTGTCTTTTCTACGGGCAGTATATACTAGTATTTTATATTGTTTATCTTTTAAAAAAAATGTGTCAGTTGCATCCTGTCAGATTTAATGATGTGATTCCATTGCTGGGTTGTGACCTGAACCTTGAAAACACTGGTCTGTTTCTCTGCATACCTGCTGGTTGGCTTATCCCCTGTTTGAATATTTCATGTCCAAGCTGCCTCTTTTCCCTTTTGACCCTCATTGCTGAAAGCTATTCCTTAGGTGAAATAGCTTCACGAAGCTTCCTTGCAGGCAGTGGGGACAGAAGGGTGGGCGAGACGGCAGCTTCTGGAGTCAGCAGGGAGTCACGTCTCCACTCTGGCCTTGTCAAGTTGCTCTGGGCAGGTGGCTTTTCAGCCTGAGCTTCTTTCCATGTGGAGGAGGAGGTTGGCTGCTGCTCCTTCCAGCCGTCCTCTTCGCCATTTGCTGCTCCTTCAGCTTCATATCCTGGCTGCTGTAAGGCAGCAGGTCCAGCCCCTGATTGAAGGCTCAGTACAGGCTGGAGGGAGAGGCAGCTGTTAGTCAGCTCTCCCTTGCACATACACACAGGAAATTGGAAACTCCACCTGGAGTTCTGAGGAGAGTGTGTGGTCTGAGTGGAGACCGCTGGGTCTGGAAGGTCTAGGTCAGGGCAGGCTGAGGGAGGAAGGGAGCTGCGGGTTCAGGTGCGGAGGGTAGGTGGGAGTTAAGGAGACAAGGGAGATGAGATTCCAGCGGGACCAGTGAAGGATCCCCAAACTGGGCAGGAAGGACATGAGGAGGTTGGAAAATGCCTGGAACCTTTAGAGCCAGGGGCCCTTGCTCTGAAAGACTGGGAGGAGGCCAGCCTCTGACCTTGGCTTGGGTGGTGGGGAGCCATTGCGGGCTTTGAGGCAGGTCGGTTTTTCAGAAGGAGGTTTTTCAGAAGGATCCGGGCTGTGCCTCGGCCCGGGGGTGACCTAGGGAGAGGGTCTGTCCGGGTCTGTCGAGGGGAGGCGAGGCGAGGCGAGCTCGGAGCCGGATGAAGGCGCGTCCAGCTCGTGCTGTGCTCGTCTGATCTCTGCACTGCCCGCAGGCGGGAGCGCCAGGGCCTCAGAGACCCTGAGGCTCGGGGTCCCCGCCAGCCCTGACCCCCTGTATCTGGCCCTCCCCAGGAGGCGGCCTGGGCGGCACCCGGAGAGGCGGGGCGGACGTCAACATCCGGCACTCTGGCCGGGATGATACCTCCCGCTACGATGAGAGGTGAGGCCGGGCCCGGTGTCCTGGGAGGGGGGCAGCGAGTGGGGGAGCCCCGCCGCAACCCTCTGCCCACCTCATCCAGGCCCGGCCCCTCCCCGCTGCCCCACAGGGACCGGGACCGGGACCGCGAGCGGGAGCGCCGGGAGCGAAGCCGCGAGCGAGACAAGGAGCGAGAACGGCGACGCTCCCGCTCTCGGGACCGGCGGCGGCGCTCGCGGAGTCGCGACAAGGAGGAGCGGCGGCGCTCCCGGGAGCGGAGCAAGGACAAGGACCGGGACCGCAAGCGGCGCAGCAGCCGGAGCCGGGAGCGGGCGCGGCGGGAGCGTGAGCGCAAGGAGGAGCTGCGCGGCGGCGGAGGAGCCGGCGGTGGCGACATGGCCGAGCCCTCCGAGGCCGGCGACGCGCCCCCGGATGACGGGCCCCCCGGGGAGCTGGGTCCTGACGGCCCGGATGGCCCAGAGGAGAAGGGCCGGGATCGTGACCGGGACCGACGTCGAAGCCACCGCAGCGAGCGGGAGCGGCGCCGGGACCGCGATCGCGACCGGGACCGGGAGCACAAGCGGGGGGAGCGGGGTGGCGATCGGGGCAGGGATGAGGCCCGAGGTGGGGGTGGCGGCGGCCAGGACAACGGGCTCGAGGGTCTGGGCAACGACGGCCGAGACATGTACATGGAGTCCGAGGGAGGCGACGGGTATCTTGCTCCGGAGAACGGGTATTTGATGGAGGCTGCGCCGGAGTAAAGAAGGCGCTCACCAGCTGCTTGGACGTGTTCCTGCTCTCCCTGCTGTCCTCCTCTCCCCCACCTTCCTGGTCACCACCTAAACCTGCCAGCCAAGGGTAGGAGTCTCCTTACTTGTTTTGGTCTCTTGGATTTAAAAATAAAATTTCTTGTTGATAATGGGCGCTTGGTTTCTTCACTGCTCTTACTGCCTGCCCCAGGAGGGTGTCACTTTCTGATTGGCCCTGCTCTGGTTGGTGTTCAGGACTGGAGCTGTATGAACTAAGACTAAGGCCAGACCCGGTACAGCCGAGCTGTTTAAAATAGGGTAAGGGAGCCCTCCTTAAGGGTCCTTGATGCCTTTGTAGCTTCCTTTTTTTTCCAGCTCTCCCACACATTTCTTATGGAGCTGTGTTCTTACCCCTGTCTTTGAGGATGGGGCTCTGGGCTGTGTTTTCACAGAGGAAGCATGAGGGCAAGATAAAAGGTAAAGAGAAAACAGTCTTGCCTATAAGTGGTATTGGGATAACTGGACAGCTAGATACATGTAGAAGAAAAACACATTCTCTTAAGGCCATACACAAAAATAAGTGGTTAAGAATCTGCCTGCCAGTGCAGGGGACATGGGTTTGATCCCTGGTTTGGGGATATCCCACATGCCAAGGAGCTGTTAAGCCCAGGTGCCACAATAAGAGAAACCACTGCAATGAGAAGGCTGCAGAGAACCCCTCTTGCCACAACTAAAGAATGCCCACATGCAGTGAAAAAGACCCAGTGCAGCAAAAATCCATTTTAAAAAATGGATTACAGACCTAAGTGTAAGACCAGGTATTATAAATAAAACTAGAGGAAAACAGAACACACTCCGCCATAAATCACAGCAGTACTTTTTTGGACCCGACTCCTAGAGTAATGGAAATAGAAGCAAAAATAAATGGGACCTAAGTAAAAGCATTTGAACAGCAAAGGAATCAATAAAATGAAAAGACAACTTACAGAATGGGAGAAAATATTTTCAAATGATGAAACTGACGGGATTAATTTCCAAAATATACAAACAGCTCATATTGCTCAATATATAAAATACAAACAACCCAGCCAAAAATGGGCAGAAGATCTAAACAGGCATTTCTCCAAAGACGACATACAGATGGCCAACAGGCATGTGAAAAGATGTTCAGCGTTGCTAAGTATTAGAGAAATGCAAATCAAGACCACAAGATCACCTCACAGCAGACAGAATGGCCATCACCCACAGTCTACAAATAAATGATGGAGAGGGTGTGGATAACAGGGAACCCTCCCACACCACCAGTAGGAATGTAAATTGGTATAACCACTATGGAGAACAGTGTGGCAGTTCCTTTAAAAATACTCTTTAACAATAACTCACCATCTCACTCCTGGGCATATATGTCCAGAGAAAATAACCTGAAAAGACACGTTTCCCAATGTACACAGGACTGTTTACAATAGCAAGGGGAGCCTGGCAGCCCAGTGGTTAGGACTCCACACCCACAGTGCAGGAGGCACAGGTTCAGGAGACCTGCACGCCACATGAGTGAAGTGAAAGCCACTCAATTGTGTCCAACTCTTTGTGACCCCATGGTCAATTCAGTCCATGGAACTTTCCTGGCCAGAATACTGGAGTGGGTAGCCATTCTCTTCTCCAGGGGATCTTCCCAACCCAGGGATCAACCTGGGGTCTCCTGCATTGCAGGCGGATTCTTTATCAACTGAGCTACCAGGGAAGCCTGAGTGCCACATGGAGTGGCCAAAAAACAAAAAAGCACAGAGGCCAAGACATGGAAGCAACCTAAATGTCCATCAACAGAGGAACGGATAAGGACGATGTGGACTATATATACCATGGAATATTACTCAACCTTAAAAATATGTAATGCCATTTGTAGCAACATGGATGGACCTAGAGATTATCATACTAACGTCAAAAGGAGAAAGACAAATATGATACTGTTTATATGTGAAATCTTAGTGATACAAATGATGCATGCTGGGTGCATGCTGTCACTTCAGGTAATTGAAGTTGCTAAAGTAACTTTGTGACCCCATGGACTGGAGCCCACCAGCTCCTATGTCCATAGGAATTCTCTGGGCAAGAATACTGGAGTGTGTTGCCATGCCCTCCTTCAGGGAATCTTCTCTACCCAGGGATCGAACCTGTGTCTCTTATGCCTCCTGGATTGGCAGGCACGTTCTTTACCACTCACACCACCTGGGAAGCCCTGATACAAATGAACTTATTTACAAAATAGTAACAGCCTCACAGACACAGGAAACAAATTTATGGTTACCCAAAGGGAAAGGGCGGAGAGGGATAAATTAGGAGTTTGGGATTAATAGATGAAAAGATACACATTACTATATATAAGACAAGGACCTACTATATAACACAGGGAACTATGCTCAGTAGATCTTGTAATAACCTATAATGGAAAAGAATCTGAAAAAGAATACATATACATGTATAACTGAATCACTGCTGTACTGTATTGTAGATCTGTACTTCAATAAAAAAAAAACTTAAAAAAATTTTTTTAAAGATATAAAGGTAAAAAGATTGGGTAGAGGGACTTACCTGGTGGTCCTGCAGCTGACTCTCAGCTCCCAATGCATGGGGCCTGGATTTGATGGATCCCTGGTCAGGGAACTAGATCTCACATTATTACAGCAGCTAAGACTTCGAATGCCGCAAGGAAGGTGGAAGATGCAAGATCGATCCCGTGTGTCACAACTAAGACTCAGCATAGCATAAATAAATAAAGATCAGGTAGAGCGGAAGGTCCTCACAGGGCCAGGACAGAAAATGGCCTCCAGTTCATGATGGCAGGTTCTCTGTGTTTTTACAAAGTAACAAAGCAAGGTTCCATCAGCAGCTGAGATGTCAGCACATTTCTGGATTAAAGATGAAATAGGACAATGGCAAGAACACGTCAGTCCGGTGGCCGCTTGAGAAGGGAGCCATCCGCATCCTTGCAGAACACTTACAGAGGCTCAGGACAGCAACGTGAGGTGTGACAAGGGTAGGAGACCTGAATAGGATTTGTATGCAGGACAGTCGCACTCTGTTTCCACAGTCAGAATGCCTAGGAGCTGGGCATTGCAAATACAGGTTTCTCAGCCTGAAGGCAAAGTTGGCCTGATGATTAGAGGCAAACTGTCAGTGAAATCTGACTGCACACCCCAGTGTTGTTGTTTTTTTAACTGCCTCAGTTTCTACAAGCATATAACCAAAGATCCCAGACATTTGAAAAACATCTACCAAAAGAGACCACAAGATAAATAGAAAAACTGGTCCTGGAGAAAACAATTTAGGAAATAAAAAAAAATACCTCTAATTACTGTATTTTCATAGATACTCCAGATGTTGAAGCCATACTCCTGGAGTTCGCTATGAAAAATAGCCCTTTTTGGACTTTCCTGGCATAGTGTGCATGCTAAGTCACTTCGGTCGCGTCCAACTCTTTGTGACTCTGTAGACAATAGCCCGCCAACAGACCAGGTACAGAAAGACTGGAACAAGGCTTCCTTGGTGGCTCAGTGGTAAAGAATCCACCTGCCAGCAGGAGACACAGATTTGATCCCTGGCCCAGGAAGATCCCACGTGGTTCGGGGCATCTAAACACGTGCGCCACAACTCCTGAGCCTGCGCGCTAGAGCCCGGGAGCTGCAACTCCTGAGCCTGCACCCCCTGACATGTGTGCTCTGCAACAAGAGAAGCCACTGCAATGAGAAGGCCGCTTGCCGCAACTGGAGAAGGCCCGCACACGGCAACTAAGACCCAGAACAGCCATAAATAAAATAAATGAATAAATCTTAAAAAAAAAAAAAAACCGACAAAACATAAAAGTAACTTTGGAAAGGCTTTGGGGAGCAAACAATGTAGGTCACACTTGAGGGGGTCTGATACCAAGAAAGGAAAGCATACAGAGGTGAACTTCATATTTACTCTTGGTGGTTCAGACAGTAAAGAACCTACCTGCAATGCAGGAGACCTGAGTTCAATCCCTGGGTTGGGAAGATCCCATGGAGAAGAGACTGGCTCCCCCCTCCAGTGTTCTTGCCTGGAGAATCCCATGGACAGAGGAGCCTGGTGGGCTACAGTCCCTGGGGTCGCAAAGAGTTGGACATGACCGAGCGACTAACTCTTTCACTTTTCCCTTGAGGATATTTGCCAATTATTGTGGTAGGATTGACTCAAAACAGTGGTGGGTGGAAAGGACTCAGAAAGTGGCAGTCCTCAACTGGGCTGAGCTGACAGAGTTTGGACGAGACAGTGGGACTTGAGGGAGATACTCCCAGATGGGGCACCGAGTCCCAGAATGGACATGCAGTCTTCCCCGCAGGCATCTGCCAACTCCTAAGTGGCTCATTGTCCTTTCAAGACCCCCAGAGGGCTCATCAGAAAGCACTAAAGAAGGCTAAGTTGCTGAGCGGCCACTTAACCCTGGGGGAGACAGGTTGGGGTTCCAGGCCTGCCGCGGAGGAATGGCTGTGTTGAGACTCCCAGAGTAACACAATATTGGAGTCAGGTCACGTGTGAAATAGACCAGGCCTAAGGAAACCTAAAACCAGACCTCTCCCCTGCCATAAGAAAACTTAACTTTCTCTGGAGGAAGGGAGAGCTTACACGGTCTTTAGTGTGTGTCTTAGTTGCTCAGTCGTGTCCCACTTTTTGTGACCCCATGGACTGTAAGTTGCCAGGCTTCTCTGTCCATGGAATTCTCCAGGCAAGAATACTGGAGTGGGTCACTATTCCCATCTCCAGGGCATCTCCCAACCCAGGGATCGAACCTGGGCCTCCTGACTCCAGGCAGATTCTTTACCGTCTGAGCAACCAGAGGCTAATCCTTAGTGCCAATACTTAGCATCTATTCAAAGAGAAAAAGACAAAACACGTTGGAATTATCAGAGGCTGAAATAATTATGTTCCCAAAATAAGGAAAAATGGAGAATTTGAAGAGATCTTTAAATTTAAAATTGTAAAGTTTAACAGGAATCTTAAAAAAAAGTCAAATGGAAATTTCAGAACTGGAAACCATCTGCAATTAATTAGTAGACACATTTGGTAGTTGATTAGATACTAGATGTGCAAGGGGAAAAAAGAATTAGAGGAACTTTCTTGAAGGACAAATCTCAAAATCTTTGTCCCCCTCCAACAATCTTTTTAGGACGTTATTAATAATGGGGGATATACTTTACCGAAATGAGGGATTTAAAAAGAGATGACCCGGTTCAGCAGAGCAGTGGAGGGACATCCCAGGACGGCAGTTTCTTGGTCCAGATTGGAGTCAGAGGATTGAAGTTTACAAGAAGCTTCAGGATAGAAAGAGTCAATAAAGTATGTGTTGTGATGCAGAGTTTGAAAGAAATTAAGAATGTGATGAAAGAAACAAAAGTAGATAGGCATTACAGGGGAAAAAATGGAAGCTGTTCAAGAAAGGAAATGTAATCACAGGACAATACTCAAGCTCATACAACAAACAGTAAGTATTGAATACTTAGACATAATGTGAGCCTTTTATTGACTGACCTAAAAACTGGTACCATAAAACTACCATGGGAAGAGAGGGGAAAGGTTGTAAGAGCAGAAAATCCATATGTAATATATTGCTAACATCCAAAATTGAAAAATTGAGAAATGATATGTTGCTTAGCTACAGAGGCAACTAGCAGGTGAAGCATCTATACCTCATTGCCTCTTGCAGTGAGGAGAATTAGGACAGGGACAGAGGCTGGTGCCTTCTGTTTGTGTGTGCATGTGGGGTATTTTGCTTTTGTTTTTTAATTTTCTTGGCCTCCACACACGGCAGGTGGGATCTTAGTTCCCTGACCAAGGATCAAACCCACACCCCTTGCTTTAGAAGTGCAGAATCTTAACCACTGGACCATCAGGAAAGTCCCATGGGGCTGGTGCTTTTCAATATTCATCCTTCTAGGTCATGTACTGCTATATTTTAAATGGATAACCAACAAGGACCTACCGTACAGCTCAATGTTATGTGACAGCTTGGATGGGGGCGCGGTTTGGGGGAGAATGGATACATGTATGTGTATGGCTGAGTCCCTTTGCTGTTCACCTGAAGCTACCACATTATTAATCAGCTATACCCCAATACAAAATAAAACGTTTGGAAAAAATAAAAATGGACAAAAAATATTTATCCTTCTGTATTATTTCATTTTCTTTTAAAGTCCATCACTATGTTCTTTTGTTGTTGTTGTTAAAATGAAAAGAGAAAAATACGACGACGGCAAGAGGGTAACCAAACCTGCTCTAGTCCTCTCACTCTGCAAAAACCCCTTTCTGGATTCCATCCCACTAATGGTGAGGTTAACTGAGGATGTACTTTATGCATCCACTGGTGGTTGCACAATAGCCAGGCTTCTCCAGCCTCGTCTGACTCTCTGGAGCATGTGATACTACTGCTCACTTCCTTTTTCAGAAACACTCTTCTCATGGTTTCTCCCACCTGAGTTTTCCTCCTACCTTTCCAGCCATTCTTTGTCTTCTTCCCGACTTTTATACATTAGGAGTTTTGAGGACTCAGTCCCCGATCCTCTTCATTCTATATTCTCTTCTCTCTAGCATTCTTGTCCGCTCTTCTGGTGTTATTTACCACCTTCGCCTAAATTCTCAGAACTGCTTCAGGCCTGGTTTACTGCACAGGCTCCTCAAAGTCAGAATATCCACTGTCCTGTCACCAGCATAGACCATCTTAGCAAAAGGCCCCACACGCACCTTAATATCCCCTTCTCCACCTCTCAGCCCTCATATACAATTAAGAGACATCCAACCATCTCTGAATCTGTCCACAAACCCTCCACTCCTCTACTTACTCATCACAGGATTACAGGGATGACCTCCTGATCTGTCCCACTGATCCCAGTTTTGCTCCCATCCAATCCAGTCTCCACACAGTGTCCACAGTGAACATACACATGTGACTATCGCATTATACTCTTAGGAGTTACCACAAAGCCCAAAATCCTTAATGTGAATAAGCCAACACACAAGGCGGTGCATCAGTTATATCCTGTCAGTCCATACTCATAAACCACTCCAGTCCTTACTCTGTTATCCTGCCACGGGGCATCTTTCTGCCTGGAAAGTGACCCACACTGCCCCTCTGCAAGATCTTACCTCCCAGGACTTCCCACCAGTGTCCCTCCTAGATCGTCACCTCCCTACTCTCATATCTGTCTACCCGCCTCCATCACCACCCGCGTCATAGAATAAGCTCTAGGAGGGCAGTGGGCTTAGTTGCCCTGCTCACCATCGTATCCATGATCTTGGGCCCCATGTATGACATAGTTCAGTTCAGTCGCTCAGTCGTGTCGGACTCTTTGCAGCCCCATGGACAGCAGCATGCCAGGCCTCCCTGTCCATCACCAACTCCGGGAGTTTACTCAAACTCATGTCCATTGAATCGGTGATGCCACCCAACCATCTCATCCTCTCTCGTCCGTCCCCTTCTCCTGCCTTCAATCTTTCCACAATGAATGTGGAAAAAAGGATGGAAAGGAGACAGGTGAGGCGGGCAGGACAGACAGATGAGATGGAAGATGGTGCAGACTGACAGAAGCTGCAATAGGAGGGGTCCCTGACCCGCAGCCGTATGGGTTCAGAGGGCAGGGCTGCGAGACAGGACCCGAGGCGGCTAGGGCGGCGCGCGCGCCGGGCCCCGCTTCCGCAGGGGGCGCTCGCCGCGGGGGCGTGGCCCCGCGCAGCCCCGCCCTCCTCGCCGGCGACCGGCAGGCGGGTGCCTCGCAGCGGCGGCGCGGACATGGCTGCGCTGGTGGAGCCGCTGGGGCTGGAGCGGGGTAAGCGCGCCCCGCGGCCCTGCCCACCCGGCCCCGGGCCTGCATCCCGGGCTCCCGCCCCTCCCCGGGCAAGACCCGGGCGGGTGGGCGGGCCCGGTGGGGTGGGCGGGGCGCGAGAGTCCGTCCGTCGGAGGGTGTGGGAGGGTCCGTGGGCCAGCGGGCCAGGGAGGGGGTGCCCGCTGCACGCACGCCTCTGCGGGGGCGTCTGTGGGGATCCCGGGCACGCAGGGCGCCCGGCTGCCCGTAGTCTCTCCTCTGCCACCCGCGGCGATTCTGCGCGTGTCCGGCCGGACGCGGCTGTTCTTCCCGGGTCTGCGCTCGCCCTGACTTGGTCTCTGGCCGCGATCTGTCCGTGTTCTCTGCGTCTTCGCGTCTCTGACTGTGTGTCTGTGCGTCCCGCTCCCTCCCCGCAGAAGTGTCCCGGGCGGTGGAGCTCCTCGAGCGGCTCCAGCGCAGCGGGGAGCTGCCCCCGCAGAAGCTGCAGGCCCTCCAGCGAGTCCTGCAGAGCCGCTTCTGCTCTGCCATCCGGGAGGTGAGAGCACCGCGGCGCCAGGGCGCGGGGCTGGCGGCCGTGGTCCCCCTCCTGGTCGCCCCGAGCCGAGGGACTACGCCTCCCAGCAGCGACCGGGGCTGCCTCCTGGGTGGGGAGTGGTGCCCGCGCTTCAGCTCGGGGGCGCTTCGGGAGTTGTAGTTTCCGCAGCTTCGGGGTTGCGGGGTCGGAGGGGACCCTTGGGTGGGAGGGTCTGCGGACCTGGACGCCTGTGTTGAGGAGCTGGGCTGGCGACTCCCTGAGGCAGGGCTGCGTCCTCACCAGGTGTATGAGCAGCTCTACGACACGCTGGACATCACCGGCAGTGCTGAGATCCGGGCCCACGCCACGGCCAAGGTAGGCTCCCCCAACCCCATGGCTCCTGGTATCCACCGAATCGCATGGTCAAGCTCAGCGTTTTCCTAAAGCCAGTCATTCCTGTTTCCTCCTTCATGATTTTTGCCATATCTATGTACCACCTTTACTAGTATTTATAATGTATTTTGAATAATCTCACATTTGTAGCTTAAATGTCAAAGGTATCTTTGAAAGTGAAAAGTGAGAGTTTTAGTCACTGAGTGGTGTCCGACTCGTTGTGACCCCATGGACTGTAGCCCACTGGTCTCCTCTGTCCATGGAATTCTCCAGGCAATCAGCAAGTACAATTAGAAACTAGTATGAAATGCCTGACTAGAAGAAAACTTTAAACCTTTACATGATGAAAACAGTGAAGTCAGGTTAAATACTGAAATCTTACTAAACCACGGTTAGATGCTGTTTGCTTGCTCGAGGCTTGAGACTCTGTCCAGGCCTTTGTTTCTCTCTGTAAAAAAGTGAGATTGGCAAGTACTGAGTATTCAGGACACACACACACCAATGGAGACTTTCTCTTTGACAGTCTGAGGTGTCCAAAGTGACTTAAAACGGACATCTTATCACTACAGAGTGATCCTGTGTTGCCTTGTGTGGCAGGTGCCCCATTCTTGAGGAAAGCTCCCTGGCCGAAATCCCTCTCCCAGGCAGGGTCCTAGCCTCCACCTGAATGCCCACTGCGCATGCCCATTGTGGGGAGGTCCTCTCCTCCCAAGGCTTTCTCTTTCCCAGGCCACGGTGGCCGCCTTCACAGCCAGTGAGGGCCACGCACATCCCAGGGTAGTGGAACTGCCCAAGACGGACGAGGGCCTGGGCTTCAACATCATGGGGGGCAAGGAGCAGAATTCGCCTATCTACATCTCCCGTGTCATCCCTGGGGGTGTGGCTGACCGCCACGGAGGCCTGAAGCGTGGGGACCAGCTGCTGTCAGTGAATGGTGTGGTAAGTTGGGGACTGAGGCAGGGCTGGGGGTCATAGTCTGCCCAAGGTAGCAGAGTCCCTGTTTTTCATGTTCACTCAACACACTGAATACTGCCTCTGTGTCTCACCCTCTTCTGGGCTTTGCTGCAGACTCTAAGAGTAACTAGGGGGTTTTCCAGGTGGCTCAGTTGTTAAGAATCTGCTTGCCAATGCAGGAGACCTGGGTTTGATCCCTGGGTCGGGAAGATAGCCTGGAAAAGGAAATGGAAACTCACTCCAGTATTCTTGCCTGAAGAATCCCATGGACAGAGGAGCCTGGCGGGCTATAATCCACTGGGTTGCAAAGAGTTTGACACGACTGAGCGACTTATTATGCACACATGCTGAGAGTAACTGGCCTCTGCTGCTACCTCCAAGGACACCCTCTCTGGAGAGGGAGATAGACCCTGGCTGAAATAGTCCTAAATCAGGGAGATAATGAGGAAGCACAGAGCACTGTGAGAGCCCAGATGTGGCACCAGACCAGTGGAGAAGAGGGAAGTTTTTGGAGATTAAGGAACATTTGAGTTTGTTGTTGTTGTTTGGCTGCTCCAGGTCTTAGCTGCAGCACGTGGGATCTAGTTTTCTGACCAGGGAGTGAACCTGGGCTCCCTCCATTGGAAGCACAGAGTCTTAGCCACTGGACCACCAGAGAAGTCCCCTTGAGTTGGGTTTTGAAGGATGAGTAGGAGTTGGTGGAGAAGAGTGTTAGGTTGAAGGTACTGTAGGCAGGGACTGTGACTCTGCACTCCCATGAGCTGAAAAGAAAGGGCCTGGTTCTGATGGACTAGGGCATGCAGATAATTAAAAACACTGTGGTTAGAGTAGAAGGAGGCAGAGCTAGATAGTTGGTTGGGGCCAGCCTGGGAAGACTGTGAGCAGTGGAAGGCTAGGCTCAGGCTGGAGGTATAGAAAGACCCCCTCGGGACTCGGGGGAATAAAAGACTGGAAGCCAGAACACTGAGGATGAGGTCTGAGCTGGGGCCAGGTGGTGGGGACAAAAAACAGGGCAGGAGGGATGGACTAGGGGTCATCAGGCTTTGCCAGGGAGGAAGGGGATAAAGATGAGCTGTCTGAATGGCCCCTGCAGAGCGTTGAGGGCGAGCAGCATGAGAAGGCAGTGGAACTTCTGAAGGCTGCCCAGGGCTCGGTGAAGCTGGTGGTGCGCTACACACCTCGAGTGCTGGAGGAGATGGAAGCCCGCTTTGAGAAGATGCGCTCTGCCCGACGGCGCCAGCAACATCAGAGCTACTCGTGAGCCCTTTGCCACCACACCCCTGGGGCTCCTCTGCCTCCCTCATCCCCAGACTCCCAGACCAGGCCGGTAATTTCTGAGACACTGACTGCCACCCCCAGCCCTGGCTCCTTTCCCTGGGATTCTGACCCTTGACCCCGACTCTCACCCCAAGCCATTCTGACTATCTTGGGGGCCCCTACTTAGCTCACTCCCACCCCAAGATGGGGAACCTGCTCTCTCCGGAATCCCTCAACCCGATTCCCTGGGCTCTTGGCTCTGGAACCCCAATACTGGCTCTCTACCATGCCTACCCCTGTCCCCTCCGCTGAGCTTGGCTCCCCTCTCTTCACCCTCCTTTTAGGTCCTTGGAGTCTCGAGGCTGAAACCACAGATCTGGACCCTCACCCCCTCCCCTGTACAGTATTTATTGTCACCAACTCCTTATTTAAAGATCTTTGACCCTCATTGAGTGTCTGTGTCTGTCCTGCATCCAGGGGTTGGCGTGTTTGAAGATGTGGGAGAGGGAGAGAAGCTGAGGTCGAGACCAGACCTTCTTCAGGGTCTTAGAGCGGAGCTTGAGACTGTTTGCCAGGTCTGAAGACAGAGGCTGGCCGGTTTCCTGGCGTAAGTCCAGGATGGAGGCTGGGACCTGGTCTGGGTCTGAGCGCGGGATCAGAGCTGAAGACAACTCCCCCCTACCCTTCCGAGATTCTGAGGGCGGAAGCCAAGACCCCTTTCTCTGTAGCTGGTCTGACAGAGGAGTCCTGAAACGCGCCAGAGTCAGTGGGCGGCCTTCGTGTGGGCGGGGCGGAGCGAACCATTAGCCTAGTCCGCCGGGGGAGCCCTGCCGGCGGCGCAATAGTCTGCGCGGGAGGTGGGGGTGCCACGTGCAGCTCCCGAGGCGGGCTCAGGGGGTGCAGAGTAAGGCGCACTCGCCGACCAGGCGTTCACCCCACCTTCTAACCCGAGCGCGTGTCTCCGGGAGCCGCCCCCATCTTAAAAGCCATCTTTTACGCCCACCTCGCCGCCCGCCCAACCCTCCTGTCCCGTGCGGCGCGAGGGCAGGCGCGCGCCACCGCCGGAATCCGGGGTCGCGACTGGCGTTCCCCGCCGCGCGCCACTCGCTCCAGGTGACATCATCCCCATGCCGGGCTCCGCCTCCCGCCCCAACCGCCTCACGCCGCCTGCCTATTGGCCGACCCGCCTTAGCTCCGCCTCCCGCCCTCCGCCCGCGCGACCCCTCCCAGGCAGCGCGGGGGCGGGGCCTAACCGCCGGCCGGGGCCAACACCGCCTCCCATTGGCCACTCGGCGCCGTCTGTCAGTCTCCAGTTAAAGGGGCCACGACCGCCCCAGCGCTGGTTGCGGGGGGGAGGAGGGAGGAGGAATTTTTTGGCGGGGGAAGGTGGGATTTGGGGGGCGCTGGTGAGCACCCCTAGATCTGGCGGCTGCGGCCTCGCGGGGGGAGGCTGTACGGTGACAGGGGCAGGGGGCTATTTTAGGGGGTAAAGGGTTGTTAGACGGTGAAGGGGAGGGGGTCCCCAGCGCCCAAGCCGGAGCAAGAGACGCGGAGCCCGCGCGAGCCGCGGAGACAGGGCTCCAGAGCTACAGATCCGGGCCCCGGCCGCCGCCAGGGGCCCCGCCCGGTCCCCCCACCCCACCCCCACGTCCCTCCTGCAGCCCAGCTCCGCCCGCAGCCGTCGCGGACCAGGTAGGTAAGAGCCCAGCCCGGCCAGCCTGGCAGCGCCCACCCCGGGGACCCCTCGCCGAGCTTCCCCCGCCTCCCCGAGAACCTGGATTCTCTTCTCCTTCCCTGAGGACCTCATAGCCCAGATTTCACAGCCCGACCCCAGAGACTCAGGCGTATCCCTCCCGGCTCGCAGAGTCCCCAACCGAACCCTAGGATCCCAGGCGTACTGCCGCCTTGCGCCTCCTCCAGGGCCCAGGAGCCGTAATTTCCCAGGTCATCCCCGGGAGCCCCCTCTGGACCAAGATCCTCCTCCTCGGCCCAGTCCTGGGAGATCGACACGGACCAAGGCTGTGTCAGACTCCCCCAGCTAGAGCCGCCGGCCCCCCTCCCCCGGTCGCGTCCGCATAGTCCCCCATTCGGGGACCCAGTCGGCTCATCTCTGGTCCTCCGGCTTGTACAGCCGGCCGAGTCCCTCAGTCCAGGCCGGCTCAGCGGCCGCCCTGGACACAGGCCCGCTCTGGAGCTGTCCATGGTCACCATTCTCGGCAGCCTTGCCTCCCCCATCTGCTGCTGCCGCCGGGGAGGGGGCGCCGGCGGCGCGGGGATCCCCCTCGCCGCGTCTTTGACCCGGGAATACCCAGGCCCTCCCCGACCTGGGCCCCCGGGCCTCAGGATTCCGCTGGCCAGGCTCTCAGCCCCATCCACAGCACCCCAGTTGCGGTGACCCCAACTGCTACTTGAGGAGCTGGGGCTTCTGAATGTTCTTGCCTGGTCCACCTTAGGTATCTTGGCATCCGGGGATCCAAATCCTACCCAGCTCTGGGAGCCTTGTCAGTCCTCACTTCCTCTGGCTAGAGGCCCCAGCTAGTAGCCTTCACCCACCCCTCCAGGAAGGAATCCAGTTTCCCAGCCTTTGCCCCCTTTAGAGACCCAGTTCAAAGCTGTTCCCCTCCAATAAATATACCCAGCCTCCTGGCACCCCAGCATATGCCCCATTAGGGATTCAGGCGCCATGATTCCTCCCTTTCAGGGGCTCAGAATGCAATTCTTAATGCAATTCTCTGGCTTCTGTCCGTCCTCCCCCTTGAAGACCTCAATGCCTTGTCCCTGATCCTGCCTCCCCTCAGCGACCCAGGAATTTAGACCTCACCTTCTGTACTGCTCATCAAACCCATCTACCCCTGCCCTCCCTTCCAACAAGGACTCAGGCTCCAAACTTCCATCTCCTGTCTTTTGCCTCCACAAAGATTCAGGAGTCCAATTCCCCAACTCTGACCTCCAAAGTATCTAGCTGCTCAGCTGTTACTCTTAGGGACCCAAGTCCCTACAGCCTCACGATTGCTCATCGACTCTGGTGGCCTTGAAAAACCCCTGCCTCATTCCCATATCATCTCAGATTTTGGGCTTCCTGGGGTTTCTAATATTTTGCCCTGAGACTCAGGTTCTTGAGATGCTTCCAGCACCCCATCATGATTTTTTCAAATTGTGATGCCCCATCTTTTAAGTACATTCTCAGACTGATAAGCCGAGCATACATCCCTTCCTCCAGATGTGCTCTGGGACCTAGGTTCATTTCGTGATCTAGAATTGTCTTCCATATTTCCAACTAAACAGGCACCCTGGCAGTGCTTCGTGGAATTCTTTCTAAATCTTAGAATACTCCCAGTGAACATCTCTGTTCCTTTTTCACCCAAGGTATGTTCTAAATTCTAGGTTAGATGCTAAATTTGAGACATGATGTTCCCCAGGTAAATTCAAAATTCTAGCTAGCGCTCCCAAGCCAAATTCTGATCCCACTTTCCTCCCCTTAGTTCCTTCCTACCCCCTCCACTTCTTCCCCCACAGATCTTAGTTTCCTGACCAGGGATCCAACCCAGGCCCCAGCAGTGAAAGTGCCTAGTCCTAACCACTGGACTGCCAAGTAATTCCTGACATACTCCAATTTTTAAGATGCCAGTCTTTGCTTATTTATTTTTTTAAAATTTCATTTGGGGTGTGTTCTAGGTTCTAGCCACATCCTTGGCATTGTTCTAGATTCTGTTCTTTTCCCAGGGGCATTCTAAGTGCTAGAATATGTGTGTGTGTTCCATTTATGGGCTCTAGCTTTTCTCCAAACTGCGCTATCAGTTCTAGAATATGCTTCCGTATTTCATTTATTTATTTTTGGGCTGCACTGTAAGGTATGCAGGATCTTAGTTCCCAACCAGGGATCGAACCTACACCCCCTGCAGTGAAAGGGCAGAGTCTTGACCACTGGACCACCAGGGAAGTCCCTGCACCTCCCTATTTTGTATACCATCCAGTTCTACAGTCTTAAGTCCCCAGGATTACACTGCACTTTCTTTCTTCAGGTTCTGTATTCTAAGCCCATCAATCCCCATCTTCTCTGTCTATCTTTTCCCCTAGTGTGACCTTGGCTCAGAACTTGTCCCCTGGTGGATTGTGGGCTTCTTCCATCTGCCACTTCAGCATTCTAAACATGCTCTAGGCCCTCTCTTGTTCTGGAGTCTTCAGCCTAGAAATGTCCTCATTTCTAGAACACACCACCCCCACCCCCACCTCCTCTGCCAGCTCAGTCCTTATGCCAGTAAATTCTCAATTGCCAGAATGCCTCCTTCAGCATTCTTCCCCAGGCAATTCTAAGTTCCAGGCAAACTCTTTGTTATTTTCTAGGTTTTTTTTTTCTTTGCTCCAGGGCATGTTCTGAATTCTAGAGCAAATATTCTGCCCTCTGAGTTCTAACATTATCTAGACACACCAAGAATGTGACCTCTGCTATATTCTGTGTTATACTTTCATCCCTGGTAGGTTCTGAGTTCTTGTTTATGTCTTCTTACGTAGGTTTCTTAAGCATTGCATTAGGTTTGTCCTGAGATATCATCACCCTCCCCTCTATGTTTGGGGTTCTGGGGTGAACCAGACACTCTTTGAAGTTATTGGATTGATCTTGGCTGGTTCAAGGTTCTCAATCTGGGTCCCAGAATCTGCCCCTCTATTTGGCCCCACGTGAGGCCCTTACCCCAAGCACACTGTAAATGTGGAAGCATATATCCTTTCTGCATGTTGTACTGTGTTTTTCTAGAGTCTACAGTTAGCCTTGCTGAGTTTTGTTGCCTTCTCAGGGAATCTGAAGTTCTAGAGCAGCCTCCTGAAAACATCCCTAGCTGCATCTCATGAGTAAGTTCTGAGTTTTAGATACCACTCTGAGTTTTTACTTAAGGCTGGCTTGCTCTGTTATAAACATTTTCTTGAATCTGACCTCTCTGTGTTGGGATTCAGATGTCTAGATTCCCAGATACAGCTCTTCAAAAACCCAAGGGTACAGGCACCTAGTTGCTTCCTCTCCCAGGTCCTGGTGCTCTCAGTCCCTACCTCTCCTCCCTGGAGTCCAAGGTTCCAGTCCCAGGCTGTAGATATAGTCCAAATATTGGGTGGGGCTGAGAATTATCCACTCTGAGAACCGGTTATTCCTCTGCCTGAAGGGAGAGAAAGAAAGGAGAAAACAGAGTGAAAGTCCCTCCTGCTTTCGGCTGGGCCAGCCAGACCAGTCTGACCTGATGTGAGCAGGGGGAGTGTCTCAGGAGAGCTCCCTTCATCCCCGCCCACGGCTCATGCACCCAAACTCCTGGGTCCTGGGGGCCTGGATTCCAAGGGAAGAGAAATCTGAAGGCTGAGATTTCTGGGTATACGGTTGGAGATTGTGCCCTGGAAGGACAAGGATCTGGTCTCTGACTTCTGGGTCTGGGGAGGAGAAGGATGGAGGCTCAGACTCCTCTCTCTAGGGCACAGAAGGGACAAGGAAACCTAGATTTCTGTGACCTGAGGGAAGAAGTAGCTGAATCTAGGATTCCTGTGTAGTGTGAAATGGCTAGCATGGTCCATGCCATCTTTTTTTCCTTCTGCCTGGAGTGAGTCTTTAGATTCTCCTGTAACTAGATATCTATATATCCGGGCAGTTGAAGGAGGCAGGAATTGGGTTGAATAGCAATTGAGAACCATCCCTGTGACATTATACAGGTGACTACCTACCACTGTCCTCATTCTGTGACCCCTGTTTTGTGATCTCCTGAAGCCATGGTCTCCCTCTCCTGGGCCTGAGTTTTCTCATGCATACAGTGAGGTTGAGGGGAATTCTCAGCAGAGCTAGAACAGGTAGACTTATTTTCCCACAGTGCCAGTGATGGGTGGGGCCTGAGCCCTTTGCAGGGGCGGGATTTTGACTGGAGGGGAGTGCGTGTGCACCCAGTCATGGCCGACTCTTTGAGACCCAATGGATTTACCAGGCAAGAATACTGGAGTGGGTTGCCATTCCCTTCTTCAGGGGATCTTCTCCACCCAGGGATTGAACCTGTGTCTCCTGCATTGGCAGGCGGATTCTTTACCACCGGGCCACATGGGAAGCCTTTGTGTGGGAGGGGAAGGGCTTCCAAGCTTTCCGCTTTCTCTCAGGGAGTGGGTCAGTCGGCCTTGGTTTCTTAATAGGCTGAGTCCAGATTTGCTGCCCGTTGTCAGATGAAGCCTGACCTCAGTTTCTCCAAGTGCTCTCACCCAGGTCTGGTTTCCCGAGAGCATTGGGTTTCCGTTTATCTTGCACCATGATCGGAATGGATGGGCTTCCATTTCTGCTGTGCAGTTGCTCAGTTCTCACTATGTAGCATCCCAGTGACCGTGCCTCAGTTTCGTTGCCTGCGCTTTGACGAAGCCGCTCTCGCTTCCCTGCCCCCTCCCGGTACACGCAGGCCAGCACTGCCGCCATGATGTGCGAGGTGATGCCCACCATCAGCGAGGATGGCCGGCGGGGCTCGGCGCTGGGCCCAGACGAGGCTGGCGGCGAGCTGGAGCGCCTCATGGTCACGATGCTCACCGAACGCGAGCGCCTGCTGGAGACGCTGCGCGAGGCGCAGGACGGGCTTGCTACGGCACAGCTGCGGCTGCGCGAGCTGGGCCACGAGAAGGACTCTTTGCAGCGCCAGCTCAGCATCGCGCTGCCCCAGGTCTGGGTGGGGCCAGGGCGGGGCCTGAGGGGGGCGGGGGCTCGGCTCGCGAAGGCAAGGGGGAGGGCGGCTGGAAAAGGCGGGACTCTTGGAAGAAGGAGGGGCTTGCCTGTGGTGGGCGGGGCCTATGCCCTTTGAAGGGGCGGGGCTTACTAACCTCCCAGTCCTGTGGGATGAGGGAGATGGGGAAAGGATTGATCTGATTGTACAATTCTGCTCACCACTGGACAGGAGTTTGCGGCTCTGACGAAGGAGCTGAACTTGTGTCGGGAGCAGCTACTGGAACGGGAGGAAGAAATTGCAGAGCTGAAGGCGGAGAGGAACAATACACGGGTGAGGCGTCTTGGGGGCGGGACTTTAACGAGGTGGGGGGGGGGCCTTGGGTGTTGCAGCCTGACCCAACTTTTTATACCCTCTCTTGCCTTCCTTTCTTCCTGCTTCCACAACTTGGGCGGGTCTCCTCTGGTCCCCTCCTTCCTTCATGTCCCCTCCCCTGTCTCCATAACCGTTCTCATTTTCTGTACCATTTCTTCCTGACCTCCCCATCCCCGACCCATTCTCTCTCTCTTCTCCAGACCTGTCTCTCTTAACACCTCTTTACTTGGCTCCATTTCTTCCTTGTGTCTGCCCCACCTGTCTGAATCCTCTTCCTGCACTCTGCCTCTCTTCCCTTGACACTTTTCCTTGGCCCGGTTCTCTATTCCTGCAGCTTCTCCTAGAACACCTGGAATGCCTGGTGTCCAGGCACGAGAGGTCACTGCGCATGACCGTGGTAAAGCGCCAGGCTCAGTCTCCGGGCGGGGTCTCTTCCGAGGTGGAGGTACTCAAGGCTCTAAAATCCCTCTTCGAGCACCACAAGGCCCTGGATGAGAAGGTATGAGAATCAGAAGAGACGGCATGTAGAACAGAAACCTGTGGTCGGCTGGGGCTGTCTTGAATGGCAGAAATTCTGGCTGTGATTGTTTGGAGATAGCCCAAGTGGGAAAAATGTTAACTGTCTTGAAATTGATTGAAACAGACTATTGCAGACGGAGACCTGATAATAGAAGAAAGTAATAGGATAGGGTATACCAGTGGGTGAAGCTGCCTTGCTAGCTGGTTGGGACTGCACACTTATAAAATAGAGGAATGATAATGTCATCATATCAGGTCCATCCCAAGGTATTCTGCATCAGCTGTCCTCGATCGGGT
Source organism: Antilocapra americana (assembly GCA_007570785.1). Classification (NCBI taxonomy): domain Eukaryota; kingdom Metazoa; phylum Chordata; class Mammalia; order Artiodactyla; family Antilocapridae; genus Antilocapra; species Antilocapra americana. The sequence goes on from ML664226.1 coordinate 3,632,330, forward strand.
CTGATCTCTATCTCACTCTGTCTTGCCCCCATCCTCAGGTCCGAGAGCGGCTGCGAATGGCGCTGGAGCGGGTGGCAGTGCTAGAGGAAGAACTGGAGCTGAGCAATCAGGAGGTGGGGGTGTGGCCAAGAAGGAGGCGGGGCTAATGAACTACCAATGGGGTCGAGCTGATTGGGTGGGTCCTATAATCTACTGGGGACAGGACTAGGACACAGGACCAATAGGGTTGGACTGTGGAGAACCAGGTTCTTAAGGTGAAATGGCAACCCACTCTAGTAGCCTTGCCTGGAGAATCCCATGGACAAGGGAGCCTGGCGGGCTACAGTCCGTGGGGTCGCAAAGAGTCGGACACAAGTGAGTGACTAACACATACACACAAGGGGAGTAAGTAGAGTACTGCTCTGTGACGGTGAGACTAGGGTGAGAACCAGGGCTGGGGGCGGCTGAGGAAAAGAACTGACTTCGGAGGAAAAGAACTGACTTTGGGTGGGGTAAGCCTGGGCACAAGGAGGCAAGGTTAAGATTAAGGGTGGCTTCCTCTCTGGTGGGTGGCTAAGGAGAGCTATGAGGACACAGGGCCTAAAGGTAGACTATGGGATAAGGGTGGCCCCAGAAGGACCAGAGCCGGTGGGAAGTAAAATGGGGATTCTAGGACCCCCCTTCACCCCGATCTCCCCTTCCTGTTGCTAGACTCTGAGCCTTCGAGAGCAGCTGTCTAGGCGCCGGTCGGGGCTAGAGGAGCCCGGCAAGGACGGGGATGGGCAGGTAAGAGGTAGACGTCTTTCCCTCTCCTTGCTCTTCACTGGTCCCCATCCCTGTGGTCCTACTTAGCCCCGTGACTTTGTGATGGCCCCTTTAATGTTTGGTATGATTCTCACAGACCCTAGGCCATCTGAATCCCTCAGACTCTTGCTGACCTTTGACCTCTGATTCAGGTCAGCTAGCTAAATTTGTGAGCTCCAAGGCCCTTAACTGATCTTTAATTCCCCCTCACCCCCATCAGCTTTCTCTTTGCCTTCTATCTCTGTTACCCAATCTGAGTTCTGTGCTTTCTTCTCTTGCTGTCCCCATTCCAGACTCTTGCCAATGGCCTGGGTTCTGCTGGGGATTCGAACCGGCGCACGGCAGAGCTGGAGGAGGCCCTCGAGCGGCAGCGGGCGGAGGTGTGCCAGCTGCGGGAGCGCTTGGCGGTGTTGTGCCGCCAGATGAGCCAGCTGGAGGAGGAGCTGGGCACCGCCCACCGCGAGCTGGGTAAGGCCGAGGAAGCTAACGCCAAGCTCCAGCGCGACCTCAAGGAGGTGAGGCCGGAGCCCCTGCTGGGCTGCCCTCTGTCCATCCCCCCGAATCCCCCCTGTTCCCCTCTGCCCATAGTCACAGAATTCATGAACCTGGCTTCAGTCCACACGGTGTGCGGATTCTTCAGAATGGGATTTATGGCCTTGTCAGAGAGTTGGTACATGGCACATACATGGCAGTCACCCAGTATCTGGTTGTAGTTTTTATGTTACCATTGGGAAATTCTCTCCCACCTCTTAGTTGAACTCCATTGGCTGTATTTCACCCCATCCTGGCTGAGGCTCCTTGATCTTAACTCCCACGCTACAGGGACTGCTGAGAAATGTAGGGCATGGATTCTTTAAAGCACTGAATGAGAAAGAAGAGGGAGCACTTTTGTTTTCATCATCCGCTGGGGCTTTTACCTCGAATTTGAAGTGTGGATGGCCTGAGGGCTTATTAGGAAGTGTGGTCCCACCACACGGGCTTCTAGGCAGGAATCCATTCCCCACGAGGCCCTGGAACACCTTCTCTGGTTTTATAAACCTGTGCTACCCTGCGAGGTCTTGGGAGATGTTGCCTCCCAGATGGAAGGGACCTTTGTTTTCTGTGAGACCCTAGGGCATTTGCTCAGTGATTCTAAATCTGAGTTGTGCCAGAAGTTACTGAAAAATGTAAGGCTTGGGTTTTGGGGTGGGCCAAGAAGAGTGGAGACTTTCCATCCCCTGGGCCTTAGGTCATTCGTATGATAAGCCAATATCGTCCCAAAAGTTTATGGGAGGTGCTGTACTGCCATTTTATTTGTCAGGTGGCAGAGGGCAGACAACGTAACATTGGCTATCCTCAGGAGCTCTTGGCAGGTGTGTGTGGTTCCATCTTTCTGATGCCCAGATTGCAAGGGACTTCATTTCCCAGTGTACCCTGGGGTGCCTGAATTGAGATTCTAAGCCTAGGCTACCCAAAGGACCTTCTGGGAGCCGTAGTCCACGCGGTCCTTTGTCACCTCTGCAGGCACTGGCACAGCGAGAGGATATGGAGGAACGGATCACAACGCTAGAGAAACGCTACTTGAGTGCCCAGCGCGAGGCCACCTCTCTGCACGACGCCAACGACAAGTTGGAAAACGAGTTGGCCAGCAAGGAGTCACTGTACCGGCAGGTGGGGGCACGGCCGGGGAGGGGCGATAGGGGGAGGCTGTGGCCCATATGACCAAGCTCCTCCCTCCCCCTTGTCTATGGCCCCCAGAGTGAAGAAAAGAGCCGTCAGCTGGCTGAGTGGCTGGACGACGCCAAGCAGAAGCTGCAGCAGACGCTGCAGAAGGCAGAGACCTTGCCAGAGATTGAGGCACAGCTGGCCCAGCGCGTGGCAGCTCTCAATAAAGTGAGGGAGGCCTGGGGCAGGGCCTTGAGTCTCTGGGGCGAAGGGGAGGGGCTTAGGGGAGACGGGGCCTAGAGTCTGCAGGGGTTGAAGACCGACAGCCTGAATTCAGACGGAAAGGGCAGCGCCTGAGATCTAGAAAGGGATGTGGCTTAGAATGGGTGAAGGGCCTAGAGGTTTGGTGGGAGGAGGTGTCTCTGCTAAGTCACTTCAGTCGTGTCCGTGTCCGACTGCGACCCTGTGGACTGTAACACCTGCTAGGTTCCTCTGTCCATGGGATTCTCCAGGCAAGAATACTGGAATGGATTTCCATTTCCTCCTCCAGGGGATCTTCCCGACTCAGGGGTGTTCTCTAGTTTGGACTAAAAGGATGGGTGGGACTCGAACTGAGAAGGGGACAGAGCTTATAGAAGAGGGCAGGGCTTGAGACTCTAGTGCAAGGGTTGGAGTTTTGTGGGGGAGGAGCCTGGAGCTCCAGGGACGGGGCCTGGAAGCCAGCCTTGGAGGAGGTGCCATGGGTTCCAACTTCTAGGCTGAGGAGCGTCATGGGAATTTTGAGGAGCGACTTCGGCAGCTGGAGGCCCAGTTGGAGGAGAAGAACCAGGAGCTGCAGCGGGTGAGGGGGCTTTGAGGCTTGGGGGATGAGCCTTAGATGAGAGGGTGGGCTGAAGGGGGTGGGAGCTGGGAGCAGGGGCAGCGCTCAGGGCTCCAGCACCTGTGCCTGCTCTCCTCTGCGCAGGCCCGGCAGCGGGAGAAGATGAACGATGACCACAATAAGCGGTTGTCCGAGACAGTGGACAAGCTGCTGAGCGAGTCCAACGAACGACTGCAGCTTCACCTCAAGGAGCGCATGGGGGCGCTGGAGGAGAAGGTGCGCCCCAATGTAGGCCTTCCATAAACTGGAGTCTTGGGGCCCCAGACCTTTTCCCAGTCCATTATCTGAGATCTCCCCAAATCTAGGCATCCCGAATTCGAATCTGACAGACTGCTCTATTGCTGGGACCAGCACTCTTTCACCCAAACACCCTAGAGCTGAATTCTGGGGCACCTGTACACTGAATTCTTGGCTTTTCCCCAAGCCTATAACCCTATGGACCCTCAAACTCTGAATCTGCTGAAATTACACAGGATGCTGAATTCTGGGCTCTTAGGGACTCCCCCTCCTCAGCGGCATCTTCACTCCACAACCTTCTCCCTTTCTAGCTCACCATTCCAGCCCACCCATTCCCCTTGGGGTCCCCTCAGGCCTGCCTCTGTGCACTGGAGGCTGCTTCCAGGTTCCGGCCCCTCACTGCACCCCTGTCCCCCTACAGAACTCACTAAGCGAGGAGATTGCCAACATGAAGAAGCTTCAGGATGAGCTGCTGCTCAACAAGGTAGGGAGGAGTGTTGGGGGTGAGGGCCAGAGAAATGGAGCAGGCGTTGCTGGGGCTGGAATCAGCCTGGCTGGGAGGGGCTATCTCAGAAGGGGGCAGATTCTGACCTGGCCTCTCCAACCTCCTCCCCCAGGAGCAGCTCCTGGCTGAGATGGAGCGGATGCAGATGGAGATTGACCAGCTTCGGGGAAGGCCACCGTCATCCTACTCCAGGTGACAGTAACTTTCCCGTCCCATGGGGCCCCCTTGGCCAAGCACATCCCTTCTGCTTCCCAAGTCTCCCTGAGACTTCCACCGGCCCCTCTTATTTTTGACCCCTGACTTCATGATCTCTGGCCCCAGACCCTTTTTTCCTGACTTTTAACATAAGATCCTTCTTCCAGTCCTCTGACCCCAAGCCCTTCCACATGACCACTGACCTCTATTTCCTTTTCCTGACCCGTTGGTCTCCACCCTCTCCATGCCCACAGATCTCTCCCTGGAAGTGCCCTGGAGCTCCGTTACTCTCAGGCACCCACCTTACCTTCTGGCGCCCACCTGGACCCCTATGGGGCTGGCAGTGGCCGGGCAAGCAAGAGGGGCCGCTGGTCAGGCGTCAAGGATGAGCCCTCTAAGGTCAGCAGCCACTTCTGGGGCCTGGACTGAGCAGGGTCTGGGAGGGCAGCAGTAGGAGGTGGTGTCCAGGATGCAGGGCTCTGGGCGGGGACTAGTTGAGAAGTAAGGTTTCCTGGACCCACACTGTCTTCTCTTCTTTCATCATCCCCACTTGCCTTGATGTCTCCTCATGTGGATGTCCTGCTGCCTGGTGAGAACTTTAGAGGAATGATGGGCTGGGAAGAGGGTTTTGGGGGAGATGATGTGTAGGGTGTAGACTCCTAGAATGGATCCTAAGTGAAGAAAAGAAGTGGGCTGGGTCAAAGGAAACAGTGGACTCGGGGGAGGTTGTGTGTGGGGGGGGTGTCAGGGGTGGTCAAAAAAAGAGACCCACCAAGAGAGAAAGGTGGGCTGGTGAAACTGAGGAGACAGGATCACTGGGTGAGGGTAGTTAGTGTCAGGGGACGTGCGCAGGGTCATAGAGGGTGGGAAAGGTCAGGAGCAGTGAGGGAAGATCCAGCATCTACCTTTGGCCCCTGTCCACCTGTCATCCTTCTGTCTCCACACAGAGACAGGAGTGGGAGAGATCTGCCCCTGCTGGGTCCATGCCACCTCCATTCCCTGGCGAGCTGGATGGCTCAGATGAAGAGGAGGCTGAGGGGATGTTTGGAGCTGAGCTGCTGTCCCCCAGCGGGCAGGCAGATGTTCAGACACTGGCCATCATGCTTCAGGAGCAGCTGGAGGCCATCAACAAAGAGATCAAGTGAGCAGTGGCCCAGTTCTCTCTCGTCCTGCCTGAGCTAAGCTCATAGCCCCTCTGGCTCTGGAGACTGATCTGAATACCTAAGCCCAACTCCTTTCCTAACCATCCTCAAGGAATTCTCCCAGCCCAACACTATTCAAGAATCCCTAAGGAAATACCCAGAAGTTTCCTATGTGCTATTTATATATTATACAGCCCCCCACAAACAGTACTCACAATTTCCCAAAATACCCAAGACTGCATCTTCAAATACCAAAAATCATAATCCAATCCATCAAGAGTCCTGCCTTACATCACTGCTTTCATGACTTCAAGCAACCAGTACCCAGAGACTCCCGGTACCCTAAGAATCTCAACACACAAGGTCCCCAATCCAAAATACCCTAAGAACCTCAACTCTAAATAACAAGAATTTCTACCTGATATAACAAAAATCCTCAGTTTATTAAGAATCCCTCATCACATAAAGTCTAATTGGATTCCCCAGCAATTGCCCTAATTAGAAATTCTCTAATAACACACTTTGCATGAGCCCCAGCAAACATATCAACCTGATCACCATCTTCCATTCCAACTCGTTCTGACTTGAGATATTGACTCTCACCAAATATCTCTATGACCTTCCCAGATCCCAGATTGACTTCAGAGTCCCGGATCTCACCCTTCTCTTATTATGAGCTTGCTCTTTCTGTCCTCCTTAGAACTTGACCTCTTGCCCATGGTCATCCATTTATGATCTTTCAGAGCCACTTGGTCATCGTCAGGGTCATCCTGAGGCACACACTGGTCATCCTGTCATCCCTAATCTTTCCACGACCTCCCGAGCCTAACATGATCCCTTGACTCCCTTTGAACCTGCGAGGCCAAAAGGGACCCACCAAGACCTCATCGTGCCTTTCCCAGGATTATTTTTGCTCCACCAAGCCTGCCTGGTTTGTTGGGATCCCCAGAGTCCCCCTTTTGGACATGCAGTGCAGCGTGTGGGATCTTAGTTCCCCAACCAGGGATTGAACCTACATCCTCTGCATTGGAAGCATGGAGTCTTAACTTCTGGACCACCAGGGAAGTCCCCCAGGCTCCCTCTCCTATTGCCTGCCTCAGTCCTCTCATCCCTTTTCCCCATTTCCCTCCTCAGGTTAATCCAAGAGGAGAAGGAGACAACAGAACAGAGGGCAGAAGAGCTGGAGAGCCGGGTGTCAGGCTCTGGCCTGGACTCATTGGGCCGCTACCGCAGTAGCTGCTCGCTGCCCCCCTCCCTTACCACCTCTACCCTCGCCAGCCCCTCCCCTCCCAGCTCTGGCCACTCAACACCCCGTCTGGCACCCCCTAGCCCTGCCCGTGAGGGCACCGACAAAGCTGTGAGTATTCTTAAGTCTCCTCAGCTTGGTGGTGGTGGTGGTGGTGGTGGGAGGTCATAAACAGGGCTCCCTAGCAAACAGCAACAATAATCATCACACTGATGATAGCAACCTTAGCTTCCCCTAAAAGCTCCAACTCAAAGGGCAAAGGAGGACTTCCCCGGTGGTCCAGTGGTTGGGAATTTGCCTGCCAGTGCAAGAGACATGGAGTCGATCCCTTCTCCAGGAAGATTTCAAGTGCTGGGGGGAGGATAAGCCCGTGCACCACAGCAAGAGAAACCATTGCAATGAGAAGCTCATGCCCTGCAGCTAAAGAGTAGCCTGTGCTCACTGCAGCTAGAGAAAGCATATGCACAGCAAAGAAGACCCAGTGCAGCAAAAAATAAATAATTTTTAAAATTTAAAAAAGGGGGGCAACGGGGAGGCTGAGTCACTGGATTCCTGAACCGTAACTTGTACTTTAGTCAGATCTGATCTACTTTTACCTACTTTATGTATTAAATTTCTGCATAGGATTTTTATTTTTAATTTTTTGGCCATGTCATGCAGCTTGCTGGACTTTAGTTCTCCAACTAGACCCTGGGTTCCAGCAATGAGAGCACCAAGTCTTAACCACTTAACCACTAGCCACAGAATATATATATATTCTGTGACTAAATATACAGCTGAGAACTATCATGATAGCCTCAGAATTGACCTTAGAGGCAGGCGCAAGAGCTATAACCCTGTTTTATTGCCTTAAACTCAGCTTCCCTATTTTCAGAACTTGTAACTCTAGATTTCCTTGAGACTGAGCAGATCCCACTCCTGACACCAGAAGCTAAGATAGTAAAAATATGGGCTTATCAAGCTTCAGAGGGACTGAAGTTATTGCCTTTATATTTCTGCAATTCACTCCCACTTAATTTAGCCTATCTTTAGAAGTGACTGTCCAGATCAGGGGTATCCTGGACACCTGGTATACCTCCCAACTAATGAAGAGCCCCCAACTCAGTGTAGCAACTCTGCCTATCTACAGAATCATGTCCCTAAGGAGGAAGCTGCGGCTCCCCGGGGGGAGGGGCCGGCAATCCCAGGAGACACGCCACCTCCCACTCCTCGCTCTGCCCGCCTTGAGAGAATGACACAAGCCTTGGCACTGCAGGCGGGATCCCTGGAGGATGGAGGGCCATCACGGGGCAGGTCAGTAAGAACAAGGGACAGGACAGGGAGGGACTTGCTTGGGAGGGGGAGATGAGAGTGGACAAAGACTTGGAACCTACCAGATGGGATCTACCTTCACTCTGTCCTGCTTACCCAGTGAGGGCACCCCAGATTCCCTGCACAAAGCTCCCAAGAAGAAGAGCATCAAGTCATCCATAGGCCGTCTCTTTGGCAAGAAGGAGAAGGGGAGAATGGGACCACCAGGTCGGGACAGCTCTTCTCTGGGTGAGTCCCCTGATTTCCTCTCCCTTTATTCCTTCCTTCCTCCTTCTTTACATATTCATTTGACATACAATCCTGTCCGCAATCATTTGGTAATGCATTTTTGAGCACTGGAACCTTGGCAGAAGTCGAGGGGAGGAGAAGGGGCAAGAAGGGCACTCTAAGGCCTGCCTGAGTGACTGTTGGACAAATGAATTTGTTATTTCATTTACCTGTTTTTTTCAAATAGAGAGGAGCTTGCTTGTCTGACTTGTGAAATCCAAGTTAGTCAAATTTTTAGGAATTTTATGAGCTGCTTTGACATCACGTTTGGTAGCCTGAAACTAGTGGGATTATTTACACCATGGACACTGGCAAATATTACCCATCAGGAAATGCCTCTTCTTCCCCAGGGAGCCAGTTGTCAAGTATTTAGCAGCATACCAAAGCCAGTTCAGTGAATCAGCTCTATTTGGGGGATTTCTCCAATTCTTTGCCTAGGAGGTGACATTGGTTCCTGTGTGGTTTTATCATTCCCTTTGTGTGGCCTCATTTACTAATCCCTCTGGGCCTCTGCTTTCCTGGCATCCTTCTCAACCCCCCAGCATCAAAGATTCTGCCTCCCCTCTGAGACTCTCCAAATTTTGGCCCCTCCCTGCCTCCAGCTGGAACACCCTCAGACGAGACACTGGCCACTGACCCTCTGGGGCTAGCCAAGCTGACGGGCCCAGGAGATAAGGACCGAAGGAACAAGAGGAAGTGAGTGTGGGTGTGTGATGTGTGTGCGGGGGAGGGTTGGTCATAAGTAAGAAAATTCTGGGAAGGGGTGTCCAAGATCCTGAGCTTGTTTGGAAATTTGGGAACTCCTAGAGGTTTTTTTTTTTTTTTCCTCCTCTTTTCGTTTGTGTGGTGTGTGTGTACATTTGTGTTGGGGGAGGGGGATTACAAAGAGTCAGGTGTTTTTGTTTTTAACCTTCTGCCATGTTTCTACATTCATAAAAGTTGTTTTTGTGGAGGGGGAGCAGTTGGTGAAGGGAGCCATCCGAGAGGGCTAGGTCTCTACCCCTGAGACCTCTTGCCATGGCCCTCTCTCTTCAGGCACGAACTTCTGGAAGAGGCCTGCCGTCAGGGCCTGCCTTTTGCTGCCTGGGATGGGCCCACTGTGGTCTCCTGGCTAGAGGTACTGGGGTCCAGAGATGTCCTGACTCTTCATCCCCAACCCCTCTGAGAACCCCATGGTCAGGGCTGGCTGACCCTGTGCCATCCTCCTCGCCCAGAGGTGTTGGGGGAAGGCGGTTGGGAGGTGAGGCCCTGGGAGGGGTCAGGTTTCTTGTGGACCTTCCTGTTGCTTTCTTTCCCTTCTCCCCTCACCCCTCACCATGCCCAGCTTGGTCCTACTGTCTCTTTCTTTGTATTGTCCCATGCCTCTGTCTCTGGGATGCTCTTTCTCTATTTTTCTGCCTCTCTCCCCATCTCTGTGTTTTTGTCATTCCCAGTATTTCTTCCCATGTCTCTCTCTCAATGTGTTTTGCTTCTTTCTCTCCACCTCTCTGCTTCTCATCTGTCTCTCGCCATCTCTCTCTTCCCCCTCGGATGCTGGGCTCACCCGTCTCTGACCGTCCTCCTTCGTCTCTTTGAGTCTCCCTCTGACTCTTGATCTCTAATGTTCTCATGTCTTTCTGTTTCTCCCCCACTTGCCTTTCCCCACCTCTCTGCCTCCCTCCCCCCTTTCTTTCTGTCCTCCTCCCGTTTCTCCTGTGATCTCTCTCTTGTCTCATTTCCCCCCCTTCCTCACTTTCTCCCTCTGGTCCAGCTGTGGGTAGGCATGCCTGCGTGGTATGTGGCCGCTTGCCGGGCCAATGTCAAGAGTGGTGCCATCATGGCCAACTTGTCAGACACGGAGATCCAGCGTGAGATCGGCATCAGCAACCCACTGCACCGTCTCAAGCTGCGCCTTGCCATCCAGGAGATGGTCTCACTCACCTCACCCTCTGCTCCAGCCTCCTCTCGCACCGTGAGTGTCCAGGGCCAATCCCAGCCTCGGCGGCAGGCCTCGTCTACTGTCCTCAGAGTAGCCAATCCTGAGTCCACTCGTTCTAGCTCTGTCTTGTCAGATACTCCCTACTCCGCAGTCTCTCACCTGGATTATCTCTGAGGGTGGGACACCCTTCAGGTCTCCCTGCCTCCTCTCTACTTCCAACCCTCAATCTGTCTTACACACCGCAGCAGAAGGATCCTATCCTGGAGAAAAACCCCAATTCATATCATTCTCTACAAGTCCCATGATGAGGGGCCCCTTCCCTCGCTCCTTTTCTCCTCTGCTCCTTGACACTTGCTGCTCCCTTTTCTTGGAGCACTCCTCCCTCTTTTTATTTTTCCTCCAAGCCTGGCTCCTACTCATCCCTGAAGTCTCAGCTCAAATGTCACCACCTCTAGGAGGCCTCCCTAACTCATCAGCTAAACTAGTCACCTGCTCCATCAAACACGAACACCTTTTTTTTTTTTTAACCCCGTGGCATTTACTGCCTTCTAACATTTTATCATTTTGTTCCACACAGAAAATTATGTGTTCCCATGCCTAATTCGGCTCCGCCCAGGAGCACGACTCCCTTCCCCGCCCCTGTCCAGAAGCTCTCTCCCAACCTCCATAACACCTCTCGCCCCTCAGTCCACAGGAAACGTGTGGATGACACACGAGGAGATGGAGTCCCTTACCGCGACGACCAAGCCTGTGAGTGCCCCCTGCCGGTGGCCTTGGGGGTGGCACTAACTTTCCCTGGGCAGGGGCCGGGTGGCGGGTGAGTCTGTGGCTGTCTGTCCGTCCGTTCGCCCCTCCCGCCCTCCTCCGCCGGCCCCTTAACCCACCCCTTCTCTCCCCTCTTCCCACTAACTGGTCAGGAGACCAAGGAGATCAGCTGGGAGCAGGTAGGGGGCGCGGGGCGGGTCGTGGGCGCATGAACAGGATGTGCACGCTGCATGGACGCCCCTCTCTCTCCGAGCCCCTCCCCGCCCCTCGCCGGAGCATTCCATCCTCACCGCGGGGGGGGCGCTGCGCGGAGCTCTGCTCGGGGCTGTCACTGGGGCTTGGTGGGGTCGGTGTAGAAGCCCGACTGCTCCATTGTCAGCGGTGCACGGGTCATCCCGTTAGGGCTGGTTGCGCGGGCTCCAGGGGCTGTTTCACTGCTGAAACTAGAGGGAAACGCTGAGCGGCTCTTTGCCCTACGGCAGAGGGAAGTGGGACTGTTCCACTGTACTGGGGAGAAATGGAAAGCATTTGGGGTGGCGGGGGGACAGGGTATGTCAGGCTGAGAAGAAGCTGGGGAGAAGGAGGTACATTTTATTCTCAAGAGGGCGAGAGGTATGAACTCACTTGAGGTAGAAGAGCTATGTTGGGTCTTTGTTTCCAATAGCCCAAGGTAGGGATTGTTTCCTCATGCTGGGAGGAGTGAAGGCCTTGGGGTGGATCCAGAGTATTGTCCTGGGACAGATGTAGTATCGGGCTAGTATTTGGGGGACAGCGCAAGAATGGTAGAGGAATCCATTATCCTTTGTTGGGAAGGGAGCTATGTTGGAAGAATCTGTTGTGCGGACTTGGAGGAGTAGTGGTATTGGACTGATCCATTGTTCTGAGCTGGGTCGATGCTAGACTAGTACTTCTTAAATGTACTGTTCGGATCACCTGAGGCTCTTGTGAGAAGGAGGATTTCGATTCAGTAGCCTAGGGTCTGAGATTCTGAAATTTTTAGCAAGTTTGAAAGTGATGATGATGCTTTGAGTAGACAAGGGTCTGTGTTGTCATTATGAAGGAGATGGAAACAGTTTGGGATTGCCTGTTGTCCTGAGCAGAGACTGGCCATTGTCCTGTTATGGGATAGAGAAAGAACAACCTTGGATTTGGGGGTGGCGGGTTGGTCCGTACCCTTTCATACACACATGGGAAGGGGTCACAAGGCCTGACTGCTCCCCAACCTGCCCATGGCCCCAGATCCTGGCATATGGCGACATGAACCACGAATGGGTGGGAAACGACTGGCTGCCCAGCCTGGGGCTGCCCCAGTACCGCAGCTACTTCATGGAGTCGCTGGTGGATGCCCGAATGTTAGATCATCTTAACAAGAAGGAGCTCCGGGGCCAGCTCAAGATGGTGGACAGCTTTCACAGGTGAGGTTGCCTGGCCAGTGGCGACAGTCCAAGTGGGGTAGGCCCCCACGTCTATTTGGCAAATAGGACCAGTGATGTGGGAATTCATCTTGGACTATCTTTGGTCCTTTAGCCTGGATTGTCAGGAAATCCAGACTCCTGTGTCCCTTCCATCCATTAAGATGGCCCACTAGGAACAGTCCAAGTCCTGAGACAGCTTGGCTAGTTGAACCCATACCCCTTCCAGGTTGACTAACAGGAACTGCTTTTTTAAAACTATCTTGGCTCCTGGGAAGGTCAGCAATCAATAGAACAGATCCAGTAGAGCAATTCCCCAGCCTCTCCCAGAAAACCACAAGCAACAGGGAGAACCCAGTAGGAACAGCAGTCGCTGGGGTTGTGAGAGCTCTTCTGTGACTCCGCTCTGTCTGCTACTCAGGGTGAGTCTGCATTATGGGATCATGTGCCTGAAACGGCTCAACTATGACCGGAAGGACTTGGAGCGGAGGCGGGAAGAGAGTCAGACCCAGATCCGAGGTGAGTAGAAAAGTATGAGTCCAGCTGGGAGCCATGTGGAGGGGTTTGGGACAGGGTTGGAGGAGGCATAAATAGGGAAGGGGAGGGAGGCCAGGGGAGACGGGGTGGAGACAGGAAGAGGAAATGCGGTTGGAGAAATGGGATAAATGAGAAGGGCCAGGCCCCGGAAGGATGCAACTGAGGGTGCCTTCCATCCCCAGACGTGATGGTGTGGTCCAATGAGCGGGTCATGGGTTGGGTGTCCGGGCTGGGCCTGAAGGAATTCGCCACGAACCTCACGGAGAGCGGGGTGCACGGGGCACTGCTCGCCCTGGACGAGACCTTCGACTACTCCGACCTGGCCCTGCTTCTGCAGATCCCCACGCAGAATGCACAGGTGAGCTGCTGCCGGGCCGGGGCACACTGGGCATCCCCATCTTGCAGACTGCACGCTGCAGCCTCTCTCCCATCTCTCCCCTACAGGCCCGGCAGCTCTTGGAGAAGGAATTCAGCAACCTCATTTCCTTGGGCACAGACAGGCGGCTGGATGAGGTGGGCGCAGCGGCAGCAAGCGTAGGGGGCCCACTCCCAGCAGCCCCTCTAGGCTGGCTGCTGAAGGGGTGGGGCTTGATTGGTCAAGGAGACGCGGTTGGAGGCGGTGCCAGGGAGGGGGCGGGGCTAAAGGAGGGAAGGGAGCCGGAGAGGGGTGGGGTCAAAAGGAGGAGTGGAGTCGGAACGCCGCCCTAGTCCCTCACCAGCTGGCTGGACCCCTATACCTAGGACAGTGCCAAGTCCTTCAGCCGCTCCCCATCCTGGCGGAAGATGTTTCGAGAGAAGGACCTCCGAGGCGTAACTCCCGATTCAGCTGAGATGTTGCCCCCCAACTTTCGTTCGGCCGCAGCAGGGGCTTTGGGCTCGCCGGGGCTCCCTCTCCGCAAGCTGCAGCCGGAAGGTGGGCGGATCCCAAATGGGACAGCCTCCGCTCCCCTCCCCTTCTTAGGTGTCAGGGAGAGGGACCATCTCCACATTCCAGCAGCCTCCCCCGGTTCTGAAATGGTCTAGTCCCTTTTTCCCCACCCACGACAAATAGACCGTTCCAACAAGCCAACTCCCTCCTCAGGGTGTGGAATGGATTAATCCCGTCATACCCAGTTTTCCAGGGTGGGAAATGAACTCGTCCAGTGTCACCTGGGGCATTTTGAAGGAATATGAGGCTTTGAGAAAGGCATGGAAACTGGCTTGGAGTCAGGC